>JBBGZY010000041.1:4225000-4740000 GCA_037952925.1 Lithobates clamitans
CATGGATCAAATGCGTAATAGGCTGGATCGTATGCAGCAGGAAATGAAGGACATGATTGATGTTTTGGGTCGAATCTAAATGCCCTTTTTTAAACCCCAAAACATCAATCATGTCCTTCATTTCCTGTTTTGCTGACCCCATTCTGGGCCTTCTCTTTGTTTTTTTGGCATAACATAAATGGCTGTTTAACCTAATGTCAAAAAGGAGGGCTGTCAAAAATCCACAAAAAAATAAAAATTGATTTTCTAAAAAACAACAAAAAAAAAATAAAAAAGTGATTTTAAAAAACCCCAAAAAAAAAAAAAAAAGTGATTTTAAATAACCCAAAAAAAAAAAAAAAAGTGATTTTAAATAACCCAAAAAAAAAAAAAAAAGTGATTTTAAATAACCCAAAAAAAAAAAAAAAAAGTGATTTTAAATAACCCAAAAAAAAAAAAAAAAGTGATTTTAAAAAACCCCAAAAAAAAAAAAAATTGATTTTAAAAAACCCAAAAAAAATTCAAAAAATTAATGTTAAAAAACCAAAAAAAATTAAAAAATTGATTTTAAAACACCAAAAAATCGAATAAATAATTAATGTTAAAAAACCAAAAAAAGTTAAAAAAATTGATTTTAAAACACCAAAAAAATTAAGAAAATTAATGTTAAAAAACCCAAAAAAATTAAAAAATTGATTTTAAAAAACAAAAAATAAAAAATAAAAAACTTGCTTTTAAAAAAAAACAAAACTTGATTTTCCAAAAACAAAGCCTGTTTTTGAAAATCCAAAAGCCCAAAATATTTTTTTGTGGATTAGGTAGAAATATTTCAATATAATTATATTTTGCTACATCATTAAGATACCATTATATTTTTGTCTAGGAACATTTTATACTAAATGCAGAACTGAATGCATACCAACCATTAATAAAAACATCTCCTTTTATAGGATTTTAACAAATGTGTGGTTTGTTATTTCAAGGCTCAGTATCAGTTTGGTTATAATTGTCAAAAAGTTGTTTACAGTGGCAATGGAGCTTATTTATACATTTTTAAAATTCTAATACAGTTGGCACTACAACTGCTCGACCATAACCTAGGAGACAGCCCAAAAGAAAGGCAAGCAATAAATATAATGCCAGATTTCAGCAATATTTTTTTTATTGTAAAAAAAATTATATATCCTGGCCCATTGCAATGGCCCCCCTACCCATAAAATAATCAACATATTGCTGTCTAACCTGACGGGAACTTTGGGGGGCCAAGCCAGTACGGACAGTATCCAGGCCTGTAAGGTTGGCTTCTATTTGTCCGGCCTCAGGCCCAACTGTGCCTATATAATTGGCAGAATGCTTATTTAAAAAGTTGTGCAGAATGCAGCATGATAAAATTATAAAATTAAGTTTGTATTCCGCCAAATTAATGGCTGTTTGAAACAGGCGGAACCGGCTGGCCAGAATTCCAAACGCATTCTCAACCACTCTTCTAGCTCTGGCCAGCCGGTAATTAAAAACCCTCCTCTCCGGGGTGAGGGTTCTTTGGGGGAATGGCCTCATGAGGTGCTTGCTCAGAGCGAAGGCTTCATCGGCAATGAAGACAAAGGGGAGTCCTTCCACGTTATCCTCATCAGGTGGCAATCCCAGGCCACCACTCTGGAGACGCTGGCAGAACTCCGTCTGGGCAAATACTCCTCCATCCGACATCCGGCCATTCTTCCCCACGTCCACATATAAAAAATCATAGTGTGCCGACACCACCGCCATTAAAACAATACTGTGGAACCCCTTATAATTAAAATAATATGACCCCGAATGGGGTGGTGGCACAATGTGGACATGTTTCCCATCTATAGCCCCTCCACAATTGGGAAAGTCCCAACGGCTTGCAAAATGGGATGCCACAGTCTGCCATTCCTGTGGCGTTGAAGGAAACTGGGGAATCAAACAAGAAAACCAAAATCAATTAATTTGGAAGCTAACATTGCAAGAAAATTAGACAATTAAAAACATTATTCCCCAGCATCAGTATAACATTCAATAATTTAATTCTTCTGGAATAACTAATATGGAAAAAGGCACACTTATCAGATTGCTCACCCCCTCTGATAGAACATTGATTACATTTTAGGGGGTTGTGAAATCCCAAAAAAAAATTACTTTAACAACACGCAGGAATTTAGGGATAACAAAGGCTACAAGACTGCAGTTGTCGCACTCTGCAGGTGCAGTTGCAAACCAGCTTACAGTAAATGAGGTAATGTCAAAAGGCATTCATGTTGCAAACAGTACACAATCACATGCAAGGGCAATTAATGAAAACACTTTGAGGCTTGCATATGATTTGATGATGGAAATCAGCAGAGCTTCTGCTCATTTACTAAAGCACTGGAACAAATGCACTTGTAGAGTGCACATGCATTTTGCAAAGTGCAACATAGATTTGCTTTAGACAAATCAACACCACAGAACATTCAAGCAAATTTTAACGAGGGTGGGGGTGGGGGGGTTGTGAAATCTAGCTAATTGCTAATTAGCAGCACACTATTTGGAGTGAGTTCAGGTGGGGGGGGGGGTTGTGAAATCTAGCTAATTGCTAATTAGCAGCACACTATTTGGAGTGAGTTCAGGTGGGGGGGGGGGGTTGTGAAATCTAGCTAATTGCTAATTAGCAGCACACTATTTGGAGTGAGTTCAGGTGGGGGTGGGGGGGTTGTGAAATCTAGCTAATTGCTAATTAGCAGCACACTATTTGGAGTGAGTTCAGGTGGGGGGGGGGGGTTGTGAAATCTAGCTAATTGCTAATTAGCAGCACACTATTTGGAGTGAGTTCAGGTGGGGGGGGGGGGGTTGTGAAATCTAGCTAATTGCTAATTAGCAGCACACTATTTGGAGTGAGTTCAGGTGGGGGGGGGGGGTTGTGAAATCTAGCTAATTGCTAATTAGCAGCACACTATTTGGAGTGAGTTCAGGTGGGGGGGGGGGTTGTGAAATCTAGCTAATTGCTAATTCTAAGCACACTAAATACACTCCAACAAAATACATTCAAAATGAGTAGACTAGGTGGATATGTTCCCATCACTTCATGCTGGGAAGGTTATTGAAGGAAACTATACATGCATGACAAAAAATAACAGGAAAAAATCCCAGCATGTGTGAGGATAAAAAGGGGACATTCACACTATATTGCAATGATGGGAAGTAGTGTTTGAAGCAAGAAATACATTACTTTATCAAAGATTACATAAAAGAACATGTGATGCTAATAAACTAAAAATAGCTTACCTTAATATAGTCCTTCTGCAGGACCTGTATGATGGCAGAACAGGTCTCTGGGATAATGATCCCCAGAGCCTGGGGGGAGATGCCTGTCGAGAACTTAAGGTCCTGCAGGCTTCTCCCTGTGGCCAAATACCGCAAGGTAGCGACCAGCCTCTGCTCCGGAGTGATGGCTTGCCTCATGCAGGTATCCTGCCTGCTGATATAGGGGGTCAGCAAAGCCACCAAACGATCAAAAACGGGGTCCGTTATCCGGAGAAAGTTCCTGAAATCCTCAGGATTATTCTCACGGATCTCACGGAGCAAAGGCATGTGACAGAACTGGTCACGCTGAAGCAACCAATTCTTGGTCCATGAACTCCTCCTCGCCCTGTTCATGGACTGGTCTTGGGCTGAAGAATAAACTACAGCACCAAGCACATACAATGCACGAGCTCTACGACGAGTACGTACAGGTAACATGGCTTCAAAACGGTCGGCTGGTCAGAACGCACTAAACAGAACGCACTGAAGAACAGCAAGGCCTGTGAAGAACGACCTGAAAATCAGGAACGAGCGGCCAATAAAACAAAGATTTCTCAATGCCAACTGACCAAACGCACTGAAAAGCAGATACAAACCTCACAAGCACAGACTGAACACCAGTTAAAACGAACTGAAAAATACGAGTCTCACAAGCGCGAATCGTCTCTCACCAAACTTCTACTAACACGAGATAAACACGAGATTAGCAGAAGGAGCCCAAAGGGTGTCGTACGGGCTATTGAACTTCCGTTTTATAGTCTCGTCGGACTTGGTGTACGTCACAGCGTACTAAACTGGCGTACTTTTGTGTGGTCGTGTGTGGGCAAGTCCGTTCGTAAGAAAGTCTGCCCCAAGTCCGCCGAAGGTACGCCGGAAGTATGTCGGACAGACTGTCCGACTTTTGTAGCCGCAAAGTCCGACCGTGTGTACGCGGCATTACAAGGACCTAAAGCAAAAGTACTCTGATGCCGCGTACACACAAGTGGACTTTCCGGCAGACTTGGTCCGGACTCCGTCGGACAATTCAATCATGTGTGGGCTACAGCGGACTTTTTTTCCCCAAAAGTCCGACGGACCTAGAAATAAAACATGCTTCAAATCTTTCCAACAGACTCGAGTCCGGTCGAAAAATCCGCTCGTCTGTTTGCTAGTCCGATGGACAAAAACCGACGCTAGGACAGCTATTGGCTACTGGCTATCAACTTCCTTATTTTAGTCCGGTCGTACGTCATCACCTACGAATCCGTCAGACTTGGTGTGATCATGTGTAGGCAAGTCCGTTCCTTCAAAAGTCTGTTGGAAAGTCCGTTGGACCAGTCCTGTCGAAAAGTCTGCCCATGTGTACGCGGCATGATATATACAAAATCCATTAAGGTGAGTGTATCTAAGTGATCAAAAATATATAAGCAAAGTCCATAAAAATGACAATGTGAGTATGGAGAAGCTCAGTAATCAGGAGAGATGGGAATGAAATGTTCTTGCAGCCCAAAAACTTGTGATATTACTGCTGCTTACCAGATCAGTTGGACCTCAAATTATAGAGATCATGGGAGCCTGTTGCAGCAGCCTGCCGGCATCGAAATCCTGCACCTGTCTTTCAATCCAGGGATCGTGATTACACTCACCCTCAACGACCGAAGCTAACTCCTCTCTCCTTTTGGAATCCACATACAGGAACAGTTATAATCACCCTTGATTCAGATCTCTTCTCATGGATGATCTCAGCGGTTAACACTCAAGGGAGATAAGAAAAAAGCTCCATAGTGCAGATAAACTTCGAAAAGGGTTTTTTTTATTCCAAAAAACTTCACAGCAGCTCACTGCAATTTAAAAAACTTCGGTAAAACTTCACAGCAAATGTTCACAGCAAGCTAGCAATCTAGCAATCATAAAAACGAAAACAGGAACGGTTGAAAAACTCATGAAGCAACAGCTCAGGACCAAACCAAATAGCTGGATAAAAACATAATAACATCAGAATCAGCTGCTCCACCCGATGCGTTTCTCCATAGAAGGCATCAACTGGGAACTCCAATCAAAGTATAGGGAAAATGTTTTATTTGGGCATATTTTAAGAATTTTGTGTAGGGAATTAACATGTTTTTGTTGCATAAGGTCATTAGATGACCTTGGGAGTCTGGTAGTTATTGGATTGTCTCAATCAATATTGAATTCCACTGCCTGAATACTACCAAGCAGTGACCATGGCATGACTAACACGCTTTCAATAGGAGGATTAGTATAATGAGAGGTGCTGTTCACCAGGGATGAGCTACGAGTTCGAGTCGAACCCATGTTCGTCTCGAACATCGTCTTTTCGACCGTTCGTGTAATTGGGAACGTTATGGGCTGTTCGCGTCAAATTCGAGTGGCACGTCACATCTCATAATTCACTGAGGCATTGCAGTGCATTGCTGGCTGATGATTGGCCAAGCATGCACTATGACCCGCATGCTTGGTCAATCACAGCGCCGTCTGTACAGAGAGCCGTAATTGGCCAAAGCCAGGGTGGCTTTGGCCAATTATGGTTCAGGGGGTTTAGTACACGTCCCACACTATATAAGGCTGCCTGCGTGGTGGCCTTGTGTAGTGTGTTGCAGTGGCAGAGAGATAGACGGAGAGACAGTGTAATTTGATTTAAGTTAGATAGAGTAGGGAGGCGGGACAGTTAGCTGCACTTACAGTGTATTGTGTATATATATATGCATCCTAGGTGTTGTGTATATATATATATATATATACACAACACCTAGGATGCATATATATATATATATATATATATATATATATATATATATATATATATATATATATATATATATATATATATATATTTATGGTTGGAGCCCTATGTCCGATATGTACATAGATAATACTTATAGTAAAGATAAGACTTACCATCGGAAATGGACCTGAAAGTGTGGACTTACCATATGAAATGGACCTGAAAGTGTGCCTTGGTCTAATGGCCGGTATGCCAAAATAAGGGGGCATACCCTGGTTTAAGAAATGATTATTCTGTAAGAGAAATGAATGAAATGAGTAGTTTGAGAAATGCTGTGAAATGGGGATGGGAGGGTGGGTATCGCGCACAGGAAACCGACAAGCACCACAGGTGAGCGGGCTGCTTAAGTACCCCCCCGGGCTCCTCCCATAAATTCAGGCCACCATACTGGCCTTCCTACTTATGGTTGGAGCCCTATGTCCGATATGTACATAGATAATACTTATAGTAAAGATAAGACTTACCATCGGAAATGGACCTGAAAGTGTGGACTTACCATATGAAATGGACCTGAAAGTGTGCCTTGGTCTAATGGCCGGTATGCCAAAATAAGGGGGCAAAAACATTCAGGTAGGGTTATAATTTTTATTGGTTTTCAGTTATTTATTGAGCCAATTTGGAGAATGCTTGTGCCATCTCTATTTGTGGATTGGGGATATACCGGGCGAAGCAGGCTGATTTCCACCTGCCTAGTCTTTTGATGATGTGATCTGGCACCCCGTGGCGGGACGCCGCGGAGGCTGCTCCGATGCGAAAAGAGTGTCCGGAATACTGACTAGGGTTAAGGTGAAGGTTGCGGAGAAGTATCCTTATGTGTTCCACAAACTGAGAGGCGTTTAAGGGTTTGACTGGGAATGGTAGAAGGGGACTGCTGTCTGGTTGCTCAGGCAGGAGAGACAGGAGTCGGTTGAGTACAGCGACTGGACACCAGCTGTTGGTTTTGTAGAGATGAATGTTCACTCCCGAGCCCGTTTGCTGGGTTTTAGAGACCTCGAGGTGCAGGATAAAGTGGTCTTGGTATCGAAGCAAGTGTCGTCTGCATAGTACGTGGTCTGTGGGTTTGTTAGAGGTGAATTCGCCAGGCCGCAAGAACCCATAGTAAGCTAAATATATGGCTGCTTGTAAGACCGTGCTGGGGAGCAGACCGAATGGCGAAGTAGCCAGAATAGTTGACATGTCCCTAAAGATGGGCCCCGTAATGGGCAAGCGCTTAGTGCTGATGACTGGTTGTTGTTTCTGAATTCCCCTTAGAATGGCTCGTATAGCGTGAGATGAGAACAGTGATGGTTTCGTAGGGTCTTCAAGCGCCATGAAATGTTGAACGCCGGCTAGGTATAGCCGGATGGTGTTGTAGGATAAGGCCAGCTGCGTGTGGCAGTGTGCAGTGAAGGCCATATCTGTTTGTTCTTTGCGGCAGGACGTTAGGAATTTATTAAAAGCCTTCCAAGCTGTTTGGTATGCTTTGAGTGTGTTGCGGGAGAGGGAATTATTTATGAGTTGCGTAGCTCCGTGTAGATGTTGAATTAGTCCAGGGTCAGTTGTGACCAGACGGGGATAGGGGCCGACATTGGATCGGCATCGGGAACCTGTTTGAAAAAGGAGGGATAATTGAAACGTGATAGTGCATCAGCTGCTGAGTTGTATCTGCCGGGAATAAATTCACAGTGTATATTGAACTGATGCTGTAAAGACAGTTGTACCAACCTGCGCAGGAAGGACATGACTGCTAGGGACTTGGACCTGCCTCTGTTGATGATGTCTGCCGTGGCCTGGTTGTCGGTGGTGAAGACTACCTTTTGTCCTGTCCAGTGGTGGCCCCAGAGTTGTGCGGCTGCCACTATGGGATAAAGCTCAAAGAGGGCAGATGTTTGGGAAAAGCCGGGTATCAACAGTATCTGTTGAGGCCAGGGTCCTGAAAACCAATGATGGCCAAAAATTGCCGCGAAACCTGTGGAGGCTGCAGCGTCAGTCACCACCTGGGGTGAATGGACCGAAACCATAGGTATAAATAGAGATATGCCATTCCAGGCGGACAAGAATTCCTCCCACATTGATAGGTCCGCTATAGCTGCGGAGTCTAATTTCAAAATCTGATCAGGGTCTTGAGTTTCTGACAGAAATCTAAGCAGGCGTGATACAAATGTGCGCCTTGTGGGATAATTCGCATAGCGAAGTTGAGCATACCCAGGAGAGACTGCAACTGTTTTTTGGTACAGCCCTTGGTGTGTGTAAACTCGTGAAGGACTGCCCTAATGCGTGTTAATTTGTCGGGGGGGAGACTGGCCTGCATTGCGCAGGTATCCAAGCTGACCCCGAGAAAGGTGATGATGTTAGCTGGACCATCGACTTTGTGCTCGGCGATAGGAACATTGAGGTTTCCAAAAATTACTCTAAGTTTGTCGAGATCTCCTGGGGGCTTGCTGGGCGGTTCTATCAGTAGGAAGTCATCTAGGTAATGGATGACTTCATGGCATTGACCCTTGTGTAATAGTATCCAAACGAGGGACTGTGCGAACGTGTCGAAGAGCCACGGGCTACTCTTCGAACCGAAGGTGAGTTTCGTAGCAAAATAATACGCTTCCTTCCATTTGATGCCATGCCAGCACCAAAGGGATGGGTGGATGGGCAGGAGCTTGAAAGCATCCGAGATGTCGGCTTTGGAGAGCCAGGCACCTGTGCCTGCTTTGATGATCGCTTGTATTGCCATGTCAACGGAGGAATATTTTAGGGAAAACTCTTCGGAGGGGATCAGGGAATTGAGACTGGGTATGTGCGAAGAATGAGGCGCAGACAAGTCGTACACCAAACGCAATTTATTAGAGAATTTGCCCTTGACAAGCCCAATAGGGCTGACTCTCCATGTGCTGAAAGGGGGGCAAGTGAAAGGGCCTATTACGTAGTCTCGATCTAGCTCTGCCTGTAAGAGCTGATCTATGGCTTGTTCGTCGATGGCTGCCGAACGAAGATTGGCGCATTCGTGAGTACTGTGGGGCAGTGAAATGAGGCCGGTGTGAAAGCCTACTGTGAAGCCTTGGATAAGGTAGGTGGCCAGGGAAGGGGTGGGGTGTGAAGTGAGATACAGTCCTAACCATAAGATGTTGATTCGGCTTAGTCATGCCCTCTTGTGTTGCTTGACTTCACACAAATTCCTAGGGTGTGCTCTTTGGCATAAAGTGCAGATGTGAAGTAGACGGCATTGGCTGAAGTTGCAGGACCCATAGTTGAAGTTGTTACAGATGGATGCCCCTCCCACGGTTCGGACTGGGTGTCCGAGTTTGTCCACCTGAGGCGTTGGTTCAGGGATCGACTGGCCCTGTACTGTACCTGAGGTAGAGGGGAACTCGAAGGGCCGTCTGATCGCCGTATTGGCGCACCAGGTGGCAGTGTGGGTGGAAGACTGGCAAATTGCACACAGAGGTGAGCGTAAGCCGGCAAAGTGGCGGCAGAAGAGCTCTGTGTCCATGAGACTCCAATCTGTCGTGATCTGGAATTGTATGAATCTGGCGGCGGCCTTGGCTGAGAAGGAACGATGATAATCGTAGAAGGCGAAACCTCCATACTTGTGGCCCAAGTCTACCACAGTATGGAGATATAAGTCCAGCTCTTCCCGCCTGCTAGGGGTGGCTGAGCACAGGACATCTCTGAGCATGCCAAAGGCCAGGGTAAATTCGGGGACTGATAGCTTGCGGTTCAGCCTGGGGTCTTTCGCTTTAAGGACCACCGATATATCGCCCCAGGAGTAGGCCTTATTTTCTGCCAAATCGTGTACGGAGATAAGGAGAGAGGCCAGGTTGACGTCCTTGCCGTCCAAAATGTCCTTCCTGATACTGGTTGGGACCAGGTGGGAGGGGTAGACAATGGCGCTTGAGCCTGAGGTACCTGTAGGAAGAGGTGTCAAGGTCTGAGTTGCAGTTGGGTCGGGGACAGCCGTGGCCGGTCGGGCCTCCAGAAGTGCAACCCTGGCTTGGACGTCTGCAACTGAGGTGGATAGAGATGACACCATCGTGTGTAATTGCGAGATGGCCGATGATATGGACTGGAGGGATGCCTGTTGGGTACTGGGTCCTGCTGCTGGTGGGGGAAAGAGGAGTTTGAAGAGCTCGCCTTTCCTCGCTGTGGCGGGGAAGGGGACACCTCTGCGTCTGAGCTCTGCCGTCAGTTTGGGGATAGTCCATCCCCTGAGGGATTGCACGCTGCCGCTTTCTGAGACCGGAGTAGGTGACAGAGGGGCCGTGAAGTCTTCACTGCCGGCCTGGGACATGGTTGCTCTGGTGAGGATCTCTCGAGCTTTATTTCCTGGTTGACTGTAACCTATTGGGGGTGAGATGAATTTCAAGTTTTTCTTTGATCCGCTGAGTCATACTTACCCTTATTCTCCCTTTCCCCCTTTTTTTTTTTTTTTTTTTTACCTGGGGGGATATCGTCCAACCTGGTGCAGGGTGGACCTACTGAACTTTGACTGACCTGAGAAAAATGAAAAGGTGACAATTCGTGAAGGGATTGCTAAGTAACTTGAAGCAATGATTTGTATGGTGCTTGCAATCTTGTGACAATGAAATGATTCGAAATGTTTGCCTTGATTGTGAAATGAATGAACTGCATGACAGAGGTGCGGCCTGGTCGTGTCACGATTTGTTCGACCGTGAACCGGGCTCTGGAGCATGTATTGAAATGGGGCAACTGAAAATATTGGTGCTCCTAGGACGAATCGGTGCTTGTTTGATGCATCTGGATTCGAATAGGAGTGCAGTATTAAATGAAATGAGAGAAATGATTGTTTTGACCGCGGCTCGAATTGGTTGTGCCGTGTTAGCGACTGGCAACTAACCGAGCTCTGGTATAGGTATGAAATGCGATCGGAACCAGTGCTGCATGCCGTGACGAATCGGTGCACCTCAGATGCGACTGGTTTCGAAACGGTGATGCGTTGTGGGAGTGAAATGGTAGAAATTGCATGACAGAGATGTGGATCAATCCCCCGATGTCTGCGATTAGCTGTGATCCGGACTCTGGAGCATGTATCAGAAATGTGGCCAATCCTGGGCACGCCGAGACGAATCGGTGCATTTTCATGCGACTGATTTCATGTCGGAACGTGATACGTGGAAATGAGATGATAACCATGACAGAGGTACAAATGACTGATACCGTAACTCTGGAGCATGTATAGAAATGAGGCCAATCCTGGGGCACGCCGAGATGAATCGGTGCATTTTTGTGCGACTGAATTCCTGTCGGAACGTGATACATGGAAATGAAATGATAACCATGACAGAGGTACGAATGACTGATAAAACGTAACTCTGGAGCATGTATAGAAATGAGGCCAATCCTGGGGCACGCCGAGACGAATCGGTGCATTTTTCATGCGACTGAATTCATGTCGGGACGTGATACATAGAAATGAAATGATAACCATGACAGAGGTACAAAATGACTGAGAAAACGTAACTCTGGTGCATGTATAGAAATGAGGCCAATCCTGGGGCACGCCGAGACGAATCGGTGCATTTTTAATGCGACTGAATTCATGTCGGGTCGTGATACATGGAAATGAAATGATAACCATGACAGAGGTACGATTGACTGACAATAACGTAACTCTGGAGCATGTATAGAAATGAGGCCGTAATAACTGGGGCACACCGGAACGAATCGGCGCATCTTTGGTGCGACTGGATTCGAATCGGAGCGCGGTAGGTGACTGAAATGAGAAATGATTTGAAAATGTCAGAAATGAGTTTAGAAATGTTTTCAGAAATGAGAAATGATTTGAAATGTCCGAAATGAGTTTAGAAATGTTTTCAGAAATGAGAAATGATTTGAAATGTCCGAAATGAGTTTAGAAATGTCTCAAAAATGAGAAATGATTGGTATCGAACTAACTTGATTTGATAATTTACAAAATTGCGACTGGCTATGGCTGTCTACTGATACCGACATGCTAGAAATGAAGCGACGTCAGCGTCGCTGTGCTATCGAATTTGTAACGTATCGAAAGTACGAGCGATATACATTGCAGTTTGTGAGATGCGGGTGAAACGAAATTTGAACTCACGGTTTAGTGACATGATATGAAAAACGAAAAGTCCGACGGGACCTTACCTGCGACAGCCAAGCCAGACGCGTGGTACAAACTATAAACGAAAACGCGGACTTCGAAAGTTTTGAGTACGGAGTATCGAATACGGGAACTTGCGAGGCAAGAACTTGCAGACGCTGGTATATCGAATAGTCGGCTTAGTGACGTATATCGCGCACAGGAAACCGACAAGCACCACAGGTGAGCGGGCTGCTTAAGTACCCCCCCGGGCTCCTCCCATAAATTCAGGCCACCATACTGGCCTTCCTACATATATATATATACACAGTGTATATATGTATATATGTATATATATATATATATATATATATATATATATATATATATATATACACACACACACACATACACTGTATTCAGTTTAGCTAGATCTGTTCCTGTTATTCTCTTCCTACTGACAGGGAGGCAGGTGTTTTTACAGTATTTACAGCTACCTTAAAAAAATTGGTGTTCTTCTGATCCTATTAGTACCACAGGCAGGCAGCTACAGTATTTACAGTTAGTGTAGTGTGTCCTCTGCACAGTGTGCACCTAAAGTTACCTAAAGACAATTGCTGGTGTTCTTCTGATCCTATTAGTACCACAGGCAGGCGGCTGCAGTATTTACAGTTAGTGTAGTGCATCCTCTGCACAGTGTGCACCTAAAGCTACCTGAAGACAATTGCTGTTGTTCTGATTCTATTAATACCACAGGCAGGCAGGTACAGTATTTACAGTTAGTGTAGTGTGTCCTCTGCACAGTGTGCACCTAAAGCTACCTGAAGACAATTGCTGTTGTTCTGATCCTATTAATACCACAGGCAGCTGCAGTATTTACAGTTAGTGTACTGTGTCCTCTGCACAGTGTGCACCTAAAGCTACCCGAAGTAAATTGGTGGTGTTCTTCTGATCCTATTAGTACCACAGGCAGGCAGCTGCAGTATTTACAGTTATTGTAGTGCGTTCTCTGCACAGTGTGCACCTGAAGCTACCTGAAGACAATTGCTGGTGCTCTTCTGATCCTATTAGTACCACAGGCAGGCAGCTGCAGTATTCACAGTTAGTGTACTGTGTCCTCTGCAGTGTGCACCTAAAGCTACCTGAAGACAATTGCTGTTGTTCTGATCCTATTAATACCATAGGCAGGCAGCTGCAGTAATTACAGTTAGTGTACTGTGTCCTCTGCACAGTGTGCACCTAAAGCTACCTAAAGACAATTGCTGGTGTTCTCATACTAATAATACTACAGGCAGGCAGTTGATTCTGCTAGCTGCAGTATCAGTATATATATACATCCAAGCTTTGTGCAGCTACATCTCACTGCAGGCCATTAGTATGTCTGGAAGGCCAACAAGTAGAGGCAGACACTCACAAGCCAATAAAAGAGGGCAAGCAGGCTCTGTGTCTAGAGGCAACAGTGCTGGTCGTGTAGACGGTGCATCCTCATCAGCACGTGGCTGTGGGACACGCTTGTCCTTTTTTTCGGCAGCTGGCCGTGTTGAGCCGCAACATGCGGAAGACTTGGTAGAGTGGATGACCAAGCCGTCCTCATCCTCCTCATCCTCTCTCACCCAGGCTCAGGGTACTTTGGCAAAGCAGCTGCCAACGTGGCCTCTTTCCTCGGCTCAGTGGCATCGGTCACTCCTTCCCTAGCCCCACCATGTCCTCCTGATGAGTTCCCCGAACTGTTTGACCACAGTGTTGGGTACATGCTCCAGGAAGATGCCCAGCGTTTTGAAGGCTCGGATGATGGTACCCAGCTAGAGGAAGGCTGTAACGTGAGCCCAGAGAGAGGGGGTGCCCAAGAATTTTGCTGTCATGTTCCCCCAGCTGCAGCATACTGCCAGCTTTGCTCCAGTGATGAGGAGGGAGGGGATGATGAGGTCACTGACTCCACGTGGGTGCCTGATAGGAGAGAGGAGGAGGCACATCTCCAATGAGGCAGGATGCCCTCCAGGGGCCAGCTTAAGGGCAGCACACCGACTGCATCACACTGCAGAGCTCCGCATGTGCAGGGCGCTGCTGTATCTGCGCGTTATTCCAAAAGTTCTTTGGTATGGGCCTTTTTTGAGATGAGTGCATCAGATCCCACCGCTGCTATTTGCAACATATGTCTCAAGCGTATCTCGCGTGGCCAACACATCACCCGCTTGGGCACCACATGCTTGACCAGACATGTGTCGACCTGCTATGCAGTTCATTGGCAAGCGTACCGAAAAGACCCACACCAAAGAACAAAGCGGACCTCTCCTTGCACCTCATCAGCTGGGATCTCCAACCCCACTATACCTTCAGTCCTCTCTGAAACCTGCACTGAGAGGAATGAATGTGTAGAATTAGGTGTGTCACAGCCAAGTACTTGCAGGCAATCTGCTATCGGTACACCAATGTCAGATTGTACCAGGCAAAGTTCCCTGCCCTAGCTGTTGCACCGCCGAAAGAAGTTTGCTTCCAGCCATCCACATGCCCAGCGGTTGAATGCTAGCTTGGCTAAATTGCTAGCACTTCAACTGCTGCTTTTTCAGTTGGTAGACTCTGCCCCCTTTCGTGAGATTGTGGAATGTGCGGTAACTCAGTGGCAGGTTCTCAAACGCCACTTTTTCTCACGGAAGGTGATTCTGGCTCTCTACCGGCATGTGGAAGGCAATGTATTGGCCTCGCTGAAAGGACAGGACAGAGTGCAGTAGTGTTGGACGTTGTTCCGCCACCACGCCTCCAAAACTCTACTAGTGGTGATTCTGCCACACCTCTCTCCTCCATCCCCTCCTCTTCTTTTTCCTTCATGGCCTCTTCCTGTGCTGATTTGTCCTCGGAACCAGCGGTGCTTCATAGGCGTTCAAGTGGCTACGCAAGCATGCAGGCAAAAAGATGCCATGCGGTGCTTGAGCTGGTGTGCTTGGGGGACAGGAGCCACACTGGGGCAGAGATTCTGTCAGCTCTGCAGGGGCAGGTTCAGAGGTGGTTGACGCCATGCCAGCTTAAGGCAGGTATGGTAGTTTGCGACAATGGCACCAACCTCCTCTCCACCCTTCGACAGGGACAACTGACTCATGTGCCCTGTTTGGCTCACATCCTTAACTTGGTGGTGCAGCGGTTCTTGGGCAGGTACCTGGGCTTACAGGATGTCCTGAGGCAGGCCAGGAAAGTCTGTGTGCATTTCCGCAGGTCATATAATGCCAGTGCTCAGCTGGCTGACCTCCAAAAGGAATTTAACCTGCCCAAGAGCCACCCAATCTGTGACATGCCCACCAGGTGGAACTCAACGTTGGCCATGCTGCAGTGGCTGCACATGCAGCAGAGGGCCATCAATGAGTACCTATGCGACTATGGCACCAGGACAGGGTCAGGGGAGCTTGTTTTTTTTCCCCACGCCAGTGGGCTATGATCAGGGATGCATGCACTGTCCTGTCACCATTTGAGGAGGCCACAAGGATGGTGAGCAGTGACAGTGCATGCATCAATGACACTGTCCCTCTTGTCCACCTTTGGAGCACACACTGTGTGGAATAATGGACAGGGCACTTGAGGCAGAACAGAGGGAGGAAGAGGAGGACTTCCTTAGCTCTCAAGGCCCCCTTTATCCAGACAGTGTTCCTGCGTTCTTGCCGATCACACAGGAAGAGGAGGAGGAGGAGGATTGTGTCAGCATGGAGGTGGAGCCTGGCACTCAGCATCAGCAGAAGTCTTCAAGGGATCATTTACAGTCCGAAGAAACCCATGGACTTGTACGTGGCTGGGAGGAGGTGGCTGCAGATCATGTTGTCCTTAGTGACCCAGAGGACTCTAGACTGAATGCCTCATCAAACCTACGCTGCATGGCCTCCCTGATCCTGCAAAGGATCCTCGTATTTGTAGTATCAAGGGGAGGCATGATTACTGGCTGGCAATCCTCCTTGATCCACGTTACAAGGGTAAGGTTGCGGACCTTATCTTGCCGTCGCAGAGGGAGCAGAGGATGAAACATCTTCAGAAGGCCTTGCAGAAAGGTTTGTGCAACGCGTTTCCAGAGCTTGGGAGGTTACAATTTCTTGGTCCTCCTGGACAACGTGTTGCTGAGGCTTCGGTCAGTCACAGAAGGAGCGGTGGAGAAGGTGGCCATCTGACTGATGCGTTCAGACAATTCTTTAGTCTGCAGCCCCCAGGTCTGATCGGTTCCAGCAACCATCGCCAGCGTCTGATTCATATGGTGCAGGATTACCTAGGGGCAAGATTAGACTTGGACACCTTTCCGGGGGGCGTGGCTTAGCACATGAGGAAGTAGGACGCTTGTTCCTGGAGCTCCCGCACACGCCGCACACACAGAGGCTCTCATCGCTTCCCAGCGCACCCATCCAGGCCTGATATGGGGAGGAGAGGAGGGGGAGACATCCAGCGTTCCTCCGATCCACATCTTGCAGGTGATATCGACCGCTTTTTCACCCATTTGGGTCATAATCGCTCCGACCCCCCCCCGTCCAAGATGGCGCCGGCCCGGACCCCAGGCACACATGCGGCCTCACAGGGAGCGGTGTCACAGCGCTCCACACCCCATATGAAGACCAGGCAACGTGCCAGATCTCCCCCTGACTCAGAGACAGGCTCAGTCCGCTCTACAGAGCACTCCCCTGAATCCCACAGATCCTATGGATGGGACATGGAGGCATACATCAAAGCACTCCCCACCAGACACGATTTTGAGGCCTGTGTGCAACGAATGGAACGTTCATATAAGCAAGAAATGTCTGAACTGCGCAGAGATTTCACTAATAGAATTGAGGAAGTGGAACACAATACAGAAAAAAATACATCCACCCTGCATGCGCATGACACCATCCTGCATGAACATACCCTCCAAATCCAACAATTGATGTACCATCAAGACGACCAGGAGAATAGGGCCAGACGTAACAATATACGCATACGCGGCCTACCCGAATCGGTTGAAACTAAGGACTTAGCCCCTGCGGTAATTGCCATGTTCAATGAGCTACTTCAGAAAGACAAGGACGCCCCTCTAGAACTTGATAGAATCCACAGGGCCCTCGGCCCCAAGAATCCGAATTTAGAGCACCCAAGAGATGTGATCTGCAGAGTCCACTTTTATGCTGTTAAAGACGCCATCATGCAAGCTGCACGCTCTCAAAGCGCACTATACTTTAATGGCACCGCTGTGTCCCTGCTCCCTGATATATCTAAACTCACTCTGGACATGCGACGCGCCTTAAAACCCCTGACTGGAGCCCTGCAAGCAAAACAAATCAAATACCGCTGGGGTTTCCCCTTTAATCTGTTTGCATCACATGAAGGGAAATCTGCGATTTTTCGCACGCTGGGGGATCTCCCCAAGTTCCTCGGAACTTTTGAACTACCTCAGATCTCCATCCCAGACTGGCCACTTCACGCAGCCACCCCTGGCTTCCAAACTGCACCAGGATGGCAGACACGCACGAAGAAAAACAAGAGATCCAAACCGGACTTCTCCACTGCGACAGACGGCTGAACTCAGTTTAATGATGTCTGACTTATTTCCATAGATTTTTACAGGTCCCAGACCAGTGCGGACATTCCTGTCTGCAGTTATTGTTGGAACACTTTATTATTAACCCATTTTCTCTCTCCTTAAAACATAGGTATTATGTTAAAGTTCCATCCCCCTTACTCCCTGTGAGGGGAGATTATCTGTGATATCAGACCACATACCTCCCCAGTCCTTAATCACCTCCAACCTTACCATCCCCCTCCCCATCCCTCCCCTCTCCCCTCTCCCCCCCCCCCCCCCCATCCCTCTCCTTTCCCCCCCTCTCATCCCTCTCCTCCCCCTCCCCTCATATATCTCATATATCCCTTATAAAAATTGTTAATATTTTATAGCTGGATACGGAAGCCCTCTGGGCTGCTTACAAGTTGAACTGTTCTATGAGATAGGTCCTCCTTAGCAGAGATAAATACCTATTCAGTATTTACGTAGCAGTACAGAGTTTTGAGAAGTTATGTTTATAGTTCTTTTATTCTGAAATTTTTGATAAATGTTGCCCGGCGTGTGCGGGCTCCTCTGTGCATAACCCGCTGTACCCCCCACTTAGGCCCTTCAGCGCCCACAGCGGTATTAGCTGAAATGTTGTTAACAACATTACTAGTGAGGCTTTTTTGGCCTCGTTCTCTTCCCTTTTCATCTACACCTCTTTTCTTATTTCTCCACTCAACTCTCTTCTCTAGCTTCGCCACTAGAGGTCTCCCCTCTCCTTCTTTCGCCCCCACTTCCCATACTTTTGAGACAGCGAGCTTCCATGGTCCTTATTATCACACACAAAGTAAATTCATTCTTACATGGCAGTACAACCCTCCCTAAAGATCTCCTCGCTTAATTGCAGAGGTCTCAACGTCCCAGAGAAGAGACGACAAATATTATATCATTTTCATAAAATTAAAACCCAAATTCTCCTCCTACAGGAAACTCACTTTAGAACAGACAAATGTCCACAATTTCTCCATAAACAATATCCTGTCTGGTTCCATAGTACCAATCCCTCCGCAAAATCTAAAGGAGTTTCAATAGCATTTCACGCATCCTTCACTCCAGATATCCTCGACACATATGTTGACCCCCTGGGAAGATATATCTTTCTTAAATTGTCTTATCTGAATACCATTTACACTGTCATTAATATATACTCTCCCAACCAGAATCAACAACAATTCCTCTCATCAGTGATCTCCCGTCTGAAAAAATTCTGCACGGTCAACATGATCCTGGGAGGGGACCTCAACGCAGCCCTGATACCTCGTCTTGATTCATCCACCGGTAAGTCCTCGATCTCCCCGACCTCCCTGACCAATATCAGAACACTACTATCTGACTTATCCTTAGTAGACGCCTGGAGGATGTTACATCCTAACACCAAAGACTACACATTTTTTTCTCCTGCACATAACTCCTACAGTAGACTGGACTACCTTTTTGTTTCCCAATCTTTATTAGATTACTCACCCTCAGCCTCTATTGGTCTCACTCTTTGGTCAGACCACGCCCCCATACATCTGAACCTAGGACATATTCCATCACGCAAACAGAGCTCCTCTTGGAGACTTAACGATAATTTATTATTCGACTCAGTATGCTCGCAGGATATTATACAGACCATCAGACATTTTATCGCGGACCATGCCCAAGACACCACTAACTCGCTTACTAAATGGGAGGCGCTTAAATGCGTACTCAGGGGCAAATTAATCCAACATGGAGCCCGACTGAAACATGCCCGCACTGCGGATATAGCACGACTTCTCTCCACCATTGCCAAACTAGAAGAATTGCACAAAACAGACCTAACTAGCTCATCTCTCCTAGAACTCACCAACGCGAGAAGAGACCTCCTGCTTATTTTCGCAGAAAGGTCTCTTGTCGCCCGAGATAAAGGAAGATTCAACCATTACTCACAAGCCAATAAATGTGGTAGACACCTAGCACACACCCTCCAACCACGCCAAGCCAGACGACCTATACCGTTCATAAACTCCCCCGTTAAAGGTAAACTCATGCAGAACTCAGCAATTGCTGAGGAATTTCGCACATACTATTCCGCACTTTATAATCTCACCCCCCAGAATCCACGTATTACGCCTACCCCACAGGACTTGTCCTCCTATATCCAAGAGACAGCACTCCCATCTCTCCCTCTTTGGGATGCGGAGGACCTTGAGACCTCCCTATCCGAGGAGGAATTTCTATTCGCTATTAAAAATCTTAAGAACGGCAAGAGTCCTGGACCAGACGGATTCTCCCCCCGCTTCTACAAAACGTTCGCCCCGCAACTATCCCCACTACTAGCAAAAGCATTTAATGCCATTGATGAAAACATTGCCCTGTCCCCATCCATACTCCAAGCCCAGATAGTTGTCATCCCCAAACCTGGAAAAGACCCCTCCACTTGCCCCAATTATAGACCAATATCCCTTCTAAATGTTGACCTAAAATTGTATGCTAAGATCCTTGCAAATCGCCTCTCCCCTTTACTACCACAAACTATACATAAAGATCAGGTGGGCTTTGTTCCTGGCCGTGAAGCTAGGGACAATACCACCAAGACCATACATCTGATCACATATGCTCACCGTCACCATATACCTGCTTGCCTTCTCTCCTGCGACGCAGAGAAGGCCTTTGATAGGGTCAGCTGGTCTTTCCTCCGAGCTACCCTGTCCCAATTGGGTCTAGGCCCGAAAATGCTGACACGTATCATGTCTCTCTATTCCGCACCCTCCGCAACAGTATTAGTAAACGGCATCCAATCAGAAAAATTCATGATATCTAATGGCACCAGACAGGGCTGTCCTCTTTCCCCCCTCTTGTTCGCCCTAGTAATTGAACACCTAGCACAGGCCATAAGATCTAACCCTAATATACAGGGGATACAAACCCCTTCGTCCCACTGTAAACTCTCCTTATATGCCGACGATCTCCTTCTATACGTTACACAACCCCACATCAGCATACCCTCCATATTAGCCGAAATAGACAGATTTGGTAATCTTAGCAATTATAAACTAAACATCTCTAAAACGGATGCCCTAAACCTCTCACTATCACATGTCACCCTCGCCTCCCTCAAATCTAACTTTTCGTTTCAATGGCGACCTAACTCCATCTCTTACTTAGGCACAGCTATACCCAAACAAACTTCTGACATATATTCCCTGAACTTCAGCCCCTTACTCCAAAAACTGAGGAAGTTGACCGAAGAACGAACAGTCCTACCTCTATCCTGGATAGGACGTATCAATACATTAAAAATGGACATACTCCCTAAGTTACTGTACCTATTCCAAGCCCTACCCATCGCTCTTCCCTCTATGTACCTCCGCACCCTCCGTGCTATGGCTACCAAATTCATCTGGAAAGGCAACCACCCAAGACTGAAACATAAACTCTTATGCTCTCCTATCACCAAAGGAGGTTTAGGCCTACCTGACTTTGAAATGTATCATGCGTCCGCAGTCTTATCCCGTATCCTTGAGTGGTTCCCTCGCCCTATGACTAAAGCAGCCACAACAGTAGAACAGGACCTATCTACATATGACCTACGAACGCTTCTTTGGGGCTATGAAAAGATATATAAATCCTTATCAACACTATCCCCCCTTACTAGGGACGCACTGACAATCTGGTACCGCAAAAGAGACACACTCTCATTATCCTCGGAACCTAGCCCCCTTACCCCATTGTTTGACAACCCAAGCCTTCCTGAAGGACACTCAACCCACTCCTTAGACGTATACAATAGAGATTCATGGCCCACTGCCCGCCAATTTGTCGAACGCACCTTAGGCACCTTCCTATCCACCCCCACGGACGTCTACTCCAAGATAACATGGCTCACTCACGGACACCTAAACTCCTATTGTAAGACCCTACATGATTCCAGACAAACACACAGACCCTTGACAGGTTTCGAACAACTATGTACCCTCCCCGAAACTCCACGACACACTTTATCACTGATAAATAAATCAATTATGGACCACACCCATAAAGCTCTACCTAATTATACTACAAAATGGTCAGCGGAGGTCGGGAAAGATATAACCGAGGCAGAATGGGGGAAAGCCTTCCTCTTCACAAACAAAACCTCCATATCAAGTTATACTCAAGAGAAAAACTACAAATTGATGTCGAGGTGGTATCGGGTCCCAACTACTCTCAGGATCATGTTCCCATCTAACTCAGACAGATGCTGGAGATGCAACACAACGGAAGGTACTTATATACACATCTGGTGGGAATGTGATAGTATTCTCCAATTCTGGACTCAAATTTTTCAAATTTACTCTGAAATCTATAACAAGCCACTTTTACCATCACCCTCTATAGCCCTCCTATCCATCCTTCCAGGGACAATCAAATCGCAAAAAAACAGCCTACTGAAATTTTTTGTTAGTGCTGGTAGACAACTCATACCCAGATACTGGAAAACCACTACCCCCCCCTCCCTAATAGAATGGGTCAGAGAAGTAAACAATTACATGCTAATGGAGGAAATGCAGGCTCAAGCCTTAGACAAGTACGCCAAATTCTCTTTTGTCTGGAGTATATGGAGGAGTTACTCTACCTCAGACAAACTCAAACAAAGACTCTCAGCAAACAATCCCTCATAAGGTCTAAACAACCCATACTCATTACACTATTCATTTATAATGAGGACCCTATATATATATAGACTGAAGCTCGCTGTCTCCTTACCCCCCTCACCCCCCTCCCCTCACTAACTCTTTTTTCTATTCTATACCTATCCTCCCTTTTCCTACTCTGTTTCTCTCACACTTTTTCCCCTTTTCTAGACCTCCGATATAATAGTTTTAGATGCAATATAAATATAGGATCTCCCATGGAAATAGAGATCCAAATCTTTGTTAATGACCATATCGATGTAACCTATACACACGTTGCTTACTTGAGATTACCTATGCCTAGGGGTGCAGCAGGCTCCCAAAGGGGCACCCCAGCATAGAGTAATTAAAACTTATATGTTAACATACACATGTTGCACAGGTTTAAAGTACGACTTCACCTATAACAACCCAGATACCTGTAAATGTTTGCACTATTTCAATATTTAATAGATACAATTGTCTATTAGGAGACCATACGTCAGGTAACTGACACTGTTTACACTCCTTTATTCTGTTTTTTTTTTATTTTTCTTATCTCGATGTTTATTTTCTTTATATTCTTGCAAAAAACTCCAATAAAAACTTATTGAACCATAGACTTGGACACCTTTCCCACCGAAAATCCTCTGGGTTACTGGGTCTTGAGGATGGAACACTGGCCAGAGCTTGCACAGTATGCAATTGAGCTACTGGCCTGTCCTGCATCCAGCGTTCTTTCGGAACACACATTCAGTGTTGCTGGAGGCTTTGCAACCGATCACAGGGTGCGCCGGTCCACCAAATCGGTCCATCGGCTGACCTTCATAAAAATGAGTCAGTCTTGGAAAACCAGCTACCAAGCACCTGATGCTGATTAGGGATGAGCCGAACACCCCCCGGTTCGGTTCGCACCAGAACCTGCGAACGGACCGAAAGTTCGCACGAACGTTAGAATCCCATTGACGTCTATGGGACTCGAACGTTCGAAATCAAAAGTGCTCATTTTAAAGGCTAATTTGCATGGTATTGTCCTAAAAAGGGTTTGGGGACTCGGGTCCTACCCCATGGGGACATGTATCAATGAAAAAAAAACTTTTAAAAACGGCCGTTTTTTCGGGAGCAGTGATTTTATTAATGCTTAAAGTAAAAAAAAAAAAGTGAAATATTCCTTTAAATATCGTACCTGTGGGGTGTCTATAGTATGCCTGTAAAGTGGCGCGTGTTTCCCATGTTTAGAACAGTCCCTGCACCAAATGTCATTTTTAAAGGAAAAAATCTCATTTAACTGCTTGCGGGTTTAATGTAATGTCCGATCCTGGCAATATGGATGAAAATCAGTGAGACAAACGGCAGCGGTACCCCCCAGTCCATTACCAGGCCCTTTGGGTCTTGTATGGATATTAAGGGGAACCCCGCACCCAAATTAAAATAAGGAAAGGTGTGGGGCCACCAGGCCCTATATACTCTGAACACCAGTATACAGGCGGTGCAAACAAGACAGGGACTGTAGGTTTGTTGTTAAGTAGAATCTGTTTGTCATTTTGAACGGGTACATTTTTAACGTGTTTAGCTCCAGCCAAAAAATCTTTTTTAAGCTTTTTGGAAAACATAGGGAAGGATTATCACCCCTGTGACATTTGTTTTGCTGTCTTTCATCCTCTTTAGAAGATTTCACCTCACTTTTTGTCCCAATGACAAATGCTTTTTGAGAATTTGGGGTTTTTTGTGGAACAAGGATTGGAAAGCATCAGTGGAAAGGAGAAATGTTTTTCCCATATTAACTCTTACAGGAGAGAATTTCCCTTCCTAGGGGTAGATTTCATCTCACTTCCTGTTGTCTCCTTCAGTTTGCAAGTAGGAGTCATTTGTAAGTTAGATGTTTGAAAGTAGGGGCCTGCCCTATATACTCAGCAGAAATTTGGGCCTTAGGTGTTGTTGTGGCCACAACACTGTAAGCCCTCACAGGGCCCTGCTGTGAAATATTAGATTAAGAATTGTAATTACATGCCCCTGTTGAACAGGGGCAGAAAAACTGGGCCTTTGGTGGTGGTGGTGGTGGTGCTGGTGCCACAACACTGTAAGTCCTCACTCGCTCTTGGTGGGTGCAGAAATGGGCCCTGCTGTGAAATATTAGATCAAGAATTGTAATTACATGCCCCTGTTGAACAGGGGCAGAAAAACTGGGCCTTTGGTGGTGGTGGTGGTGGTGCTGGTGCCACAACACTGCAACCTCTCACAGACACTCTAGTTGGAACGCAGGAACGAGCCCTGCTGCAAAGTATTGCATCAAAAATTGTAATTACACGCCCCTGTTAAACAGGGGCAGAAAAATTGGGCCTTAGGCACTGGTGCTGGTGCCACAACACTGCAACCCCTCACAGACACTCTAGTTGGAACGCAGGAACGAGCCCTGCTGCAAAGTATTGCATAAAAAAATTGTAATTACACGCCCCTGTTAAACAGGGGCAGAAAAATTGGGCCTTAGGCACTGGTGGTGGCGCCCAGAACCAAAAATGTTCTTACAAGCTATAAGCGTGATGATTGAGGAGGAAGAGGATAATTACTCAGGGATAGTCACTTAGCATCAGCATAGGCAGTCTTTGAAGTGATCTGAGATTTCAAAAAAAATTATTTGGTTACATCAGCTTTAGGTGCTTGGTAGCTGGTGGTGATACAAGACTGATTCATTTTTATGAAGGTCAGTCGATCGACCGAGTCGGTGGACAGACGCACCCTGTGATCGGTTACCACGCCTCCAGCAGCATTGAATGTGCGTTCCGAAAGAACGCTGGATGCAGGACAGGCCAGTAGCTCAATTGCATACTGTGCAAGCTCTGGCCAGTGATCCATCCTCAAGACCCAGTAACCTAGAGGATTTTTGGTGGGAAAGGTGTCCAAGTCTGATCTTGCCCCTAGGTATTCCTGCACCATGTAAAACAGATGCTGGCGATGGTTGCTGGAACCGATCAGACCTTGCGGCTGCGGACCAAAAAATTGTCTGAACGCATCGGTCAGACAGCCACCTTCTCGACCGCTCCTTCTTTGACTAACCGAAGCCTCAGCAACACGTTGTCCAGAAACAGGAGTTTGTAACCTCCCAGTCTCTGGGAACGCGTTGCACAGACCTTTCTGCAAGGCCTCCCGAAGATGTTTCATCCTCTGCTCCCTCTGCGATGGCAAGATAAGGTCCGCAACCTTACCCTTGTAACGTGGATCAAGGAGGGTTGCCAGCCAGTATTGGTCCTTCTCCTTGATACCATGAATACAAGGATCCTTACGCAGGCTTTGCAGGATCAGGGAGGCCATGCAGCGTAGGTTTGCTGAGGCATTCGGTCCGGAGTCCTCTGGGTCACTAAGGACGACATGGTCCGCAGCCACCTCCTCCCAGCCACGTACAAGTCCATGTGTTTCTTGGGACTGATCCCTTACAGACTGCTGCTGATGCTGAGTGCCATACTGCCATACTGACACAATCTTCCTCCTCCTCCTCCTCGTCCTCTTCCTGTGTGATCGGCGGGCACGCAGGAACACTGTCTAGATAAAGGGGGCCTTGAGAGCTAAGGAAGTCCTCCTCTTCCTGCCTCTGTTCTGTCTCAAGTGCCCTGTCCATTATTCCACGCAGCGTGTGCTCCAACAGGTGGACAAGGGGGACAGTGTCACTGATGCATGCACTGTCACTGCTCACCATCCTCGTGGCCTCCTCAAATGGTGACAGGACAGTGCATGCATCCCTGATCATGGCCCACTGGCATGGGGAAAAAAAAACAGGCTCCCCTGACCCTGTCCTGGTGCCATAGTCGCACAGGTACTCATTGATGGCCCTCTGCTGCGTGTGCAGCCGCTGCAGCATGGCCAACGTTGAGTTCCACTTGGTGGGCATGTCACAGATTAGGCGGTTCTTGGGCAGGTTAAACTCCTTTTGGAGGTCCGTCAGCCGAGCACTGGCATTATATGACCGGCGGAAATGCACACAGACTTTCCTGGCCTGCCTCAGGACATCCTGTAAGCCCGGGTACCTGCCCAAGAACCGCTGCACCACCAAGTTAAGGACGTGAGCCAAACAGGGCACATGGGTCATTTGTCCCTGTCGGAGGGCAGAGAGGAGGTTGGTGCCATTGTCGCAAACCACCATTCCTGCCTTAAGTTGGCATGGCGTCAACCACCTCTGAACCTTCCCCTGCAAAGCTGACAGAACCTCTGCCCCAGTGTGGCTCCTGTCCCCCAAGCACACCAGCTCAAGCACCGCATGGCATCTTTTGGCCTGCGTACTTGCGTAGCCCCTTGAACGGCTACGGAACACTGCTGGTATCAAGGACAAAGCACAGGAAGAGGCCATGGAGGAAGAAGAAGAGGAGGGGGTGGAGGAGAGAGGTGTGTCACAATCATTAGCATTTTGGAGGCGTGGTGGCGGAACAACCTCCAACACTACTGCACCTTGTCCTGCATCCTTCCCAGCTGCCAGCAGAGTCACCCAATGCGCCGTGAAACTTAGGTAACGTCCCTGTCCATGCCTGCTGGACCATGAGTCAGTGGTAATATGCGCCTTACCGCTGACTGCCCTGTCCAGCGAGGCATGGACATTGCCTTCCACATGCCTGTAGAGAGCCGGAATCGCCTTCCATGAGAAAAAGTGGCATTTGGGTACCTGCCACTGAGGAACCGCACATTCCACAAACTCACGGAAGGGGGCAGAGTCTACCAACTGAAAAGGCAGCAGTTGAAGTGCTAGCAATTTTGCCAAGCTAGCATTCAACCGCTGCGCATGTGGATGGCTGGGAGCAAACTTCTTTCGGCGGTGCAGCAGCTGGGGCAGGGAAATTTGCCTGGTACAATCTGACGTCGGTGTACCAAAAGCAGATTGCCCACAAGTACTTGGCTGTGACACACCTAATTCTACACCTTCATTCCTCTCAGTGCAGGTCTCAGAGAGGACTGAAGGTATAGTGGGGTTGGAGATCTCAGCTGATGAGGAGCAAGGAGAGGTCCTCTTTGTTCTTTGGTGTGGGTCTTTTAGATACGCTTGCCAACGAACTGCATGGCAGGTCAACATATGTCTGGTCAAGCATGTGGTACCCAAGTGGGAGATGTTTTGGCCACGCGAGATACGCTTGAGACATATGTTGCAAATAGCAGCGGTGCGAACTGATGCACTCGTCTCAAAAAAGGCCCACACCAAAGAACTTTTTGAATAACGCACAAAGACTGCAGCGCCCTGCACATGTGGAGCTTTGGGGTGTGATGCAGTCAATGTGCTGCCCTTAAGCTGGCCCCTGGCCATCCTGCCTCGTTGGTGATGTGCCGCCTTCTCCTCCTCCTCCTCTTCCTCTCTCCTATCAGGCACCCACGTTAAGTCAGTGACCTCATCATCTCCTCCTTCCTCATCACTGGAGCAAACCTGGCAGTATGCTGCAGCAGGGGGAGCATGACTGCCAGATTGCTGTCCTTCTTGGGCACCCCCTCTGTCCGTGCTCATGTTACTGCCTTCATCGAGCTCAGTATCATCATCAGAGCCTTTCAAACGCTGGGCATCCTCCTGGAGCATGTACCCAACACTGTGGTTAAACAGTTTGAGGGACTCCTCAGGAGGACATGGTGGGGCTAGGGAAGGAGTCACTGATGACATTGAGCCGAGGGAAGAGGCCGCTGCTTTGCCAGACAAAGTACCCTGGGCATGGGTGAGAGAGGATGAGGAGGATGAGGACGGCTTGGTCATCCACTCGACCAAGTCTTCCGCATGTTGCGGCTCAACACGGCCAGCTGCCGAAAAAAAGGCCAAGCGTGTCCCACGGCCACGTGCTGATGAGGATGCACCGTCTCCACGACTAGCACTAGACACAGAGCCTGCTTGCCCTCTCTTATTGGCTTGTGACTGTCTGCCTCTCCTTCTTGGCCTTCCAGACATACTAATGGCCTGTAGCTGCACTAAGCTAGGATATATATATATATATATATATATATATATATATATATATATATATATATGTACTGATACTGCAGCTAGCATCAACTGCCTGCCTGTAGTATGAGAACACCACCAACCTTCTACAGGTATCTTTAGCTGAACACTGTGCAGAGCTCGCAAAAAAATAACTTGTAGGTTTAGCTGAACACTGTGAGGTGGACGCACCACACTAACTTGTAGTTTTAGCTGAACACTGTGCAGAGGTCTCACTACACCTACTTGTAGGTTTAGCTGAACACTGTGAGCAGGACGCACAGCACTAACTTGCAGTTTTAGCTGAACACTGTGAGCAGGACGCACTGCACTAACTTGTAGCTTTAGATGAACACTGTGCAGAGGTCTCACTACACCAACTTGTAGGTTTAGCTGAACACTGTGAGCAGGACGCACAGCACTAACTTGTAGTTTTAGCTGAACACTGTGAGCAGGATGAACAGCACTAACTTGTAGTTTTAGCTGAACACTGTGAGCAGGACGCACTGCACTAACTTGTAGCTTGAGATGAACACCGTGCAGAGGTCTCACTACACCAACTTGTAGGTTTAGCTGAACACTGTGAGCAGGACGCACAGCGCTAACTTGTATTTTTTGCTGAACACTGTGAGCAGGACGCACTGCACTAACTTGTAGCTTTAGATGAACACTGTGCAGAGGTCTCACTACACCAACTTGTAGGTTTAGCTGAACACTTTGAGCAGGATGCACAGCACTAACTTGTAGTTTTAGCTGAACACTGTGAGCAGGACGCACTGCACTAACTTGTAGCTTGAGATGAACACTGTGCAGAGGTCTCACTACACCAATTTGTAGGTTTACCTGAACACTGTGAGCAGGACGCTCAGCACTAACTTGTAGTTTTAGCTGAACACTGTGAGCAGGACACACTGCACTAACTTGTAGCTTGAGATGAACACTGTGCAGAGGTCTCACTACACCAACTTGTAGGTTTAGCTGAACACTGTGAGCAGGACGCACAGCACTAACTTGTAGTTTTAGCTGAACACTGTGAGCAGGACGCACTGCACTAACTTGTAGCTTTAGATGAACACTGTGCAGAGGTCTCACTACACCAACTTGTAGGTTTAGCTCAACACTGTGAGCAGGACGCACTGCACTAACTGTAAATAGTCTAGTTGCCTGACTGTGGCACTAATAGGATCAAAAGAACACCAGCAATTTTATTCAGGTAGCTGTAAATACTGTAACAAGACAAGCCTGCCTGTCAGTAAGAAGATAACAGGAACGGATCTAGCTGAACACTGTGAGCAGGACGCACTGCACTAACTTGTAGCTTTAGATGAACACTGTGCAGAGGTCTCACTACACCAACTTGTAGGTTTAGTTGAACACTGTGAGCAGGACGCAGTGCACTAACTGTAAATAGTCTAGTTGCCTGACTGTGGTACTAATAGGATCAAAAGAACACCAGCAATTTTATTCAGGTAGCTGTAAATACTGTAACAAGACAAGCCTGCCTGTCAGTAAGAAGATAACAGGAACGGATCTAGCTGAACACTGTGAGCAGGACGAACTGAACTAACTTGTAGCTTTAGATGAACACTGTGCAGAGGTCTTACTACACCAAATTGTAGGTTTAGCTGAATACTGTGAGCAGGATGCACCCCACTAACTTGTAGGTTTAGCTGAACACTGTGAGCAGGACGCACCTCACTAACTTGTAGGTTTAGCTGAACACTGTGAGCAGGACGCACCCCGCTAAATTGTAGTTTTAGCTGAACACTGTGAGCAGGACGCACCGCACTAACTTGTAGGTTTAGCTGAACACTGTGACGTGGATGCACCACACTAACTTGTAGGTTTAGCTGAACACTGTGAGCAGGACGCACCCCATTAACTTGTAGGTTTAGCTGAACACTGTCAGCAGGACGCACTGCACTAACTGTAAATAGTCTAGCTGCCTGACTGTGGTACTAATAGGATCAAAAGAACAGCAGTAATTTTCTTCAGGTAGCTGTATATACTGTAACAAAACAAGCCTGCCTGTCAGTAGAAAGATAACAGGAACGGATCTAGCTGAACACTGTGAGCAGGACGCACTGCACTAACTGTAAATAGTCTAGCTGCCTGACTGTGGTACTAATAGGATCAAACGAACACCAGTAATTTTCTTCAGGTAGCTGTAAATACTGTAACAAGACAAGCCTGCCTGTCAGTAGGAAGATAACAGGAACGGATCTAGCTAAACTGAATACAGTGTATATATATATATGCAACACCTGGGATGCATATATATACACAATACACTGTAAGTGCAGCTAAACTGACTGACTGTTCTGCCTAATCTATCTAACTCAAATCAAATGTCACTGTCTGTCTCTTTCTCTCTCTCAATGAACGCCGGAACACACACTACACAGGGCTGCCGTGCAGGCGGCCTTATATAGTGTGGGGCGTGTACTAAATCCCCTGAGCCGTAATTGGCCAAAGCCTCCTTGGCTTTGGCCAATTACGGCTCTCTGTTCAGACGGCGCTGTGATTGGCCAAGCATGCGGGTCATAGTGCATGCTTGGCCAATCATCAGCCAGCAATGCATTGCGATGCCGCACACGAATTTAGCGCGAACGGCCCATATCGTTTGCAATTCAGCGAACGGGCGAACAGACGATGTTCGAGTCGAACATGGGTTCGTCTCGAACACGAAGCTCATCCCTAATGCTGATGTAACCAATTGATTTTTTTTTTAATGTGAGATCCCTTCAAGACTGCCTATGCTGATGCTGAGTGACTATCCTGTTATGCTGAGTGACAATCCTCTTCCTCCTCAATTTTCATGCTGATAGCTTGTAAGAACATTTTTGGTTCTGGGCACCGCCACCAGTGGCCAAGGCCCAATTTTTCAGCCCTTGTTTAACAGGGGCGTGTAATTACAATTTTTGATGCAATACTTTACAGCAGGGCAACTATAGCATCTGTGAGGGGTTGCAGTGTTGTGGCAACAGTGGCTAAGGCCCAATTTTTCTGCCACTGTTTAACAGGGGTGTGTAATTACAAACTTTGCAGCAGGGCTCATTCCTGCGCTCCAACTAGAGTATCTGTGAGGGGTTGCAGTGTTGTGGCACCAGCACCAGACAATTCTATTTTAGCTAGCATGACCCTAGGCCTATTTCCTCTATAGATACATTTGGAAAATACTAGATTTCATCTTTGTATGCCTTTATGTAGGATTTAAAGTGAAATAGTTTGCATGGTTGCACAGGAGCCTAGAAAAACTAAAACAGACAGAAGGGGAGAACCCATCTAAATGTAGACTGTTGTTGCAAAGGAATAAGAGTTATACACTCACTCTGTGGCAGGTAAAGGTAGGCGTATCGATGTGTAGGCAGGTCTCAGTGAGTTGACTTCTCCTGCAGAGCTGGGCAGATAGGCAGCTAGTCTGTGTGGCAGAAAATGGCTTAGAGCAGCTGTGTCCATGGAGCAGGGCCTGGATTCTGATGAGCTGGGTGGGAGAGCTGTCAAGCTTATGCAGATGTGGTCCCAATGTGTTGGCTGCCCTTGCAGGAACCCGCAGCCTGGCAGCTAATCAGTGCAGCAGGTTGGTCACTGGGCTGTGAAGAAGGGACCATCAACAGAGATTATATAGTAGCTAAGGATAGCGCTGGAGGTTTAATTCAAATGTTGAACAAGAACAGCAGCAGAGATAGGGGGCACCGCTAGAATGTTTCTGTTTAAAATGGGAAAGGAGGCGATTGTGTGTCTGAGCCATAAATGTGAGCTGTTGGAGCAGAGTAAATAGAATAAAGAAATAATTTACTGTATATTTACCTTTCATACCCATATGATATAATTCTTTCCATAACCATGCCTAGTTTTCCTTGTCAAAGGCCTTATCTGCACACAAGGCTAATAATGCCTTGATGCACGGAGAAGAGCCATACCAATACAAATGCTCCAATACCAACATTGATTTATGAATATTAGATCCAGTTACCTGTCCCGTAACAAATAAAAATTGGCCATCTCAGATAAGTTTCAGGAGCAAGAGTACTACAGAGTCTACTTACAACCTTAGATAACAATTTAACATTATGATTCAGCAAAGAAATTGGTCAACAGCAATGGGCTACCAAAGGTTCTTTGCCTTTTTTGGCAGCAAACAAACTTACTGTATGCAGCTTACCCTGAGAAAAAAATACACTTTGTTGGTGAGATATGATTGAAGAAGAAACCTAGCAACACCAGCAGTTTCTCAAAAATTAGTTTTTAGGTCTGAAGCCAGACCATCTGGTCCTGGTGCCTTTTGTTTTAGGAAGTGTATAATGGCTCCTAATCTCACCGTTTCTAATATATCTCTGCATTAAGAGATTCCATATGTTTTTTTTTTGTGTGGAAGGGCAGATAGAGTCTGTTCAGAAAGACATTTTCCTTGGGGGTCTTTAAAATTGGCAGTATATAGTTTTGAATAGAGCTGCTTACAAATTTTGGTGATGAAGAAATATTTAGTATTGACAACCCTGTGTATCTCAGAGCCAAAGGGCATGGATCTCTTTCATCTGCCTAGGTTGGCTATGAGCTGGCCTGATTTGTTTTTCAAATATGAAAAATAAATCATCTTTTTCCCTGAGATATGATGTATAAATCAAATTTCTGAAACTAATGATCAGTTGCTTAAGTGTAATCAGTCCTTCTTACTGACCTCAGACATATCTTGTTTATAAGTAGTATGAGCTTGTCTAATAATACAGCATGCTTCCATGTATTTTGCTAGGGTTCTTCTATTTTGGGTTGTTACAGAAGCAACAATTTTTTTCCCTTAGAACTGATTTTGCAGTCTCCTAAAGAGGACTTAGTCTGATGTATGTTCTATGTTACATGGTATACATTTTGGCCACAATGTCTGGAAATGTGGAAGGATCGCTTTATCATTTGTCAAACATGGTGGGAACCTCTACGTAACTTGGGGTCCTCCTGGGCTCAACTCCACCAGGGTCATGGGCACAGACGGGTGATCTGAGATAACAGTAGTCTCTATTTCCACACTTTAGATAATGGTAAGCAGTTACAGTTGTGCTACGAATGAGTCCAGTCTAAAGAACATCTGATGTTGGTGTAAAAAAATGATTGAACTTTTGTTCCAGAGGATTCAGAAGTCTCCATGTACCCACCAGTTCTGCCCCCATAATCAACATTGAAAACTGGGTTGTGGTTGGGAGTTGTTGGTGACCTGTGATGTGTGTTGTCAATCTTTGTAAGGGGAGAGCACATCACTGAAGGCTCTACCAATGACAGTGATACTGCTGGTCATGCCTGACAAAAGTCTCTGTAAAAGATCTTGGGAAAATGGTTATCTAGGTTCAGGCAATAAACATTTAGGATTGAAAGCTCCAGATGGCCTGCCTCTAGAGTGACAGTGACTCAATGGCCATCTGCTTGGTCTGGCTGTTGGGCTGCTATATAACAGGATAGCTTTTTGCTAATCAGAGTCACTCTGGATTTCTGCTCGCAGTGCCTTCTACATTTCATTGTAAAAAAGCTTCTTTAATACTGTGCAGCAATTATGAAATATTTCTTACTATAATCTGAAAAAAATACATGCCAACTTGCCTCGCCTCTCCCTCTTTAGTTGCAGCCTGTATTGCAGTTTAATGAAATTTTATACATACTGTGCATGGATTGAACTATATTTGTGTTTATTGTCTCTGAAATAATACACTTTATTTTTTGATAAAACCTGTCTCATATCTCTCTCTTAAATTGTGACATAATAAAGCTGCATGCATATTATGTATCACCTGTATAATATTTCTGGCTATAGTCTCAGAAAAAGCAGACTCTAATTTTTATTTTTTGACAAAACTTGCCTCAGCTCTACAACTTTAATGTGGCCTAATAAACCTGCTTACATATCATGCATAACTGTACATTATTTATGGCTATATCCCTTAACATAATACATTTTACTATTATATTAAATACTACTTTTTTACATTAAATACTATTTTTTTTTCACAGATAAACCCTGTCCCATCTCCCACTCTTAACCACTTCAAAACCAGACTGTTTTATCCCCTTCCTGTCCAGGCCATTTTTCAGTTTTCAGCACTTTGAGTGACAATTACTCAATTTTATATAATTTTTACGACAGATAGAAATTTCTTTTGTTATACAATTTTGCAAATAAATAACCTTTTTTCCTAAATTGTATTCTGCTACATTTATTTGTTAAAAATAACCAAAATCAGTGTATATAATTTAGTCTGTGTGAAAGGTATAGAGTCTACAAACTATGATATATATATTTGAAAATTGATCAGTTCCAATTTACTAACTTTCCTTCTAAGGCCCTAAAATAGAAAAAATAGGTATACTTAAAATTACACTCCAAAACACATTCTGCTACTACTCCCTAGTATGGAGATACCACATGTGTGAGACTTTTTCACAGCCTAATGCCCCGTACACACGGTCGGACTTTGTTCGGACATTCCGACAACAAAATTCTAGGATTTTTTCCGACGGATGTTGGCTCAAACTTGTTTTGCCTACACACGGTCGCACAAAGTTGTCGGAATTTCCGATCGACAACCATGCGGTCACGTACACCACGTACGACGAGACTAGAAAAGGCCGGTTCAGAACCAAGCGCGGCACCCTTTGGGCTCCTTTTGCTAATCTTGTGTTAGTAAAAGTTTGGTGAGAGACGATTTGCGCTTTTTCAGACTCGTGGCTTTCAGATCGTTTTCAGTTTGTGCTTGTGGGTTTGTATCTGTTCTTCAGTGCGTGCAAGCAAGTTCCGCGTGACTTAGTCATTGTATTCTTGTTCGTTCGTTACTGTTTTTCAGGTCGCTCTTCACAGGCCTTGCTGTTCTTCAGTGCGTTCTGTTACTTCGTTCTGAGCAGCCGACCGTTTTCTAGCCATGTTTCGTATGCGCACTCCTCGTAGAGTTCGTGCTGTGCGGGGGCTTGGTGTTGGGGTCCAGACCTTGACACAAGTCCAGTCCATGAACAGGGTGAGGAGGAGTTCATGGACCAAGAATTGGTTTCTTCAGTGTGACCAGTTCTGTCATATGCCTTTGCTCCGTGAGATCCGTGAGAATAATCCTGATGATTTCAGGAACTTTCTCAGGATGACGGACCCCGTGTTTCACCGTTTGTTGGCTTCGCTGACCCCCTATATTAGCAGGCAGGATACCTGCATGAGGCAAGCCATCACTGCGGAGCAGAGGCTGATCGCTACCTTGCGGTATTTGGCCACAGGGAGAAGCCTGCAGGACCTCAAGTTCTCGACAGGCATCTCCCCCCAGGCTCTGGGGATCATTATCCCAGAGACCTGTTCTGCCATCATCCAGGTCCTGCAGAAGGAGTATATGAAGGTAAATTTTTTTTCCTTTTATATCACATTTTATTGTATTGAATGTTTGCTAATATCTTGTATTTCTTTCCTCATTCCCTAATTACCATGATTGTAATTAGTAATTGGATTGTAATTGGATTTTTATGTAATTATTATTTTATGTCCTTCATACATATTTGCCCTTCAATAACCTCTCCAGCATGGTGTCTCCTGCCCCTATATTCACCTCATGTAGTCACTTAACAATGTATTTTATCAGCTCTATAGTAGTGCTTTACCCCAAACACCCCCTAAAATGTTTGGAAATGTTATTTTTGATTTAAATTCAGGCAGAGTGCCAGAGGCTTTTTTTGTGGTGTCCCCAAATTTTTTGTAACCCTCCCTCCCCCAACTGCTAAGTCAGCTGATCCCAATTCTCTATCCTCAATCATCTATCTGCTGACTTTGCCAAACCCATACACACTATACTCACCTCTTTAGTGCTCAGATTTATGGATGAATTCCCCAAAGCATGTAGTGCAAGGGCCTGCCTGTATACTTTCCAATGGTACTGTTTAAAGTTTTTGTATCCTATTATTATCTTGATAGGTAATAGCAGAATGTTCAAATGTGCTCAAATGTGTACAGTGTGTATTTATATCTTTGTATTATGACACTTCTTACCTGTCCAGTGGGCTGCCAATAGTGTAACTAAGGAGGTGCTGTTCCAAGTAATACCCTGTATTTAGGCATTCATCTCTAAATGAAGTGAAGAGGGTTACCTGTCCAAGAGTTCCCCCCCTATAATGTTAGAAATGGCCCATGAGAGGGGGGAGGGGGAATATGATAGGTGTACCTTATACTTTGTTGTTGTTAAATTCCCCTTAGTAAATGCTATCTGGAGGTTGCCCCATAATGTTTGTGTATAATCTGCTTGCCATGTATCTGTGAAAAAATAGTAATGTTTATTGTTTTTTCCTCAACAGTTTCCTTCCACACAACAGGAATGGCAGACTGTGGCCTCCCACTTTGCCCAGCGGTGGGACTTTCCTAACTGCGGAGGGGCAATTGATGGGAAACACGTCCACATCGTCCCACCACCCAACTCGGGGTCGTACTATTATAATTGCAAGGGGTTTAATAGTATAGTGATGTTGGCGGTGGTGTCGGCTAATTACGAGTTCTTGTATGTGGACGTGGGGAAGAATGGCCGGATGTCCGATGGTGGAGTGATCGCCCAGACGGAGTTCTACAGGCGTCTCCAGAATGGCAGCTTGGACTTGCCACCTCCAGAGGACAATGTTGAAGGTCTCCCATTTGTGTTCGTTGCTGATGAAGCATTTGCGCTGGGGGACCACCTGATGCGGCCATTCCCGATGAGGACCCTCACCCCGGAACAGGGGGTTTTTAATTACCGGCTGGCCAGAGCCCGAAGAGTGGTGGAGAACACATTTGGAATCCTGGCCAGCCGGTTCCGATTATTTCTGACACCCATCCATATGGCGGAGTATAAACTGAACCATATAATACTTGCCTGCTGTGTTCTCCATAATTTTTTAAGAAAACATTCAGCCAACTATGCTGGCTCAGTTGGGCCTGAGGCCGGAATCCCAAATCCATCAACACTGACGGTGCTTTGAAAGTGGCCGTCCTGGCTTGCCCTCCCTGAATGCCCGTGATGTCCGGTTACGATACCTGGAGTTCTTTGCGGGTAGGGGGGCTATCAATATGCCAGACAATCTGTGACACCTTTTTCAAATAAAAAAACAACCAAAAGAAATTCTTTGTGGACATTTACTGCTTGTGTTTGTTTTAGCTGACCCTGACAGAAATGTATTGAGTTCAGAAAATGTCGTGATTGGGTAACCTTATAAAAAACAGTGTTGGCTGGTACTTCCTAAATGCAAAAACCCATTTCACTACAAGTGCACTTGCAACTGCACTGAACCTGCACTTGTAGTGCAAAGTGTATTTGCCCTTAGGAAATAACCCCCATTTTTGCATAAAAAAGCAATTACATCACCCCAAAAGTGTTGTAGTGTTGAGACAATAATCCACACATTCTTGAGTAAGGCACTTTTTTATACCTGCACAATCACATGTGCATTTACGAAAGGTTTTTAAAACAAACCAACATGTTTGTTGTATAACAATGTTTGCAGTAGCATTATCAAAAATCGAAATATCCATTTCAGATAAAACAGGCCTGTGTAAAACCAACAAGAAAGCCAAAAAACTTGAACTTACAAAGTTCACATTAGGTAAAACCTGAAGGCTATATCAGACATCAGTATTTAGGAACTGGGTTTGATATAGCGTTCAGATGGGGGTAAATCACCCCTGGAAAAGCCAATTTTGGAAGATGCACACCAATTTACGAATGTCAACATGTGCTATCTGCCATCAGGGGGGATCAAGGGACGTGTTTTGGGGGAGCAAGCCCTTCCTCAACGCTACTTTATAATTGAGGAAGGGGTTGGCCCCCAAAACGCGTCCATTGATCTCCCGTGATGGCAGATAGCACATGTTGGCACACTGTGTGCATCCTCCAAATTTGGCTTTTCTAAACATTGAAAAATTTTTTGTAAGATTGGACCACGATAAAGCAGGTGATTTTGTGGGGTTTAAATTCACCCCAAAACATCAATGATGTTATTATTTTTTTTAATAACATCACTGATTTGTTGCTGGATGTTTTGCAATTGGAGATTACACCCCATGATCTCCCCGATCAGTATCTGGGCACTTTCAGATGTAAAGCGTTCTCTCTCCCTCACATCACGATCACCTAAAAAGAGATAAAGAACAAAAAAAAAGGTCTCAAAAATCTGCCACCATCCATCTCTTTTACCTGAGCCTGTGGTCGCAGCCACTCACCTGTTGTGGTGCCAATGTCCACCACATCTTCTTCTTCCTCCTGCTCAGCTTCTTGTGTTGGTATTTCCCCTTCTTCCAGAGGTGGGGGGTCTCTGGTCTCCTCGGATGAGGGGTGTCCTCCGAGTCTTTTCTCCCCTATGTAAAACAAAAATGGTATAATTAGCACACAGATATTTGATGGCAGAACTAGAAATAGGAAACATTGCTTGGAAGTGGGGTACAATTGTCTATTTTAGCCGAGTTCCAAGATGTATATTTTTTAGTGTCCTTTGTCAAGCTGCAATACTTTACCTGTTTAGTGCAAGCTTCACAGATGGAGACCCCCCTATAGTATACACTGGAGCACCTGTGTGGCCCCCTAATAAAAATGGTGTTCTGGGGTCCCACACTAGTGCTCCAGTGTCCAGATGTGAAAACAGCTGCTCAGTGTCCTCTCCTTACACACAATCTAGTTTGCATTTCATTCTAGTAACAAACCCATCTACACAAACAAATATTTGGCATCCAAGTAGGCCCCAAAAAATGTGTGAAAATGCATATGGCCTAAACAATGGTGTTCTAGAGGCCGAAAGAAAAATGTTTGATACGAACGAATAATGGGCCCATGAACATTAAAGTTGCCCTTTTTAAACGTTACAATTAATAAAAGCATATGGAGCAGACCAAAAGTAATAAAGACAGAAAGAATAGGAACACAGCACAACTACTTACTTTTTTGCAGCACTCCCCGGATCTTTCGGTACTGCTCTGGCTCCCTCAACTTCAGGTCCGACCACCGCTTCCTGAGCTGATCTTTAGATCTTCGTACCCCGAAATTCCTCTCAAGACTCCCGACCACTTTCGCCATGATTTTGGCCTTTCGGATGTTGGGGTTGGGGTAAGGCCCATATTTTCCGTCATATTCGGACTTCCTCATGATGTCGACCATCTCCAACATCTCCCCAAACTACATATTTGTGGCCTTAAAACGTCTCCTTCTGGATCGGGACGTGCCTGGATCTGGCCTTTCCTCCTCCTCCTCCTCGTTGCTAGAATTAGCACGCACCTGCTGTAACTCCGCCATTATGCTCTTCACCCACTGCGCCGAACAAAAAGGGGCGGGGAATAGACTAGAAAGAACGTCAGGGGCGGGCGAAGTTACCCGCATGCGTAGTGTGTATAAAGCGTAACACGCGTGCGTATTACGTACGATCTGTGAGTGGAGGAAGGAGCATTGGACGCGCCGATCGTAAGAACGAAGGTAGGAGACAAACTTGTGCCTATACTGCTTCTAGATTGAGGCCTATATTGTAACAAGATTAGGAGAGTTTTGTCTGACATTAGGCTTTGTCTTGTGTTGTGTCTTGCAGTAAACATGGATATCTTAATGAAAGACAATGACTTCATGTCAGTATTCATAGAGATGCTAAGTGAGCTGCCCTGTCTGTGGGAGAATACCCACCCCCATTTCAAGAACCAAGCAAAGAGGAAGGCAGCACTGGAGCAATTGTGTGAAATTGTGAAGCAGGTGATCCCCACGGCAGACATCACTTATTTAAAGATTTTCATTGGTGGCCTGAGGAGCACATATCTGAGGGAGCGCAAGAAAGTCCTGGATTCACAGAGATCTGGAGCAGCAGATGACATCTATGTCCCCAGGATGTTGTACTACAACAGGCTGCACTTTCTGGCAGGCCAGACTGAACCCAGGCCATCCCTCTCAAGTCTTCCTTCCACGCTTCCTTCCCCCCCGGCTGAGGCTTCTGACGCCCAACCTGGGCCTTCCAGGCCGCATGTGGAGGAGCCCAGATTGAGCCAGGTATTGCATTCCTCTAAATATTTCTGCTTGTCCAATCAATGATTTTAACTAGATGTTAGTTGGGAGTACTAATTTAGGATTGTGATTGATGAAGCAAAAACTAAAACCATGTCCCTTTTTCATACACAGGGAAGTCTCAGCCAGGAGGTGGCCGGACCGAGCCGGCTGGCTGATATTAAGGTCCCTCCACCCCCCCTGAAAATAGAAAGTGGCAGTAGGAGGAGTACCCTAGAGGAGGCTGCTATAGCATTCTTTTGGAGGGCTACAGAGGTCCTGGGAGCATCACACACCATGCAGGAGAACATTGCTGCCTTCATAGCCTATAAAATGCAGAGGATGGAGGAGGGCCAAAAAGCCATGTCTGAGGCCCTCATATCGGAGGCTCTGGAGAAAGGTATGAGGGGCCAAATTACACCTCACACACATCTTTGGGATGGTCCTCCTCCTGCAGGTCCTCCTCCTCATCCTCCCTCTCCTCCAGGTTCCCCCAGTCCTCCACCAGGTCCTCCCAGTCCTCCTCCTCCTCCAGGTCATACTCCTCCTCCTGCCACATCTCCAACTGCACAGCCACAGCCCGGAGGGAAGTGTGGAAGGAAGACCAGACAGTGATTGCCCTGGGTTCAGTCTGGTCGGCCAAAAGATGCAGCCTCTTGTGGTACCACAGCCTGGGGACACAGATGTCATCTGCTGCTATCCGAGTCTCTGAGAATCCCGGACCAGACTGCCCTCCCTTAGATATGGACTCCTCAGGCCACCAATTTTGATGTTGAAGAATTGTTGTCTGCCGTGGGGGTCCCAGGCTTCGCTAATTTCTGCTGTTGATCCAGTGTTGCCTTCCTCTTTGTTTGGTTCTGATCCCTTAATAAAGGATTTTTGTTTGGAATTATACTCTCCTATTTGTTTTACTTCTAAAATGACAGTTGGTTTGTGAAAATTCAGGTACATTTCAAATATACAATGTGAAATGAACAAGGGACACCAACACCAAACAATCTCCTGGAGATTAAATAATAAAAGATATCAATGGTGTTGGGGTAACTTGACACACAAAACACACCCAAAAATATTCTGGAGTAAAAATAAAAAATAACATTGAACAAAGATCAGCCTTGGAAAAAATCCAAACATTAAAGAAAAAAAAGGCTTAAAATCCAAAAAAAAAAAAAGTAAAAAATATAAAACTGTCAGATGTGACAACTAATAACAATATATTCAGGGAATCCCACTAAAAAAACACAAATAAAACTTTGTGAGAAGTGTGTGTGAATATGAGCAGCAAAACTACTTCATTCTTGTGACATTATAAAGAAGAAGAGAGTGCGCTGTATTAAACCATTTTTAACATTGCAGCATGACGAAAGTGCTGTATCCATTGCGAACGCTAAGTTTACCAGAACGAGCTGTCCCATGTCGGAATTTCTTCTGAGCATGCGTGGCACTTTGTGCATCGGAACAGGCCACACACGGTCGGAATTGACGCGATTGGATTCTGTTGTCGGAAAATTTTATCTCCTGCTCTCCAACTTTGTGTGTCGGAAAATCCGATGGAAAATGTCCGATGGCGCCCACACACGGTCGGAATTTCCGACAACATGCTCTGATCGGACATTGTCCATCGGAAAATCCGACCGTGAGTACGGGGCATATCACTTAGAGAGGCCCAAAATCTAAAGAGCACCTTCAGGCTTTCTAGGGACATACATTACACATGAATGGGGGTGCTTGTGTGGTGAGACAATATAATGCCTCCTAACTGCCTGTCAAGAGCTATCCAAATACGGATCATTCTTCAGAGACCATTGGACATGTGAACAGGCATTGGTGTGGCAGTGATCAGGGTCACTGGGACTGGTGTGGTGTTGATCAGGAAAACGGTGACTAGTGTGTCAGGGATCAGGGATACTGGGACTGGTGTGGCAGTGATTAGGGATTATATGATTGGTGTGGTGGTGATTAGGGACACTGTGAGTGGGTGGCTGTGATTAGGGACACTGACTAGTGCAGCGGTAATTATGGACACTGACTGACAGTACTGGTTTGGTGACATTATACTGTTGTGACTGTGATCAGAGACAATGACTGGCGGCACTGACATAAAGTGATATCAGAGCAGCCAGCCATTGTACATGATTACCACCACAACAGTACAATGTCACCATAGTGATACTTCACTTGCTTTGGTGACAGTATGTACATTTTTTTTACACACTGTCCCCAGAGCAGTGCAGTGTCACTATAGTGCTCTGGGGGTGATTGAGATTTTTTTTTACACTGTGATTGCTTATACAGTCATGCCAACTGTATAAGCAATCATTGTTTATGCTATTCACACTATTCAGCTGCATTAATACAGCCATTGAGTACTTGGCCCTGTACCATGTATTCACTGTGACCAATCCTGAATCAAAAATGAATGAAAACCATTGGTTACTACTGTTACTGTGATCACTTTGATTGGTCACAGCAACCACATGGTACATGTGATCTGTGATCTGCTGTGTTAATGGATAACATGGCTGGATAGCCCTGAGGCCGCGCATGAGCACCAAAAACAGGAGGACATTACAATCTAATACAGTTGCTTACATATTGTGCATTGACTGTGCAATATTTCTGCCTGTTGTTTTTGAAATAAAACACTTTAATTTATATTTCTTGATAAAACCTGCCTTGTCTCTCCCTGTTATGTTACTGTATAAAAATGCATACATACTGTTGTTGCCTCGTGAGTTAATGTGTAATCTCCATTACCAACTGTAAATAGATATTTGTATATATATTTTTTTAAATAAGTAACAAGGTTTAGTTGTTTGAGATATTGATTTTTTTTAATGGTTTGATATATTTATATGTACACATTTAAGGGAACAAGGTTTCAGGCTTTAGTGTGAGAAATGCATTGATTTACCAATTTCTTTTGAAGTGCAGGAATGTTAGGATGGGCTAAACATGTGGGTGCCACAGAGGCTGCTCTGTTATTTACCAGTAGGGATGAACCGAACACCCCCCTGTTCGGTTTGCACCAGAACATGTGAACAGGTAAAAAATTTGTTCGAACACACGAACACCCTTAAAGTCTATGGGACATGAACATGAATAATCAAAAGTGATAATTATATGCATGGTATTGTCATAAAAAGTGTTTGGGGACCTGGGTCCTGCCCCAGGGGACAAGGATCAATGCAAAAAAAGTTTTAAAAACGGCCATTTTTTCGGGAGCAGTGATTTTAATAATTCTTAAAGTGAAACAATAAAAGTGTAATATTCCTTTAAATTTCGTACCTGGGGGGTGTCTATAGTATGCCAGTAAAGGGGCACAAGTTTCCCATGTTTAGAACAGTCTGACAGCAAAATGACATTTCAATCGAAAAAGTCATTTAAAACTACTCGCGGCTATTAATGAATTGCCGGTGTCAATTACTTGGTAGGAGGCCGAGATGCTGGGAGGGCTCCCCTTGCGGCCGAGCGCAGCACACCACTGAAGGTGGAACAGCAGGTGTGGTGCCCACAGAAGCACGGGTGCCGTGTTGCTGGGGACAGGTGGGCTTGAAAGGTCCAGGAGACAGAGTCCAGTGGAATAACTGAATAGCGGAGTCGGGAGCCAGGCCAGGGGTCATTCACAGAGAGACAGTCCAGGATCAGAATAACCTAAGATTGGCTGTGTCTTAGTACAGGGAGCAAGATAAGCAGAGTCCAAAAGCCAGGCCGGAGTCAGATGCTGGGAGCAGGCAGGAGGAAGTCAGGTGCAAGCCAAAGGGTCAAGCCAGAAGATCAGGAAGAGCAGGTCAAAACAAGCTGGGTCAGTACACAGGAGATCAGATCAGCAAATAATACAGGGCACAGGAACACAGGGGGAGCTGAAGACAAACCAGCAATTGCAGACACTAGCAGACTTCCTTATATAGGACCATGAGACCTGCTGGTAGAGATACTGGGTCCTAAAGTCCTTCTCCTGCCAGAGATGCTGGGTCCTAAAGTCCTTCTCCTGCCATAAGTGCTGATAGAGATGTTGGGTCCTAGAGCCCTTCTCCTGCTGTTGATTCCCTGACAGTGCCCCCCCCCCCCGACGGGCAGCCTCCGGATGCCCATTTGGGCCATTTTCTCAGGGTATTTGGCCCAAAACTCTCGGACGAATCTAGGGGCATGTACATTGGCCTCAGGTTTCCAGGAGCTCTCCTCAGGTGGATACCCTTTCCATTTAATTAAGAACTGAATTGTCCTACCTCTCCGTCGACAGTCAAGGATGGATTCCACTTCAAATTCAGTCTCGTCTCCTACCAGGACCGGAGGTGGGGGTACTTCTCTCCCTGGAAAAGAACTAGAAATGGCATGTTTAAGATTATATTATAATTATAATAATTATAAGATTCAGGTAAGGCAAGTTCGAAGGCTACTGGATTTATTTTGCGTTTAATTTCAAAAGGACCAACAAACTTTGGCCCCAACTTTCGGGATGGACATGGCAGTTTGAGGTTTGCAGATGAGAGCCACACTTTGTCCCCCACTTTAAAGGCAGGGTTTCCTCCTCTTTTCTTGTCATATTGTTTCTTATAACCTTCTTGGGCTTTCCGCATTGTGTCCTGGAGAATTTGATAATTGGTTTGAATGAAATTTATTCTGTTTTGAACTGCCAGAACTGAAGATTCAGGGATGATATTGGGTAGAAATGAGGGATGGTAGCCATAATTCGCCCAGAAGGGCGACTGGTTGGTAGCAGCGTGCACAGAGTTATTGTATGCGAATTCCGCACAGGGCAATAATGAAATCCAATCATCCTGAGAAAAGGAACAAAAACATCTTAGATACTGTTCTAGCGTTTGGTTAGTCCTTTACGTTTGACCGTTGCTCTGGGGATGGTAAGCTGTGGAAAAACATGTTTCAATTGACAGCAATTTGCAAAGGTTCCTCCAGAACCTAGAGGTGAATTGAACACCTCTATCTGACACAATGTTGTCTGGTACACCATGCAATCTGACTATTTCTTTGATGAAAGTTTTTGCTGTGTCCATGGCGGAAGGTGTGCCCATCATTGGCAAGAAGTGTGCCATCTTGGATAGCCGGTCTACTACTACCAAGATGGTTGTGAATTCTTCTGAAGGCGGTAAATCCACGATAAAGTCTAATGAAATGTTTTTCCAAGGCTGTTCCGGGACTGGCAGAGGTCTTAACAGGCCCTTGCTGTGGGACAAAAATCTTGTTTTGATGCCAAAAGAGCTCCTCCTGGCTTCTTAGAGAGGAGATTTCTGCCTCCGTGCACTGGGTGGATGCCTGCTTAATTGAAATCCTTAAATCAGGCTGGATCAAGAGGAAATTTTGAGGGGACAGAATTGAACTGGGTGCGACCTCTTCTGGGGTGTCAGGGAACATTTGGGACAAGGCGTTGGCTTTTCCATTCTTAGACCCTGGGCGGAAGGTGATATGGAAGTTAAACCTAGAAAAGAATAGAGCCCATCGAGCCTGCCGGGGTCTCAGTCGCTTGGCCGTGCGGAGATATTCTAGGTTCTTATGGTCTGTAAAGATTAAGATAGGATGGACGGCACCCTCCAGGAGATATCTCCATTCCTACAGAGCAGTCTTGATCACCAAGAGCTCCCGATCCCCCACGTCGTAGTTCTTCTCTGGCTGACTCATCTTCCGTGAAGAGAAGGCCACGGGATGAAGTAGGGCTTTGGGCCCCTGACGTTGGGAAAGAACTGCCCCCGTGGCTACTTCGGAGGCATCAACTTCCAGGACATAGGGTAAGGTAGGATCAGGATGCTATAAGATAGGTGTGGAGGTAAAGAGGAGCTTCAGTTGATCGAAGGCAGTTTGTGCTGCTACTGACCACTGGAATCTGGTATGTTGGGGCGTTATCTGGGTAATAGGCACTACAATGCTAGAGAAGTTCTTTATAAATCTCCTGTAGAAATTTGCGAAGCCGATGAACCTCTGTACACTCTTCTTATCAGATGTAGCCGGCCACTCAAGGTAAGCCTTCACCTTTTGAGGATCCATAGCTACCCTTTTAATGGTGATGATGAGTCCGAGGAATTGGATTGTCGTCTTCTCAAAGTCGCATTTCCCAGCTTTTACATACAATCCATGTGTTCTGAGGATGCCCAGTACCTTTTTTTTTTTTTTCCAGAATAATGTTTATTGTCAATAAAAGTCATGTTATACATTTGCGTTACATAATGATGGTACATAAGAAATAGTATAGGGTTTTGGTGTAGAATATGCGGTACAACGAGCACCTATTCAATACTATACAGTATGTTTAACTTTTCTATTAATGAACAGAAGTATGATATAACCGTAAGTAATCATAAACAAGTATTAAACGTTCAAACAGGGATGTCTATGCCTAGATTCGATTCAGTGAGTGTGTTTTGTTGTTGGGACCCTGTTAGGTCTTCGTATGTTTTGTGCGGTATCCTAATGCTTTGTGTTACTGAATCTGTCAGGGTTACTGTGAGTTATCGTGTTTCTCAAGAAGGCACCTTTTGAATGGTGTAGGTAATGATAAGAGGCCTTCAGGTATGATCAAGGATATGTGTAGGCTCGATCAATCGTGAGCTCAATTAGTATTTATTTGTTTGGGGTCCTGGAGATATCTGTATATGTAATATTACTGTTTATTGTATGTTGTCTCTGGATATGTTAATGTGTGTTAGGATTGCGGTCACCGGACCACTAGCAATCCTACGATTAGTTGGTCAGAAAGGGTGGAATTTCTGTATCGAGGGGCATGGGGATCACAGATTTGGAAATAGCAGGTTTAAGAAGAAGGTGGGTGTGTGGTAATGATTATGTCTTTGTTAGCATCAAGTAGAGTCCCATTTAGGAGGGGGAGGGTCGAAAAGCAGGGTAAGGTATAAGGGGGGGAGAGAGTAAATGAGTTAGAAGGGTAGAATAGACTATAGCGAGTCCTCCTCTGACTAGGTCTCAAATGTCAGTGTAAGATCTTAGGACAATAGATCCACATATTCGTCTGTCGTTTGAAAGTGTTGCCAGCACGACCAAATAGTCCTGAATTTGGAGGGCGTATCTTTAGCTTGGTGAATCAGTTCCTCCATTTCGGCTACTTTATTTATTCGTTTGAGCCAGTCAGCTATAGTAGGGGGCTTGGAGGACTTCCAGTGAGTCGGAATGCACATTTTTGCTGCGTTTATCATGTATAGGGCAAGAGAGCGATGGTAGTCTTTTTTTGGGATGGAGGAGTGATGTAGCAACATTTGGGCAGGGGTGAATTCAATCTGATAGGTGGTAATTTTAGTGGTAATACGTTGGACTTATTTCCAATAGGGTTGGATGAGTGGACAGGACCACCATAAATGGACCATGGAATCTTCTCCCTCTGAGCATCTCCAACAGGTGGAAGGGATAGAAGGGGAAATTTTGTGGAGTTTAAGCAGGGTTTTGTACCATTTAGAGAAGATCTTTAATCCATTTTCTTGTGTTGACATGTTAATTGAACCTTTGTGGACATAGGAGTATATGTTTTCCCATTCTTGGTCTGACAGGTCTAATGATAATTCTCTTTCCCATCCACGAGTGGCTATATTGGATTTGGGATTGTGTTCAGAGAAAAGGAGAGCGTATATTTCTGAGATCACATGTCTCTGTGGTTCCGTCTTGGAACACAATACTTCAAAAGGTGTGAGTTGTCTGGAGTATTCGTTGTTCTTGTGGGGGTGGTTAAGAAAGTGACGTATTTGAATGTATGTCCATAGCGGAAAGGGTCTTCCGGACGTATGTGTGGGTAAATTAGTAATAGATAGGAAGGTATTTCCGGAAAAGAAATGTTTTGCTCATAAATCATCGTGGGGCCAGTATCCCTCAAGGAATGTAGTGGATATACCCGGTGGGAAATCTGGGTTATTTCGGATTGGTGTCATGGGGCCTGGGGTAGAAGAAATGTGATGTTTTTGGCGCATTGTCTTAAATGAGTTAGGTGTGGAGGAGATCAAGGGATGTTTGAGGGAATCCAAGGTAATTGTTTAATTGGGATTGATGAAAATTCATTTTCAATTTGCGTCCAGGCTTTAGTGTGGGAATGGACATTCCAGTCAACTATTCTTGACAATTGGCATGCCCTGTGTAGGGATGAGCCGAACACCCCCTGTTCGGTTCGCACCAGAACATGCGAACAGGAAAAAAATTCGTTCGAACACGCGAACACCGTTAAAGTCTATGGGACACGAACATGAATAATCAAAAGTGCTAATTTTAAAGGCTAATATGCAAGTTATTGTCAATAAAAGTGTTTGGGGACCTGGGTCCTGCCCCAGGGGACATGAATCAATGCAAAAAAAAGTTTTAAAAACGGCCGTTTTTTCAGGAGCAGTGATTTTAATAATGCTTAAAGTCAAACAATAAAAGTGTACTATCCCTTTAAATTTCATACCTGGGGGGTGTCTATAGTATGCCTGTAAAGGGGCGCATGTTTCCCGTGTTTAGAACAGTCTGACAGCAAAATGACATTTTGAAGGAAAAAACACATTTAAAACTACCGCGGCTATTGCATTGCCGACAATACACATAGAAGTTCATTGATAAAAACGGCATGGGAATTCCCCACAGGGGAACCCCGAACCAAAATAAAAAAAAAAAAATGATGTGGGAGTCCCCCTAAATTCCATACAAGGCCCTTCAGGTCTGGTATGGATATTAAGGGGAACCCCAGCCAAAATTTAAAAAAAAAATTGACGTGGGGTTCCCCCTAAATTCCATACCAGACCCTTCAGGTCTGGTATGGATTTTAAGGGGAACCCCGCGCCAAAAAAAAAAAAAAAACGGCGTGGGGTCCCCCTAACAATCCATACCAGACCCTTATCCGAGCACGCAACCTGGCAGGCCGCAGGAAAAGAGGGGGGGACGAGAGTGCGGCCCCCCCCCTCCTGAACCGTACCAGGCCACATGCCCTCAACATTGGGAGGGTGCTTTGGGGTAGCCCCCCAAAACACCTTGTCCCCATGTTGATGAGGACAAGGGCCTCATCCTCACAACCGTGGCCGGTGGTTGTGGGGGTCTGCGGGCGGGGGGCTTATCGGAATCTGGAAGCCCCCTTTAACAAGGGGACCCCCAGATCCCGGCCCCCCCCCTGTGTGAAATGGTAAGGGGGTACTTACCCCTACCATTTCACTAAAAAACTGTCAAAAATGTTAAAAATGACAAGAGACAGTTTTTGACAATTCCTTTATTTAAATGCTTCTTCTTTCTTCCTTCATCTTCTTCTTCTTCTGGTTCTTCTGGCTCTTCTGGTTCTTCCTCCGGCGTTCTCGTCCAGCATCTTCTCCGCGGCGTCTTCTATCTTCTTCTCCTCGGGCCGCTCCGCACCCATGGCATGAGGGGAGGCTCCCGCTCTTCTCTTCATCTTCTTCTCTTCTTCATCTTCTTCTTCATCTGCTTCTTCATCTTCTTCTTCTTCTTCTCTTCTTCATGTCTTCTCCGGGCCGCTCCGCAGCCATGCTGTGGCATGGAGGGAGGCTCCCGCTGTGTGACGGCGTCTCTTCGTCTGACGGTTCTTAAATAACGGGAGGCGGGGCCATCCGGTGACCCCACCCCCCTCTGACGCACGGTGACTTGACGGGACTTCCCTGTGACGTCACGGGGAATGCCACAGGGAAGTCCCGTCATGTCACCGTGCGTCAGAGGGGGCGGGGTCACCGGGTGGCCCCGCCCCCCGTTATTTAAGAACCGTCAGACGAAGAGATGCCGTCACACAGCGGGAGCCTCCCTCCATGCCACAGCATGGCTGCGGAGCGGCCCGGAGAAGACATGAAGAAGAGAAGAAGAAGAAGAAGATGAAGAAGAAGATGAAGAAGAAGATGAAGAAGAGAAGAAGATGAAGAGAAGAGCGGGAGCCTCCCCTCATGCCATGGGTGCGGAGCGGCCCGAGGAGAAGAAGATAGAAGACGCCGCGGAGGAGATGCTGGACGAGAACGCCGGAGGAAGAACCAGAAGAGCCAGAAGAACCAGAAGAAGAAGAAGATGAAGGAAGAAAGAAGAAGCATTTAAATAAAGGAATTGTCAAAAACTGTCTCTTGTCATTTTTAACATTTTTGACAGTTTTTTAGTGAAATGGTAGGGGTAAGTACCCCCTTACCATTTCACACAGGGGGGGGGCCGGGATCTGGGGGTCCCCTTGTTAAAGGGGGCTTCCAGATTCCGATAAGCCCCCCGCCCGCAGACCCCCACAACCACCGGCCACGGTTGTGAGGATGAGGCCCTTGTCCTCATCAACATGGGGACAAGGTGTTTTGGGGGGCTACCCCAAAGCACCCTCCCAATGTTGAGGGCATGTGGCCTGGTACGGTTCAGGAGGGGGGGGGGGCCGCACTCTCGTCCCCCCCTCTTTTCCTGCGGCCTGCCAGGTTGCGTGCTCGGATAAGGGTCTGGTATGGATTTTTAGGGGGACCCCACGCCGTTTTTTTTTTTTTTTTTGGCGCGGGGTTCCCCTTAAAATCCATACCAGACCTGAAGGGTCTGGTATGGAATTTAGGGGGAACCCCACGTCAATTTTTTTTTAAAATTTTGGCTGGGGTTCCCCTTAATATCCATACCAGACCTGAAGGGCCTTGTATGGAATTTAGGGGGACCCCCACATCATTTTTTTTTTTTTTTTTTTGGTTCGGGGTTCCCCTGTGGGGAATTCCCATGCCGTTTTTATCAATGAACTTCTATGTGTATTGTCGGCAATGCAATAGCCGCGGGTAGTTTTAAATGAGTTTTTTCCTTCCAAATGTCATTTTGCTGTCAGACTGTTCTAAACACAGGAAACATGCGCCCCTTTACAGGCATACTATAGACACCCCCCAGGTACGAAATTTAAAGGGATATTACACTTTTATTGTTTGACTTTAAGCATTAATAAAATCACTGCTCCTGAAAAAACGTCCGTTTTTAAAACTTTTTTTTGCATTGATCCATGTCCCCTGGGGCAGGACCCGGGTCCCCAAACACTTTTTATGACAATAACTTGCATATAAGCCTTTAAAATTAGCACTTTTGATTTCTCCCATAGACTTTTAAAGGGTGTTCCGCGGCATTCGAATTTGCCGCGAACACCCCAAATTGTTCGCTGTTCGGCGAACTTGCGAACAGCCAATGTTCGAGTAGAACATGAGTTCGACTCGAACTCGAAGCTCATCCCTAGCCCTGTGATATTTGGCAATGTCTGGGAGAGCTATGCCTCCTTTTAGTTTGGGTAAAGAAAGTCTATCAAAGCTGAGTCTAGGGCGGTTCTTGCCCCATATGAATTCGCTGCATGCCCTGCGATACGATGCAAAGAAGGCTTGCGTTAATCTTATGGGGACTGTTTGCAAGACATATAGTATTCTTGGGAGAATGTTCATTTTAATTATCGATGCCCTCCCAAACCAAGAAAAGAGTCCTGTTGACCAGGACTTAAGGTCTTTTTTAATTTGTTGGAGGATCGGTATATAGTTTTTGAGATAAAGGTCAGATAGGTGGATCGGTAGGCGGATCCCGAGGTATGTAATCACATCTCGGGTTCACTTGAAGGGGAAATTAGATTGACAGGATTCAAGGGTCTCCTTCTTTAAGGAAATGTTTAGGGCTTCGGATTTTGTGAAGTTGATTTGTAGGTTGGTTAGGGAGTTAAATGTGTCAAAATCCTTTAGTAGATTGGGCAATGTAATGTGGGGATCAGTCAGGAACAAGAGGATGTCGTCTGCGAAGGCAGATAGCTTATATGTAGTATCTGAGACGGAGACTCCTTTGATGTCTGGATTCGATCGTATACATTGAAGGAGTGGTTCTAATGTAAGGACAAATATTAAAAGCGAAAGCAGGCATCCCTGGCGTGTCCCGTTTGACATGGAGAAGGCATTCGACAGGTGGCCATTGACGCGGACCTGTGCGGTAGGAGAGGCATAGAGGGCCATTATAAATTGCAACATACGGTCTCGTATACCGATCATTTTGAGTACTGCAGACATATAGTCCCATTCCACCCTGTCGAATGCCTTCTCCGCATCCAGAGACAAAAAGAAACCTTGCTGTTGGGTGGAAGTTAGCCATTTGTGAATATTGATCGCCTTGATTGTATTGTCTCTAGCCTCTCTGCCAGGCATGAAACCCACCTGGTCTAGTGAGATGAGGTTAGGCAGAAGGGGCAAAAGACGATTAGCTAAGATCTTGGCGTATATTTTGAGATCGACATTCAGTAATGATATTGGATGGTAATTCGACACCTTAGATGCATCTTTATTGGGCTTAGGTATTACAGCTATGTGTGCTGTCAGTAGATCTCTAGGTGGGGGATTGTCAGAGGATAGGGAGTTGAATGCAGTCAGGAAATGTGGTTTGAGGGTGTCAGTAAATGTTTTGTAATATCCGGTCGTCAGACCGTCAGGTCTGGGGCTTTTGCCGGTTTTCAATTGTTTGAGAACCATATCCATTTCAGCTGATGATATGGGTTGTTCCAGATCGTTAGCTGCTTCAGTAGATATGGGTACGGGACTTTATTTTGTGAGGAAGTCGTGGATGGCTTTTGTTCTTTGGTTGTCTGCCCTCTGTAGGTTGGAGGTGTGTATGTTGTACAGCTGAGTGTAATAGTGTACAAATTGCGCGGCTATTTGGTCATTGGATACTATTTTTTTCCCTGCAGCGTCTATTATCGAGTGGATCGTTGTGTTTGCTTTTTTGGTTTGGAGAGCTCTTGCTAAGATTTTGCCGGACTTATTGCCGTATTCATAGAATATTTTTTGGGAGTGTATATAATTTCGTTTCGTTTGCTTGTTTAGAGCCTCTAAGAGGTCAGTCCTGGCTTGGAGCAGTTCTGGGAGGGATGTCAATGCTTGGGAGGTTTTGTGTGCCCTTTCCAGTGTTTGTATACGGGAAGTCAGTGTAGTTATGTGTTCCTGTCTTTCCTTCCTACGTTTAGCCGAGAGTGCTATTAGTTCTCCCCGTATGGTGCTTTTATGTGCTTCCCATCGCATCATAGGTGAGATATCAGGGAAGTCATTTTCCTTGAAATAAAGCAAGAGGCGTTCTTGTATGGCAGACATTGTGGCGGTGTCTGTGAGAAGTGAGGGGTCCAGACGCCAAATTTGGGGTCGGGGATTAGTGTTTGTGAATACTAATGTCATGGATATTGGGTGGTGATCAGAAAGATACATGGGGTCAATTGTGGCTGTGATTAACATCGGTAGGTCCCTTTGTGAGAGGAATAAATAATCTAGTCTAGAGTATCGGTTATGAGGAGTCGAATAAAATGTGAAATCTTTCTCGTTCGGGTGAAGTGTACGCCTAGAATCATGTAATGAGAGTTCCTTTAGTTGTGATTTAATTGCACGTAACGCGCTATATGGCAGGGTTGAGGAGCCAGTCGAGGTATCATGTAAGGGATTCAGTAGAACGTTGAAGTCTCCTCCTAGGACAAGAAGGCCTTCTTGGAACAAAGTGAGTTTTTGTAAGGTGGACCTGAAAAAGGGGACTTGTTTCGTGTTAGGTGCGTATATGTTAGCGAGGGTCATTCGTTTTCCATGTAGCGTACCTTTGACAAAAAGGTATCGTGCTTCTGTGTCTATGCAAGTTTCTTTAATGTGAAACGGGCAATTTTTAGCGAATAGGATAGAGACTCCTTTGGATTTTGTGGAGTTATTAGTTGCATGAATGAAGGTTGGAAAGCGGTAGTTGGAGAGTTTTGGGGTGGAGCCTGTTCTAAAATGGGTCTCTTGAAGAAAGACAATGTCCGCTTTGTTTTTTTGTAAGGAAAGTAGTAGTTGAGAACGTCTTTCGGGAGTGGTAAGGCCCCGTATGTTTAGGGATATTACTTTGATTGTTTTGTTTTTGGTGCGTGGCGTTTGCGGCATAATGAGGGAGTGGTTGAAGTTTGGAGGTGCTGGCAAAGGAAGATAGGTGGTTTGTGTAGTACTATGAGTACTCGTCGGAGGAGGAGGAGAGATTGACTAAGGAAATGGAAACGGTATAGCAGAGAGTCCGTGTCTTATGGAAGGGGGTGTTAGTGATGTTAAGGGGTAGAGAGCGGGGATGGGGGTCGGAGAATATGCTACGTTTGTATTTCAGTCTGGTGCGCCTGTGGGTGGGGATATTAGGAGAGCTTGTGTGAGTGTGTGATCGTTTCCAGTGATTAGCAAGAGCCTGCTCGCTTATCCGTAGAAAGTATATACCTGTAGTTAGGTATGACCGGAGTGAGTCAGTGGCGGGAGGTGAAGTCTGATATATATATCAGAAGTTGTGGTTGAAAGCGCCACTGAGGTGAGGAGCGGCTGAAATCAGTAGGAAGAGTTGAGGTTCGGAGAGGAGTAGCTGTCCGCTAAACAGGGAGGAGATGTGAGGTAGATGAGGAGGTTGAAAATGGTAATAAATTAGTGTTGAGGTGCAACCTGGGGATTGTATGATTAGGTGTATATATCACATGGGTCTGAATGGATAGTGTTAAGAGGGAGGAAAGTAATCTACGTGCAGGGAAGAGCCTGTAATTTGGAGTAAAAGGGTATTCTGTGTGTTTATTCAGTGTACCCCTAATGTGTGAAACTATATTCAGGGTGCCTTCTAGGCAAGTGTTCAGCTGAATATTATCTTGTAGGCAATACAGAGTGTTTGGTAACAAGGTGTAATAGTGAATCATAAACAATCCTTAAGAATGACTAGTGACTAATAAACTATGTTATACAAAACTCAATACAGTGATATCCAATACAGGTCATGCTGTCAATTCTGGCTTATCCTTTATGGGCTGAAGTAGCTACTACCCTGTTCATGGGATAAGTAAATCAGGGCCCTTTGTCCTATCTTGCCGTGGGTCAATAGGGTGTGAACGGTATCTGTGGCAGAGTGAGCTTATGGACCGATTAATCATTGGGGAGGTAGGATCCGGAGCTTTGAGGCATGTAGGTAAAAGATCTACCTACCAAGTGTGCCCGGGACAGCACATGGGTAGTTAGTTTTGACCGGTAGATTTATAGGCTGGTTGGAGGTCAGTCTTCTTAGTTACCATGGGGATATTAGATGCTGGCAGATGTTGCTGTAGCATTTGTCTTAGATCTGCGGTGGGGGAGTCAATTTGTAATGTCTGCCTTTCGTAGCATTAAACACAAGCTTTGGTTTGTTAAAGAGTCGCAACTTAAAGTAAGAGAGGAGTCTGGGGGGTCGCTCTTGTCAAAAGAGGTGAAGCTCTCATTAGAAAGGAAAGAGACACCCTAATCAGGTGGGGTAAAACTGGTATGGTGTGGACATCGAGCCCTTCAGTCACCAATGGAGAGTATTGTCCTGGGGTGAGGATCTCCAATATAATTGGGCCTTGTTTATGAAGCTCTAGAGAAACAGGGGATGATCCAGTTGTAACATAAGGATGTATTCCCATTAGCGTTTCAGTAGGGTAGCGGTGAATGCGGGCACTGTGTAGCACCTAGAGCAGCCCCCAGCACATGTGGGTGTATATTAAATTGGGTGATCAACTATCGGTATAATAGTAAATTCAGCAATTCTGAATTTCAATAGTAGGACCCCAGCAAATAATTCTTTATACTGAAATACGCTACGTAGTACCATAGGTGGTGATGATCCGTAGGAGTCGGGCCTCCCTTATTGTTAAGCAGGAAGTGGGATAGCCGGATTAGTGATTGAAGTAAGTGGATCAATGTGATGTACAGTCTCGCAAATAGAGAACTGTGTGTTGGGCATTAACCGTGTAGAAATGGATAATGCCTGTAGTGCCTTAAGCGGACATGTCTGATCGGAACGTCGGTTGCATTCTGCGTATGTGTGTTAATGTATTGTGTAATGCCTTTTTATACAATCCCACGGATCATCACCCCTACCGTCACTGTACATTCAAGTTTAGAGCAGTGATAGTAAAAAGAAAAGAAAAACGAAAGTAAATAAAAGTTTTAAGACATCAAGAAAGCAATAACAGGGTATATAGATAAGAGTATATAACCGCCTCCCCTACCCCCATTCTAATGCGAGGGGGAGTAAGGTTTTAGGACAAGGAAGGATATGTGAATAGCGTGCTCAAGTTCGTCAGAGATGACCTGTGCAATGTAAACAGATATGTCATATCTTGTCAACGTTTTTATTACCTCCTGCGGTGTGGAGAGTGTTGATCCGCAGCTTTTGTTCTTGTATGTCATCAGCGCTTATTTTTGTATCGTTCTTACCGTCCTTGTTGTGGTGTCCGGTGCAGAAGGGAATAGGCAGGCTTAAAAGCCTAGGGCTTAGGGGTGACTTGCTGATGACGTATAGGGTAAACGAAGCATGCCATTAACCAGGGAAAACTATGAAAATAGTCTAAGGAAATCAGTGAAACGAAGGGTATTGAAGAGATAGTTTCTCTGAGTATTGCAAGATCTGTTGTTGCTGCTCAGCGGTCTCGACGTTCTCTCCTGGGTTGCGGGGTATTCAGCGGGCTGGGGCTGCTATCCATGCCTGGAGCTTGTGGACGGAGTCTGGCTTCGGATGGGGAGCGTTGCCTCCTCTAGCGGTATGGTTGAGTTTCCATTGGTTCGTTGTCAGGCGGGATCTTTCTGGGAGCCGGAGGACGGAATTCCGCATACCACTCGGGAACCTCTGTGAAAGGTATGTCCAGGGTGTCGCAGAAATAGCGCAGATCCTCTGGCACTCTGAGTAGTGCGGGGCGTCCCTGCGATGAGGCTGACAGGCAGAAGGGGGATTTCCACCCGTATGGAATTCCCTTGGCACACAGCACTTCCAACAGGGGGCGTAATTCTCTGCGACGTTGCAGTGTTATTGTAGAGAGGTCTTGGAAAAGGCGAATGTCCGCGCCATTATGTGATATCTGTGTAGTGGTGCGGGCCTTACGCAGGAGCTCTTCTTTCAGTTGGTAGTCAATGATATGGCAAATTACATCCCTAGGTGGGTCCGTATCTCTCCCCCGTGGACGTAGGGCGTAGTGGATGCGTTCCATACCTATGGGAGTAGTAGGGGGTTTATCCAGGAGGCTGTTAAAGAAGCAGGACACTTCTGCCTGTAGCCAGGCTGCCTCGATTGATTCCGGCAGGCCTCGCACACGCAGATTATGGCGCCTGCCGCGGTTGTCCAAATCTTCCATGTGACGGTTTAGGTCCCGTAGCTGTAGGGTGTGGGTATCCAGGACCTGACACGTACGGCGTAGCACAGTGGAGTGGGTTGTAGTCGTCTTCTCTACTTCTTGGACCCTACCCGCAATCGCTTGTATGTCAATCTTGAGATCCGTGATTGCGGCTGTTAGAGCTGCCGTGAGGGTGTTTTTTATATCCATTGCCACGGAATGGAGATCCTGGAGGCTGGGTTGTGAGTGCGGTGTGAGAATTACCGCTCCAGTATCTGGGGAAGAGATGGTCTCTGCCTCCGGGCCTGCTGTCTGAGGAGAGCCTTGTGTGGGCGCCATGTTGCCAGAATGAGACCGGAACATTTCTGGAATATTCTGGCTAATCCTGCCAGTCAGGTCTCGGGGGGACCTGGATCTGGATGCGGAGGAGCTGCGGGAAGAAGTCCCCATGTTTTCCAGGTGCTCAGGTGGGTAGGAAACCTCCGTTGTAGACATATTGTCCTCTCTGTCAGCGGGAGCAAAAGAATTAAGCTGCCATCTTCTCCCGAGGTCAGGCCACGCCCGCCCAGTACCTTTTTTTACGTGCGTTCTGTGAAGCTCCAGAGTAGCTGAGAATATGAGAATATCTTCGAGGTAGACGATAACGAAGTGGTCTAAGTACTGCCGAAAAATAACATTTATGAAATGTTGGAATGTGGCCGGGGCGTTGCATAGTCCAAACAGCATTACTAAGTATTCAAAGTGCCCGAATCTTGTTCTGAATGCTGTTTTCCACTCATCCCCCTCTTGGATACGGACAAGATTGTAAGCTCCATGTAGGTCTAATTTGGTGAAAATGTGGGCTGTACAAAACCTCTGGAAGAGTTCAGGGATGAGGGGGAGCTTTTGAGAGTAATTTTGTTTTTAGTCCCTGTAGTCCACACATGGCCTCCAGGTTTTATCTTTTTTCTCAACAAAGAAAATTCCGGCACCAGCGGGAGAGGAGGAAGGGCGGATAAATACCTTTTCAAGGTTTTCATCAACATAATGCCTCAAAGTTTCAAGTTCAGTCTCGGAAAGGGGAAAAATACGGCCAAATGGAATCTCAGCCCCCGGTAGCAAGTCAATGGGGCAATCATAGGGACGGTGTGGGGGTAGAGTATCTGCCTTCTTCTTGTCAAAAACATCTTGGAATTCATGGTAGGCTGCTGGTATATTGGAATCCACACTGGGTGTGGGTAGGACAGACAGACAACTAGAAAAGTCCTTGGATTCAGGAGCAAGACAATGCTGCCGGCAGTAGGAAGACGTGAAGAGAACTTCCCTCTTGGACCAGAAACCGCAGGAACAACCTAAGGATTTGTGGCATCTCAGAATCAATCTCTGACCTGATGCCTGCAGTATCCAAATTGTTACACAATCTCTTTCCTGAGTTACCTCTATCCTCATTTGTGTTTGACAGAATCCATAGGGCCTTGCATCCTAAACCACCTCCAGACAAACCTCCACGTTACATAATTCTGTGCGTGAAAGATTTCATCACAAAAGAAAGCATTTTAAGAGCATCCAGAAATATGCACAACATGGAACTGGATGGCACAAAAAATCAAATATTTCCTGACATCTCCCAAGCTACCCTGGAAAGGAGATGTAAATTGAAAAAAATAACTTCTGAATTACAATCTGCTCATATCAGATGGGGATTTCCATTTAAATGAACTGTATACCACAATGGCACTACACAGTCTTCAATGTCTCAGAAGGCAAGGATCTTCTGGTGAAGTTGAAAACTTTAGATCCGTTGCAGACGCAAGACCTCCTACTACTCCCCATACTTCACCTATCTGGGCCTGGTTTGGGATCCTGCCCCAGGGGACATGTATCAATGCAAAAAAAAGTTTCAAAAACGGCCGTTTTTTTCGGGAGCAGTGATTTTAATAATGCTTAAAGTGAAACAATAAAAGTGTAATATTCCTTTAAATTTCGTGCCTGGGGGGTGTCTATAGTATGCCTGTAAAGGTGCGCATGTTTCCCATGTTTAGAACAGTCTGACAGCAAAATGACATTTCAAAGGAAAAAAAGTCATTTAAAACTACTTGCAGCTATTAATGAATTGTCGGTCCGACAATACACATAAAAGTTCATTGATAAAAATGGCATGGGATTTCCCCACAGGGGAACCCCCGAACCAAAGTTTTAAAAAAATGGCGTGGGGGTCCCCCTAAATTCCATACCAGGCCCTTCAGGTCTGGTATGGATATTAAGGGGAACCCCACGCCAACATTTAAAAAAAATGTTGTGGGGGTCCCGCTCGAAATCCATACCAGACCCTTAAGGACCCTCTGTCTGCCCAACAAATTTAAGAACGTAACGCAAGATGTACTGCTGTTGAAATAACTGAGATTATTAAGTCCCTAAAAACATCTACAGCACCTGGTCCAGATGGATATTCTACCCCTTATTATAAAAAAAATTCTCCCATATTCTGGCCCCCCATTTATCCAAATTATACAATTATATTTTACAAGGCAATAAGTTCCCAGAGGAAATGCATTTAGCCAAAATGTGTCTATTACCCAAGCCCCATAAAGATCACACCTCTCCACAAAATTACCACCCAATACCAGTTATACACAATGACCCCAAAATTTCTTGCTGTTTGCTGGTGGACAGAATGGCTGCGGCCATCACATCATTAATCCACCCAGACCAAACAGGTTTTATTCCAGGCAGACAGATTACTGACAACTTAAGGCTTGTCACAAATATAATACAGGACACTTTCTTACATGCAAACCCAGTAGTTATTCTTAGGCTTGATATCCACAAGGCCTTTGATAGTGTCAGTTGGTCATACCTGGAACTATTACTCCCCAAATACAGTCTTTGCAATGAATTCATGCATGGCTTTAGAGCTTTATATCAAAATCCTCAAACTAGAATTAGACTTTTCTGGGGAAAACTCAGAGTTCTTTGCATTGGTAGAGGAACTAGACAAGGGTGCCCCCTTTCCCCTCTCCTTTTTGCCCTGGCCATCGAACCCCTCGCTTGTGCCATACGAAATAATGTCAATATTAAAGACTATTCCAAAGGCCTAATAGACTTCAAATTGAACCTACACACCAATGAGGTTTTGCTGTTCCTTTCAGACCCCTTAATTTCCCTTCCTAACCTGATCAAAGAACTAGAAGTATTCCAGGATCTCACCGTCCTAGGGATTAATTTATTCAAATGTACTGCAATGCCTATAAATATTCCACCATTGTTAACGGCATCTTTACAGGAGAGATTCTCTTTCGCCTGGACATCACATTCTTTTAAATAGGGCATCCTCCTTACCCCATCTTATAAAACTCTGTTTAAAAGCAATTATCCACCACTATTCACAAATTTTAAAACGCTACTAAAATTATGGTCTATCACATCTCCTTTTTGGGGAGAATAACAGCTACCAAAATGGTGATTTTACCTAAACTACTATTTTATTTTAGAGCTTTACCCATACTGATCCCTAAATGTATGCTAGACTCCCTACAAAGAGAATGGTGTTATTACTTAGCAGCAAGATTTACACAGTTAGCTCAATGGTTTGCTCCTTCAAATCAAGTTGCTTAGTTACATTTTGAAGAACAATCAATTATACCATTCCATCTTCAAGAAATATCATGGTCCAAGCCGATTCAACCCAGAGAGATCCTTCCCTTAAATAAGGTGGTGGCCCACTCATATCAATTGTGGCACTGTTATAAAGATAAATTTGACTTGATTTGTACCACCCCCCCAGCATCCTTTATAGGTGACCCCCACTTCCCCCCGGCCTTTAGAAATAGTAGTATTTTCTGTATATGGAAATAATGCAACCTCACTACTTTGAAATCTCTATCCCTAAATAACAAATTTAGCCCTTTTTCAGATGTATGTGAATTATATAATCTCACAATTTTAGAATTACCCCATTATACTCAAATTGAAAAATTCTACCAAAAATACTTCTCTCTTACATTACATACCCCTTATTCCCAGTTTGAGCAAATCTGCATTTCCTCACCAAGAGATCAATGTGTGACGCGATACGCTGCACCAGGAAGTGGAAGCTTGGGTCTGAGGAGTGGGTGAGATTGTAACAGCTACTGCACACCTTGGGTCCGCCGTGACCGCAATACATCGTTTTAAACCTGCATGGAAGTTTTCTGCTGTGGCATTTTTTGCTTGCTTTGAATTTTATTGATGTAAGTGCAATGGTGGAAGATTATGAAGTGTTTATTAAACTGGTTTTACGTTGACACACTATTGGAGCACTTTTTATTATTTACATGTGGAGAGATCCCTTACATACACAGCTGGAGTTCGGAGATTATGTTTAACCCTCTCTGTGTGGTTTAACCACTTCAGCCCGGAAGATTTTACCCCCTTCCTGACCAGAGCATTTTTTGTGATTCGGCACTGCGTCGCTCTAACTGACAATTGCGCGTTCGTGCGACGTGGCTCCCAAACAAAATTGACATCCTTTTTTCCCCACAAATAGAGCTTTCTTTTGGTGGTATTTGATCAACTCTGCGATTTTAATTTTTTGCGCTATAAACAAAATAAGAGCGACAATTTTGAAAAAAACGCATTATTTTTTACATTTTGCTATAATAAATATCCCCCAAAAATATATTAAAAACATTTTTTTTTCCTCAGTTTAGGCCGATCGTATTCTTCTACATATTTTTGGTTAAAAAAAAATCGCAATAAGCGTTTAATAATTGGTTTGCCCAAACGTTATAGCGTTTACTAAATAGGGGATAGTTTTATGGCATTTTTATTAATAATTTTTTTTGCTAGTAATGGCGGCGATCACGATTTTTATTGTGACTGTTATTGTGACGTTATGGCGGACATGTCGGACATTTTTGACACATTTTTGTGACCATTGTCATTTATACAGCGATCAGTGCAATTAAAAATGCACTGATTACTGTGTAAATGGCACTGGCAGTGAAGGGGTTACCCACTAGGGGGCGGGGAGGGGTTGTGTGCCCTAGGGAGTGATTATTAACTGTAGGGGGATGGGCTGTATGTGTGACGTCACTGATCTCTGCTCCAATGACAGAGACTAGGCAGAACGGGGAGATGCTGTTTACAACGGTATCTCCCCATTCGTTCTCTCCGTGAGGTGATCGTGGGTATCCCTGCAGCGATCGAGTCCGCTGGACCCGCGACCCGACTCATGGAGCTACCGGCCGGTGCGCGCACGTGTCGCCGGCGGCGCGCACGCAATGGCACGGCGGAGAATTCAAATGGACGTACAGGTACGTCCATTTGCCCAGCTGTGCCATTCTGCCGACGTACATCGGCGTGCGCCAGTCGGGAACCGGTTAAGGCATTTTGAGCCAAGCCCGAGAGCGTTTAATGCCCTGTATACACGATCAGACATTGATCGGACATTCCGACAACAAAATCCATTCGGATTTTTTCCGACAGATGTTGGCTCAAACTTGTCTTGCATACACACGATCATACAAAGTTGTCGGGAATTTCCAAACGTCAACAACGTGGTGACGTACAGCACGTACGCCCGAACTATAAAAGGGCAGTTCAATACCAAGCGCACCACCCTTTGGTCTCCTTTTGCTAATCTCGTGTTAGTAAAAGTTTGGTGAGAGACGATTGGCACTTTTCAGACTCGTGGTTTTTCTGCTGTTCAGTTTGTGCTTGTGGGTTGGTATCTGGTCTTCAGTGCGTGTAGTGAGTTCGCATTGATTTATCATTGTGTTCTTGTCCGCTCGTTGCTGATTTTCAGGTCGCTCTTCACAGGCCTTGCTGTTCTTCAGTGCGTTCTGTTACTTTGTTCTGACCAGCCAACCGTTTTGAAGCCATGTTGCATGTACATACTCATCGTAGAGTTTGTGCTGTGCGGGGCTTGGTGTTGGGGTTCTTACTTTGACACAAGCCCAGTCCATGAACAGGGTGGGGAGGAGTTCATGGATCAAGAATTGGTTGCTCCAGCGTGACCAATTCTGTCACATGTCTTTGCTCCATGAGATCCGTGAGAATAATCCTGACGATTTCAACAACTTTCTCAGGATGATGGACCCCATTTTTCACTGTTTGTTGGCTTTGCTGACCTCTTATATCAACAGGCAGGATACCTGCATGCGGCAAGCCATCACTCCGGAGCAGAGGCTAGTCGCCACGTTGCGGTACTTGGCGACGGGGAGAAGCCTGCAGGACCTCAAGTTCTCAACAGGCATCTCCCCCCAGGCTCTGGGGATCAATATCCCAGAGACCTGTTCTGCCATCATTCAGGTCCTGCAGAAGGACTATATTAAGGTAAGAATTCTCCTTTAAAATCTCATTATATGTATTTAATATTTTCTAATATATTGTATTTCTTTCTTCATTCCCTAATTTCCATGATTGTAATATGCTGTGAATGTCCCCTTTATCCTCATGCATGCTGGAATTTTTTAAAGTTTGTTTTTTGTCCTTCATGCATATTTGCCTTCACTAACCTCCCCAACATGCTATGCTGGGCCTATATCTACCTAGTCTAATCACTTAACAATGTATTTTGTCAGCTTCATTGTAGTGCTCTACCCTAAACACCCCCTAAAATGTGTACAAATGTTATTTTTGTCCTTAAATTCATGCAGAGTGCCAGAGGCTTTTTCTTATGGTACCAAAAACATTTGGAACCCCCCCTCCCCCCAACCGCTAAGTCAACCAATACCAATCCTCTATCTGCTGACTTTGCCAAACCCATACATACTATACCTACCTCTTTTGTGGTAAGATTTCTGTATGAATTCACCAAAGCATGTAGTGAAAGGGCCTGCTTGAATACTTTCAAATGGTACTGTTTAAAGTTTTTTTTTCTCCTATTATTATCTTGATAGGTAATTGCAGAATGTAGAAATGTGCTTCCATTTGTACAGTGTGTATTTATATTTTTGTAAGATGACACTTCTTACCTGTCTAGTGGGCTGCCAATAGTGTAAGTAAGGAGGGGCTGGCCAAAGTAACACACGTTATGTATGCATGCAGCTCATAATGAAGTGGAGAGGGTTACCTGTCCAAAACATCTTCCCCCCCTAAAATTTTTACAATGGGCCATCAGAGGGGGGGGGGGGGGGATCTGATAGGTGGACCTTATACTTTTGTCTTTAAATACTCCCTAAAATAAATGTTATAGTGATTTTGGCCAAGAATATTTGTGTCTAATCTGTTTTCAATGTTTATGTGCAAAATTACAATTTTTTTTTCTTGTTTCACACAACAGTTTCCTTCCACACCACAGGAATGGCAGACTGTGGCCTCCCACTTTGCCCAGCGGTGGGACTTTTCCAACTGCGGAGGGGCAATTCATGGGAAACACGTCCACATCGTCCCACCCCCCAACTCAGGGTCATACTATTACAACTACAAGGGGTTCAATAGTATTGTGATGGTGGTGGTGTCGGTTACTTAAGAGTTCCTCTATGTGGACGTGGGGAAGAATGGCCAGATGACGGATAGTGGAGTAATCACCCAGACGGAGTTCTACAGGCGTCCCCAGAATGGCAGCTTGAGCTTGCCACCTCCAGAAGACAATGCGGAAGGACTCCCATTCGTCTTCGTTGCGGATGAAGTGTTTGCGCTGGGGGGACCATCTTTATGCGGCCATTCCCTATGAGGACCCTCACCCTGGACCAGAGGGTTTTTAATAACCAGCTGACCAGAGCCAGAAGAGTGGTGGAGAACACGTTTGGAATAATGGCCAGCCGGTTCCGCCTCTTTCTTACACTGATACACATGGCGAAATATAAACTCAATCACATCATCCTGTCTTGCTGTGTTCTCCACAATTTTTTAAGGAGAAATTCTGTGAACTATGCTGCCTCAGTTGGGCCTGAGGCAGGAATTCTGAATGAACCAACCCTGACGGTGCTTGAAACTGGCCGTCCTGGCTTGCCCCCCTAGAGTCCCCGCAAGGTCCGTTTAAGATACCTTGAATACTTTTCGGGTAGGGGGACCATTGATATGCCAGACAATGTCTGAGACATTTTTTAAATAAAAATATATTTGAAACTGAACAAATATTTGCTTTGATTTACTGCTTGGCTTTCTTTTAGCTGTCTCCTCTGTAATCTTTTAATGGTATTTTTTTAGGCCTTTTTCTTCAACAGTGCAAACAAAATTTCTTTGAGACATGAGGTGACAATCTCTTCTTCAGCTAACTATTATTATTATGTTGTGGGTCTGCTACACACACACCTTGTGTTTGTTGTTAATGTAATGCATTACTGACAAAAATATTCATCATTTTCAGCACCATGACCGAAATTTGGGAAGTCCTGAAAATGGCGTGATTGTGTAAAATTATAAAGCACTGTTGGGTGTTATTTACTAAAGGAAAATCCACTTTGCACTACAAGTGCACTTGAAACTGCACTGAAACTGCAGTTGTAGTGCAAAGTGTATTTTCCTTTAGTAAATAACCCCCATTGCAACGGAAAAAAACAACTTTACTCCAAAAACTGCTTTTGAGCATTGAAAGAAGAAGCCACACATTGTTGATCATCAAACTTTTTACTTAAAGCACAATCACATGTGCATTTATAAAAGGATTTTTGAACAAACCAACATGTTTGTTGTATAACATATTTTTAGGCAGATAGCACATGTTGACACACTGTGTGCATCTTCAGAATTTGGCTTTTTAAATATGTACAAAATTTGTCATATAAAAAAAATATACGAGAAAAAAGTTAGGGTTTTCTGGGTGTTTTAGATTCTCCCTAAAATTTCAATGATGTTCTTCATTTTGTTTTGAACATCATTGATGTTTTGCTTTAGGTTTTCTAAATCCCTATTGCACCCCATTAACTCCCCGATGAGGATCTAGGCACTTTCACTGGTGAAATGACCTTCTTCCACAACATCCCCATCACCTAAAAAAAAAAAAACACACCATGTATTATAAATATGCAGGCATACATATTACCTATTACCATATTACCATATTATACTATATTACATATTACCTGAAGCTGTGGTTGCAGACACTCACCTGTTGTGGTGACAATTTCACCAATTTCAACAACGTCTCCCTCCTCCTCCTCTGGTTTGGTTTGGGGGATTTCCCCTTCTTCCTGAGGTGGCGGGTCCCTGGTCTCCTCTGATAAGTGGGGTCCTCCGAGTCTTTTCTCCCCTATGTAAAAAAAAATAGTGTACTTAGCACACAGATATTTGAGGGCAGAAATAGGAATATGAAACATTGCTTGGAAGTGGGGTACAATTGTCTGTTTTGGCAGAGTTCCAAGCTGAAGATTTTTTTTTTACCTTTGTAAAGCTGGAATACTTACCTGTTTTGTGCAAGCTTTACAGATGGAGACACCCCTATAGTATCCACTGGAGCACCTGTGTGAGACACCCTAATAAAAAGTTTGTTCTGGTGTCCCACACTAGTGCTCCTGTGTCCAGATGTGTAAACAGCTGCTAAGTGTCCTCTCCTTACACAGAAACAAGTTTGCTTTTCATTCTAGTTACAAACCCATCTAGACAACAAACTTTTTTTTAATAGAAGTAGGCCAGAAATAATGTATTGAACTGCATCTGGCCATAAACATCATATTTTAATGGCTAAATGAACAATGTTTCCTACGAACGATTAATGTGCCCATGGACTTGAAAGTTGCCATTTTAAACTGTACAACAGTAAAGAAAAGCACATGGAGCAGCATGAACGTAATAAAATGAAAGAATAGAAACACAGGACAACTACTTACTTTTTTGCAGCACTCTACTGATCCTTCTATACTGATCGTGTCCCTTAATTTGAGGTCTGACCACCATTTCCTCAGTTCATCCTTGGATCGTCGTACCCCAAAATTCTTCTGCAGACTCTTCACAACTTTAGCCATGATCTTGGCCTTTCTCACATTTGGGTTGGGATAAGGTCCATACTTCCCATCATAGTCGGTCCTTTTCAAGATGTCCACCATCTCCACCATCTCTACAAAGATTTAATGCCTTAAATCTCCTGCGGGATCGTGACGTTTCTGGCTCAGGGCTTTCCTCTTCCTCGTTGCTGCTATTATCATGCACCTGCTGTGTCTCCGCCATGTGCTCTCCCCCACTGTGCCAAAAAAAAGGGGTGGGGAATAGAGTAGAAAGAACGTCAGGGGTGGGCGGAGTTTCAGGCAGTGTATATAAAGCATAACACTCGTGCATCGTACGTACGATCTGTGAGCGGAGGAAGGAGTATCGGAAGCGCCGATTGTGATAACGAAGGTACAATTTTAACTTGGGCCTATAATGCTTATAGATTGAGGCCTATATTGGGACAAGATTTTAAGGGAGTTTAGCCTGACATTAGGGTTTGTCTTGTGTTGTGTCTTGCAGAGAAAATGGATGGCTTCAATGATCACAACTCCCTCCCCCTGTTCATAGACAAATACAGGGAGCTGCCCTGTCTGTGGCAGGTCAAACACCTGCATTATAATCATAAACAAAAGAGGCAGGCAGCGCTGGAGAAACTGCTGGAGTTGGTGAAGCTGGTGGTCCCCACGGCAACCATCCCCTATTTAAAAGCCAAAATTGGTGGCCTGAGGAGCACTTTTTTTAGGGAGCGCAAGAAAGTCCAGGATTCTCAGAGATAAGAAGCTGCAGCAGATGACATTTATGTCCCCAGGCTGTGGTACTATGAGAGACTTTATTTTCTGTCAGACCAGACTGAAGTCTCTACCTATCCTTCCACTCTTCCTTACACCCTATCTTCCACCCCAGCTGAGGCTTCCGACGTCCAACCTGGGACTTCCAGCCAGGAAGAAGTGGAGGAGCCAAGCTTGAGCCAGGTATAGCACTGTTCTACATATTTCTGGTCAAAAAATAAATTATGTTTACTAGATAGTATTATTGATCACTAATTGCAGATTTAATAAAGGCGTTTACATATCAATAGATAGTAGTGGCCAAAAATGATTGTGATAAGAAAGAAAAATGCTGGGCTTGGAATGATAGTCTTTTATATTTGTTAACATTCAATTTGCAACAGTCATGAGCTGAAAATTGTGTGTGATTGATGAACCAAAAACTAAAACTATGTCCCTTTTTCATACACAGGGAGACCTCAGCCAGGAGGAGGCTCTGGAATGTGGCACACAGGAGGAGGCTGTGGAATGTTGCAGCCAGGAGGAAGCAGGGGTTAGTGTCAGCCAGGAGGTGGCTGGGCCCAGTAGGAGCTTCACAGAATCGCAGGTTCCTCCCCTCCGCCTTCCAACCAAAAGACCCAAGAAGGGGAGGAACGTGGAGGAGTCATCGCTCAGGCTGATTCAGGAGGCTTCTGCGGCCCTCAGAGCTACCCCCACTTGTGAACAGGCCTTTGCCTCCATGGCTGCCACAAAACTGTAGGACATGGAGGAGGGGCAACGCATCATGTGTGAGGAAATAATTTTTAAAACATTAAATAAGGGGTTCAGGGGTCAAATCACACCCAATACCCACCTGTGTGAGTTGCATCATCCTCCTCCTCCTCCTCCTGCCACACCTCCAACACCACAGCCACAGCCTGGAAGGAAGAGTGGAAGGAAGACAAGAAAGTGATGACCTGGGTTCAGTCTGGTCTGACAAATGATGCAGGCTCTTGTATGACCACAGCCTGGGGACATAGATGTCATCTGCTGCTGTTCCTGATCTCTTGGTCTTCTGGACCAGATTTTACTCCCTTATATAAGGACTCCTCAGGCCACCAATTTTGCCAGAAAATAGTTAATGTGTGCCCTGGGGGCCAAAGGCTTCACCAATTTCAGCAGTTTCTCCAGCGTTGCCTTCTTCTTTGTTTGGTTATGACCCCTAATAAAGGTTTTTTTTTAAACTAATTCTCGCCTATGTGTTATATGTGTTTCAAAAAGTACAGTTTGTTTGTGAGTAGTCAGGTACATTTCCAAAATATAATGTGAAATTAACACGGGACACCAACACCAAGCAACCTCCTTGAGATTAAAAAAGACAAGATAATAATGGTGTTGTGGTAACTTGACACACAAAACACACCCAAAACAATTATGGAGATCACCAAAAATAAATAAATAAATAAAACAGGAGATCTGGATTAAAAAAACAAACAACAAATAATACAAAATATAAAAACATAAAACCAAAACATTTTTTCCAAAGATCTGACAAATAAAAATATTATATTCATGAAATCACGAGAAATAGTCCAAAAATACGTTTGTGAGAAGTGTGTGTGAATATGAGCAGCAAAACAACTTCATTCTTCTAGCATTAGAAAGAAGAAGAGAGTGCGCTGCATTAAACAATTTAAAACATTGCAGTGTGACGAAAGTGCTATATCCATTACGAATGCTAATTTTACCAGACTGAGCAGTTCCATCTCGTAAGTTATTCTGAGCATGCGTGGCACTTTGTGCATCGGAATTGTCTACACATGGTCGGAATTTACGCAAATAGATTTTGCTGTCAGAAAATTATATAGCCAGCTCTCAAACTTTGTGTGTCGAAATTCCGATGGAAAAAGTCCGATGGAGCCCACACACGGTCGGAATTTCCGACAACAAGCTCCGATCGCACATTTTCCGCCTGAAAGTCCGACCGTGTGTACAGAGCATAAGGCATATCAAGCTGGTGAGTGCGTTGTCTGAGGGGAGCGGAATCACTTGCACAGAGGTGTGGTGGTTGAATAGAAGAACATTGCACAGGAATTACTATATTGGATTTTTTTCTTTTTTATGGACTTTTGAACACAAAGTGTATATATATATATATATAAAAATAAATTTTTTGTTTCACTTGTCACAGGGTGATAATAATGGATTAAGCGCATTAGTTGCTGCTCACTATTGTTCAAGAAATATTAAATTTTAAAGTGCATTGATTTTCACTTGTCATAGGGTATTAATAATATTTGTAGCACATTAATTATTTTTATTGAGATAGTCTCAGTTTCGCTTAGCATTTCAATTTAAGCACCACAATTTTTTCTCACTATTTCAGCTCTAATAGAGGGTTAAAATACTATTCACATACCAGGATAGAGTAAGGGTTTTCATAATGGCTCCTTATTGGTACGAGAGACACGGTTAAGTGATGCTGGACAGTGGAAATATTACTTGGTCATTTTAGTTCCCTTGTCCAGCAACACACAAGTTTTCACTCTTCAGTATGTCTCAGCAAAAGTTACCTTGCATGTGTCCCCAAAGACTAATACCCCTGCTCCTACAACCTTGGCCAAGAGTACAGCTGCAACCCTCTACTCATCTGAACCAACATCCTTGGAATGCCCATCACTGCAAAAGGGACCGCCAAGTGGCCTAACGGCAACATCAATCCCTGGAATACTGTTTAACCACTTGCTGCCCACCATATAGCAGAATGATGGCGACAAAGTGGTTGTGATATCCTGACCAGACGTCATATGACGTGATCAGGATAACACAGCCGGCGCACGCACATGGGGGCGATCGGAGGTGCTGTGTGTCAGTCTGATACACCGCAACTCCGAGCATGGGATGAAGCATCTGACAGAGGCTTCTTACCACGTGATCAGCTGTGACCAATCACAGCTGATCATTGCATGAACCAGGAAGTGCCGGTAAACAGCTTTCCTTGGTTCACGCTGACAGGAAGAGCCGATTAGCACAGCTCCCATCAAAAGGTGCCCATCAGCTGCCAATCAGTGCCCAACATCTGCCAGCCTGTCCCCATAATAAACGCCTGTCAGTGCTCACAACAGTGCCAATCAGTGCCCAAAAGAGTGCCAATCAGTGCCCCATCAGTAATGCCTGTCAGTGCCCCAAAGTGCCAATCAGTGCCACTGAGTAATGCCTGTCAGTAGCTCCTCATCAGTGCTTCCTATCCAGTGCCACCTATCAGAGCCCATTAGTGCCGCCTATCAGTGCCTATTAGTGCCGTCAGTGTCGCCTATCAGTGATGTCAGTGCTGTACCCAAACTAAATTTTTATCATTTAGTTTGGGTATAGGCGCACTGATAGGTGGCGTCAGTGCTGCCTATCAGTGCACTTATCAGTGCTCATCAGTTTTTTTTAATTGTTGGTCTTTTTTCGTTTATAGCGCAAAAATTAAGAACTGCAGTGGTGATCAAATACCACCAAAAAAAGCTCTATTTGTGGGAAGAAAATGATAAAAATTTAGTTTGGGTACAGTGTTGCATGACCACGCAATTGCCATTCAAAGTGTGACAGTGCTGAAAGCTAAAAATTGTCCTGGGCAGGAAGGGAGGAAAGTGCCTGGTATGGAAGTGGTTAATAATGTTAAGTTCATTCACGTACCTGTGGTACTTAACCACTTCCGGACCGGCTCATGCTGATATACGTTGGCACTTTGAAGAGGACTATCGTTGTTATGGCAGCAGCTAGCTACCATAACTCTGGTATCCTCTTCTTTAGTGAGCGGTCCAGTTTCAGATAAAAGTGGTCTCTGCAACGGATTCGCCGCAAGATCACTTTTATCGGCGGGAGAGGGGGTGCCCTCCACCGCTTACAGGAGCCTTCGGTAGCGACGGAGGCGATCGGGTCCTCTCCCTGGCTTGGTATGCAGACGAATGAAGGGAAGATGGCCCCCACCCGTCTCCATACCATTGCAGGGCGAAAGCAATGTCAAAACTTTACTTCCGCCCATAGCTCTTAACCACTTGCCGACCGCCTCACGCATATATACGTGAACAGAGCGGCACGGGCAGGCAAAATCACGTACCTGGTACGTGATTGCCTTCCCGCGGGCGGGGGGGTCTACCAGAAAGTTTCTGAAGTGATCTGCAAACTACAGCCATGGATGGAGTGATCATCATCATCCTTCCCAGAGCACTCTGCACTGAATGATCATTTCAGGCCAAAAAGTAACAGGTTACTTTTACTGTCAGCCTCTACAGCTGCACATGCTTACATTCCTTGTGCCCCTGTGCCTCCCCATTTTTATTTTGAGTGAAGAGAGGAAGTCCTGGAGCTACCGGTCCTACATTGTATCCCTGGTTTTGGGAGACCATAATCCCTATGCTGGGCGAGACTGCCGTGATAGCAGTCATCGCCGTCCGGTAAGCAGATTCTATTTACACACTTCTTGGTGGATCATCTATTGGCACTTTTGTCACATCTTTTCCTGGATGGGTGCTTTTTATTTACCTGTAGATTTATCAAAAACTTTTGGACTTCTTTTTCAATAATTTTTTTCACATGCACTTGTGAGTTATGTTTTTGTTTATTATCGATTGATTTGTAAATGTTTGTTCATTGATTGATGTTATGTCACTTGGTGAGATCTTATTTCTTTTCATAACATATATATTTTTAGCGCTGCACTTTGCTGTTTACTAGTGTGTTTTAGTGCATTAAAATTTAAAAAAGTGTGTTTTTTCCCCAAAAAATGCGTTTGAAAAATCGCTGCGCAAATACTGTGTGAAAAAAAAAAAAAAAAGTTGTCACTAAATGATATATTGCTCAAACATGCCATGGGAATATGTGAAGTTACACCCCAAAATACATTCAGTTGCTTCTCCTGAGTATGGGGATACCACATGTGTGGGACTTTTTGGGAGCCTAGCCACGTACGGGGCCCCGAAAACCAATCACCGCCTTCAGGATTTCTAAGGGGGTAAATTTTTGATTTCACTCTTCACTGACTATCACAGTTTTGGAGGTCATGGAATGCCCAGGTGGCAAAACCCCCCCAAATGACCCCATTTTGGAAAGTAGACACCCCAAGCTATTTGCTGAGATGTATAGTGAGTATTTTGCAGACCTCACTTTTTGCCAAGTTTTGAAAATTGAAAAAAGAACAAAAAATTTTTTTTCTTGTCTTTCTTCATTTTCAAAAACAAATGAGAGCTGCAAAATACTCACCATGCCTCTCAGCAAATAGCTTGGGGTGTCTACTTTCCAAAATGGGGTCATTTGGGGGGGTTTGTGCCACCTGGGCATTCCATGGCCTCCGAAACTGTGATAGGCAGTGAAGAGTGAAATCAAAAATTTACACCCTTAGAAATCCTGAAGGCGGTGAATGGTTTTTGGGGCCCCGTACGCAGCTAGGCTCCTAAAAAGTCCCACACATGTGGTATCCCCATACTCAGGAGAAGCAGCTAAATGTATTTTGGGGTGCAATTCCACATATGCCCATGGCCTGTGTGAGCAATATATCATTTAGTGACAACTTTGTGCAAAAAAAAAAAAAAATTTGTCACTTTCCCGCAACTTGTGTCAAAATATAAAATATTCCATGGACTCAACATGCCTCAAAGCAAATAGCTTGGCATGTCTACTTTCCAAAATGGGGTATTTGGGGGTGTTTTATGCCATCTGGGCATTTTATGGCCTTCAAAACTGTGATAGGTAGTGAGGAGTGAAATCAAAAATGTACGCCCTTAGAAATCCTAAAGGCAGTGATTGGTTTTCGGGGCCCCGTACGCGGCTAGGCTCCCAAAAAGTCCCACACATGTGGTATCCCCATAATCAGGAGAAGCAGCTAAATGTATTTTGGGGTGCAATTCCACATAGGCCCATGGCTTGTGTGAGCAATATATCATTTAGTGACAACTTTTTGTAATTTTTTTTTTTTGTCATTATTCAATCACTTGGGACAAAAAAAATGAATATTCAATGGGCTCAACATGCCTCTCAGCAATTTTCTTGGGGTATCTACTTTCCAAAATGGGGTCACTTGTGGGGGTTTTGTACTGCCCTGCCATTTTAGCACCTCGAGAAACGACATAGGCAGTCATAAATTAAAGGCTGTGTAAATTCCAGAAAATGTACCCTAGTTTGTAGGCGCTATAAATTTTGCGCAAACCAATAAATATACACTTATTGACATTTTTTTTACCAAAGACATGTGGCCGAATACATTTTGGCCTAAATGTATAACTAAAATTGAGTTTATTGGATTTTTTTTTTTTTTAAATTAGAAAATATCATTTTTTTCAAAATTTTCGGTCTTTTTCCGTGTATAGCGCAAAAAATAAAAACGGCAGAGGTGATCAAATACCATCAAAAGAAAGCTCTATTTGTGGGAAGAAAAGGACGCAAATTTCGTTTGTGTACTGCATTGCATGACCGCGCAATTAGCAGTTAAAGCGACGCAGTGCCAAATTGTAAAAAGTGCTCTGGTCAGGAAAGGGGTAAATCCTTCCGGGGCTGAAGTGGTTAAACAAAATTTTTTTTTTTTTTAATGACATTTAATTATTTTATTTTTTTATTGCATTTCAGTGTAAATATGAGATCTGCGGTCTTTTTGACCCCAGATCTCATATTTAAGAGGTCCTGTCATGCTTTTTTTCTATTACAAGGGATGTTTAGATTACTTGTAATAGGAATAAAAGTGGCACAATGTTTTTTAAAAGAACAGTGTAAAAATAAAAAATAAAATAAATAAGAAAAAAAATTTTTTTAAACGCGCCCCGCCGAGCTCGCATGCAGAAGCGAACGCATATGTGAGCAGCGCCCACATATGAAAATGCTGTTCAAACCACACATGTGAGGTATCGCTGCGATCAGTAGAGTGAGAGCAATAATTCTAGCCCTAGACCTCCTCTGTAACTCAAAACATGCAACCTGTAGAATTTTTTAAACGTCGCTATGGAGATTTTTAAGGGTAAAAGTTTGTCGCCATTCCACGAGTGTGCGCAATGTTGAAGCGTGATATGTTGGGTATCAATTTACTCGGCGTAACATTATCTTTCACAATATAAAAAAAAATTGGGCTAACTTTACTGTTGTCTTATTTTTATATTAAAAAAAAAGTATTTTTTCCAAAAAAGTGTGCTTGTAAGACCGCTGCGCAAATATGGTGTGACAGAATGACCACCATTTTATTCTCTAGGGTGTTAGAAAAAAATATATAATGTTTAAGTGTTCTAAGTAATTTTCTAGCAAAAAAAAATGTTTTTAACTTGTAAACACCAAATCTCAGAAAGAGGCTCAGTCCTTAAGTGGTTAATTTGTCCCAGTGGAACATGCTCGACTTGGCTCATGTGCCCAGACAAATGTGTCTCTCTTTTACTCTTCCTCGCTGGTAGATTTGATTGCCCCCCCATGCAAGCCGAACTCTGGATCTATTTGCAGAACGAAACCTCCCTCCCCAAAGGGGCATTTTCAGATCTAGAAAGTTAAAGGGTTTGGACAGTATACTTGGGTCCATCTCAGGCCTTTTTGGATCTGACATGTCAATTTGGAACTGAGTGGATTTGGCAGGTATTCACAGGCATATCGGTCATTTTGAACAGAGAGAGGGTTGTCAAGTGCTGTAACCAGTTCTGCAGTGTGTTGAGGGGCTTGCAGAGGAGAAAAGGTTTACTGCTTATAACATGAAATACATCGCCAAGTTATTCAAAAAGACACAGGAGAAAATTAACAAAATCATAGCAGTAAATAATCAGAAAGCTAGGGAGAACAATATGGGCAAAGTAGTAATATGCACCGCGTATGGGAATTTTGTTTTAGTGAAAGTCACTAACATTATCCAAGACATTCAAGCAGGTAAAATCCCAGATATCTTAAAAGATAAAGATCTTACCCAATGGTATTGTACTCACACAAATTTTTGTGGTGGAAGGAATGTACATTCTAGAGACAGGTGCAAACCTTTGCTAGTCTCCACAATTTAGAATTTACGGATAGTGATACCACACCCAAATTAAGAGCCATTTGATTGCATTAAGAGCCAGTGACTGTGTTTCTACCGAGACCTACTGTATGTGACCTTCACTATGTCACTGCCAGTGTTCCATCCACAAGATGACTACTTCAACAAGATGGCGTCGATACACTCCCTCGGGTACATCGAAAACAGCATGTACAAGGAAAGGTTAGACCTCCCCAAGATGCTCATCCAAGTTCAAGGGCGATGGAAAGGACCGCACACTGCCTGCTGTACAGTCAAAGCTAATAGGTAGCTATGCCGTTGTGATGTGTTTGAAATCAACACTCCAGTCTGGTCTGAGCGATGACCAGAATCCCACAGCCAGAGAAGCAAGAGAGCCCCAACCGGAAAGTAAATGCCAACCACACCAAGAAACTAGTCCAAGTGAGATGAAAACCAACTGCCCTGTGAAGTTGACAAAATGGAGAACACGAAGAACAAAGGTCACCTACAACCTGGATGGACTGTACTCTGTTGTTACCAATCATAACACATTCCTCTATGGGGGGTCCAATACCCTATTCAAATGTTTGCTTCATTACACATGAGTACACAATTATTGGGGAAACTGTGGTAACCCCCATACCAGTGCTAACAGAAGAATATATCATAGAAAGTACACCCGATATCACAGATCCTACACCATACATACCCCATTTTGATATTAAAATTGATACCCTGTCAGTAAACCTTCACAATCCACGTGCAAGGAAGAGTACACCTATAATACAAATTAGTAATAGTATGGTGAAGACAGGGAAACAGCTGAATAACTTCTACGTGATGGGGAATTTCAGTTTAGTCACCACTGGGACATGGGTGGAAATGGGAATAAAAGGTCTCCTCATATTGCAGTGGGGCCCGTACATCGCTCGCACCTGCGCCCCCACAGTGCCCCCGCGCCCCCGCAGATTGGAAACCTATTATGGTTTCTGAATTTAAGACCTTCCTGGGCCTAACTAAAAAAAAGTGAGTTGCGGTCATATTGGTCCACTGACCCAATTCACCATATGCCTGTGTTCTCTGCTTTCATGACCAGGGCTAGATATGAGCAGATCTTGCGGTTCATACATTTTAATGACAATGAACTCTGTCATCCTCGGGGGGTGACCCTGGATACGATCGGCTCCACAAAATTTCGACCCCTCGTAAACCACTTCAATCAACAGTTTGTAGCCTTGTTTATTCCCGATCAAGTTTTCTGCATTGATGAGTCCCTGATTAAATTATCTGGCCACTTGTCTTTCAAAGAGTATCTCCCCAGCAAGCGTGCCAGATATGGGGTCAAGTTGTATAAGCTCTGTGACAGGGCAACAGGCTATACATATAGTTTTATGGTTTACGAGGGAAGAGATAGTCACGTTGAGCCCGAGAACTGCCCAGACTACATAGGGAGTGCTGGCAAGATTGTTTGGGACTTGATGTCACCCTTATTCGGAAAGGGGTACCACTTGTATGTGGACAATTATTACATGAGCGTGCCACTTTTTAGTCACTTGTTTGATCATGGAATTGGCGCATGTGGCAATCTAATCGCCGGGGCTTCCTCCAAAAGCTTGTAGAATCCTGACTGGGGAAAGAGCCTGCTTGAAGTGTAATAATTTTCTTGCAGTGAAGTGGAGGGATAATCAGAATGTTTTCGTTCTGTGCTCCCCTCATGCAGATATGACAGTCCAAATTCCAACGGCGACTGGTGTTGTGGAGATACCCCTCTGTGTCCACGAATACAACCTTAATATGGGAGGGGCGGACCTCAATGACCAGCTGATGGCGCCATACTTAATTGCCCATAAGGCCAGATGCTGGTACAAAAAAGTGTCTGTATACCTATTTCAATTGTCTCTGCTGAACGCTTATGTGCTATACAAAGCGTCAGGATGAACGGGATCTTTCCTTAAATTCCAGGAAGACCCAACTTCCCAATGCAAATGCAGTGAGCCAGGTGCATGAGAGGCATTTTCAGTATGTCCTTCCTGTTACCCCTACCCAATGATCACCCCAAAGAAGATGTCATGTCTGTGGAAAACGTGGATATAGGCGTGACACACACTATTAATGTCCCTCCTGTCCTGGCCAACCTGGTCTCTGCATCAGTGAATGTTTCCAATGCTACCACACACTAGTGGAGTATTAGTGTAGGGTACAGCACAGCAATCTAGGGCACACTTTCACAGGGTCCCCAAAGATGCCATTGCATTTTGAGAGACCCAAACCTGGAACCGTTACAGTTACAAATAAAAGTGTAAAAAAAATAAAATAAATAAAAGTAAAAAAAAAAAAAAAAAAAAAATATATATATATATATATATATATATATATATATATATATATATATATATAAAATAAAAAAGCCATAAAAAAAAGCTACAGCACTGATTTATTTATCTTCACAGCAACAGCGTTTGCTCTCACGATATGTAACTCAGCGACCCCAGCGCTGTAAGAGGTGATTTCACTACCACAGTAAAAAAAAAAGAGCATATATGCCGAAACATGGGGGGCAGGGGTGGAGGGGCGATTTGCCCCTAATATTAGGGGCGTATTGCCCCCATGCTTTGGTTTTTTTTTTTTACTGTTTTTTTGGCATAGCTTGTTATTGTTTGAGTTAATGTTTTATTGTTACCATTGTTTGCTTTTCAGGTACACCATTCAGCTGCAGCACTGATTTATTTATCTTGACAGCAACAGCGTTTGCTCGCATGATATGTAAATCAGTGACTCCAGTGCTGTAGGAGGTGATTTTACCACCACAGTTAAAAAAAAACGGTGCATGTATGCCCATCATTAGAAGTGGGTGGATGCAGGATGGTATTCTAATGGTGGGCATACCCACCGATCAATCTCTTTTTTTGTTCAGCCCACAGGCTGCATGAAAAAAAAGAACATTACAATATATGGCCAACAAGGACCAACAAGGTACTGGTATGTTGTTGGACTTTGAGTGGTTATACCAGAAGGATGCCTGCAGGTTTAGGTATCATCTTGGTATCATTCTTTTCAGCCAGCGGTTGGTTTTCATGTAAAGGGAATCCTAGGGCTAATTAGCAACTAGACTGTTTTTACAAGCTGTGGGAGGGAATGTTCCCCCCCCCCCGCCATCTGCTATGGTTTTCCCAGGCTCTCCTGTCCCACCGGGACCGGGACCGGACATTAACCTGGACGGACGTGCGAGGGGAGTGCTCCTGCCATCCAGCTGCATGTAAAGCTCCTGCCTCATCCACCTCACCTTCTGCGTTCTCCGCGCAATCTCCAGAACCTCCAGGTCTGTCGGTGCATTGCCAGACCACAGCATCGCAGCGCTCTTTGCCCCCATAGCGGCCGCGGCTCCAACACAAGCTACAGCGGCCATCTTGCTCCACCCGGGATCAGGGCTGACACCCACTCCTAGCCACAGCGCACCCCTTCCTCGACCGCTGGAGCTGCCCAGGCTGCCACACCGCTGTCTGGAGTGTGTGCACAGACACTCCACTGTCCTTAAAGTGCCTGGAAAGATGGAGAACGGCTCCAGGCCAAAGAGCGGTGGCCATCTTGCTCCACCCGGACACTTACTATCATAAGGTAAAGCGGCCATCTTGTTCCACCTGGGCTCAGTGCTGATACTCACCCCTAGCCACAATCCACCCCCCCTCGGCCACTGGAGGTCCCCAGACTGTCATACCACTGTCCTGCAGCACATACACCTGCACTCCCCTGCTCTTACAGAAGCCTGGAAGGTAGACTGTTCCCAGCTCCAGTCCTGGGAGTGGCGGCCATCTTGCTCCACCTGGACATTAGTAGTGCAACACAAGTTTATTTCCACCTGCAGCACAGCTTTACTATTGCACTTATTGCACAATGGACTGCACTATTGCACAATGGACGGCTGACGACATGTACCGCTGAGCTCTGTGCTCTTCCGAAAACTGCAGGCTGTGTTCCCAACTAATCATACCCAGCTCTAATCTCCTCCCCTGACTGCAGCGGCTTCCTCTACCATTGGGAACAACTCAGGTGCACACCCGGCTCCTCCAATGGACCCTCCAGATCCCCTAACCGGATTCGTCTCTGTCCCCTACCACAAACGTAGACGCTGTGCCAGCAGAGATGGTTTCCCCAGCCTCGGGTGGTGCCCTGGGCTCCACATCCACTGCCCTACTCTCTGCCTTCCGGGCTGACTTTGACTCCTTCCTAAATGGGCTTCCAAAATGGAAACGTCTCTCCACGTTGAACTGAATGCACTCAAACAACGGGTTTCAGCATTGGAGGTCGCAGTATCTGCTATGGCTACCACCCAAGAAGACCATACAGCCCGTATAACCACGCTTGAAACTGCATCTACAGCCCATCTCTCCAGGTTACGGCAACACCAGCTCCGAATAGAGGATAGTGAAAACCGGAGCCGCAGGAACAACATCCGGCTTCAAGGTGTCCCAGAGGCAACCTCATATACTGATCTCAAACCAACTATCATCGCTATCCTCAGTCAGGTCCTGGGCAGGGACGTTACATCCCCTATCGAATTGGACAGAGTGCACAGAGTTGGGGGCATAGGGGGCGACCACAGAGACTGCCCTTGTGACGTCCTCTGCCGGGTACATTACTATACCCTAAAGGAAGAGATCTTATGCAAGGCCTGACGCCTGGGCCCACTGGAATTCCATGGATCCTCCATACCCCTATACCCGGATCTTTTCCGCAACACGCTGTACATGCAGCGAGTAGTCTGCCCACTGCTGGAATTGATTCGCCAAGTAGGTGCAACGTACACTTGGGGCCACCACTTCAGCATCAAAGTGACCCGGGATGATGACCACAAATTTATCCTGTCAGATCCAGACCAGCTTCCTGCCTTCTTCCTCTTCCTGGACCAGGACCCTATCACCATCCCAAACTGGTTGGTCCCTCCAGATGGCCGTCAGCGCCAACTGGGCCCTCCCCTACAACGTCGTAGACACCCACAGTCTAGATCGGTATCCACCGATCCTAGAATACGACGAGCCACGTCACCAGTAGACTGATCCGAACTCTTTCAAAAAAGACCTGAACTGTTTTTTTTTCCATGTTTTTTTTTTTTTTTCCGCAAGGAGGTTACAGTTCTTGTCCTGGACTCAGGCCAGGTTTGCCTTAACTATGTTTTCTCTGTTTTGTTTTTTCCCCCTTTTTTACTTATGTTCCCCTCCTATCGAATCCTGATCATTGTGTAATTTTAATTATTATGGTTTAGCAGTCTTGCCTGGCTCGGGGACTCTTTCATTGCCCTCAGTTGGTACAGTTGTGCTTGCTGGGGCTCTGGAAGGGAAGACAATACTGTTGATGTTGCCTATTAATTTGCAGTGGGCCCGTTTTGTGCCGGACCGCCCTGGCCCTCATCATATTCCCGCACCATCCTGATTACAATAATAACATCATGACTGCTACGTGTGTTTAGATACACCGGGAGCCTTCTCCTATCAATTGGGTCCCTAATACCTCTGATTCTTTTGGGGGGAACGCGGTCTCGGCCCGGGTGGAGCTATTGGTTGCTTCTCAAGGGATTGTTCCTACTCTCACTGTGTTTCTCTGGGCACTGGAGACCTGCGGATTGACTTGGTGTTTCCTGAATATGGTCCCCTGGCTTGTCCTGGGGCTTCCAAGTCTTTCCTCAGTACCAGACCTAAATGTCCCTGTAGCTCGGGACTAGTAGACCTTATCAATGGCAACTAATGTGTGTTTACACTGTTATATGAAGCTAAGCTATGACGACAATCATAGATAATGCTGCTATAAATGTACTAATTGGGGTGTCCAACCTTTGCATGACCACATGGGAATACTTGAGCCTATATTATGTCCCCAGCCAGTTCATACCCTGTTCTTCACTGATGTTATTTTTTGTATACTTCTATATTGTTTATGATGCCCAAGGGTACCAATGGTATTAGTTATACACTCCGCCTTTAATGACTAATAAGTCGAACATTAGATGCCATGGTCATTGGGTATGTTACATTTATGTTATATATGCCTGCTTAGTTGTCGGGATCACAACTTAGCTATCCTAACCTTGTTCTCTCTCCCTAAATAGGCTTGGCACAGTTTGTGCTTACCACGTGATATTTCACAAAGTGTTACGTTTTCATGGACACTTTAGTATTTTTTGAGCCACCTTCCCCAGGTGCTCTATCTGACCAACCTCTTTCCCACCTCTCTCCTCCTCCTTTCTCCCTCCCATCTGTTTTTTGTCCCCTCTCCCTTTACTCCAGTCCACCTCTCTATTATATATATTTTTTTTTGTGTCATGGCCCACACGGTGATTTCTCAACCCAGATTACAATTTTGTTCCTACGATGTAAATGGCCTCAATACTGCCACCGAAAGAGGACAAATCCTTTATCAAATGCACAAACGCCTAGTTAATGTGCTTCTTCTGCAAGAGATACATTTTCACTCTGCCTCCACTCCTTCCTGTTCCAACAGATATTTCAACAGATGGTTCCATAGTACTAATTTAACCTACAAAGCCAAGGGAGTATCTATTGCCTTTCATAAGACGCTCCCTATAGAAGTGCTTGATCATCTCTCTGACCCTCCGGGAAGGTATGTTTTTGTGAAATTCATGTTATGGGGCACCAAATTTACGGTAGCTAACCACAGCTGTCTAGATTGGTCTCCTGAATGCAACATAGACCCTATGGTCTAGTCTGACCACTTTTCTATACACATGACGTTCTCGCTCCCCTCCACTCCGATTAGGGAGTGGATATGGCACTTGAACGATTTGTTGCTTACCAGTTTGGAGTGTGTGACGAAGGTTACGGATACAATATCTAACTTTTTTGTTGACCACGCCTCGGACACGACATCGCTGCCTTTCCAATGGGAGGCAGTAAAGGCAGTTCTATGTGGAATCATTATCCAAATGGGTGCACGTCTAAAAAAGGAACGTTTTGCCGCCATAAAGGCTGCAATTCAAACACTTAGAAACTGAACACAAACGATCCCCGACAGTGACAACGCTGGCGGACGTTTCTAAGGTGCGGTCACAACTCAGAGAACTATATGAGACCTCCACACGCACATATTGTCACGTACCTGGTAGGTGGAGCCCGGAATGCAGAGAACGGCCTCTCGTATGCCTCTGACTTAAGAACCCCTGAAGGTGTGAACAGGGACTCGAAAGTACAGAGGGGCACAAGTGCCTGACTGGAACACTGAAGTAGAAAGCAGGATCCTGTAGTCAGCAGGGAGGTGCACTGTAGTCCTGTAGCAGGTTGCAGACAGCAGGGAGGTGCACTGTAGTACTGTAGCAGGATGCAGATAGCAGGGAGGTGCACTGTAGTCCTGTAGCAGGTTGCAGACAGCAGGGAGGTGCACTGTAGTCCTGTAGCAGGTTGCAGACAGCAGGGAGGTGCACTGTAGTACAGTAGCAGGATGCAGATAGCAGGGAGGTGCACTGTAGTACTGTAGCAGGATGCAGATAGCAGGGAGGTGCACTGTAGTCCTGTAGCAGGTTGCAGACAGCAGGGAGGTGCACTGTAGTCCTGTAGCAGGTTGAAGACAGCAGGGAGGTGCACTGTAGTCCTGTAGCAGGTTGCAGACAGCAGGGGGGTGCACTGTAGTACTGTAGCAGGATGCAGATAGCAGGGAGGTGCACTGTAGTCCTGTAGCAGGTTGCAGACAGCAGGGAGGTGCAGACAAGCCGGGTCAAGGTACTGGCGGGCAGATCAGGTACAGAAGGGCAAACCAAGAGAATAGTCAGAGTCCAAGCCAAGATCGGGGCGGGCAGCAAGCAGGTAAGTCAGGAACAAGCCAAGTAACTACTGGATACAGGAAAACTGATAACAAGGTAGCAGGGGTCTCAGGAAACGCTGTAGACCGGACAGCAAGGCAGCATTGAAACAGTCTTCTTTAAATAGCCTATCTTTGGCGCCAAGTGGCTCTATTGCGCATGCGCGTACGTTTGTTAGCACTATTAGCGCTATTGGTGCTATTGCGCGTGCGCGAGCGCCGGATGGTGCTTCTATGCACAGGCATTCGTTTAACCCTCAATCTGCTGGGAAAACTGCAAGAGGGCTTTTCCTGACACATATGCAGATAAGCTCGCTTTCCATCAATATAAGTTTCAAGATAAATGTGGTAGGTCATTGGCTCGCTCCTTACATTCGAAAGTATCTTCCACTTTTGTGCCCCATATTCGGGGGGCACAGGGAGAGTGGGTCTCCTCACCCTCTAAGATGGCTGAGCAATTCAGGGACTTCTATCAATCCCTGTACAATATCCCTACGACTCGACTGACGGGTTCCCCCTCTACCAGGATGGAAGACCAATTATCCTATGTCTCGGAAACCGCGCTTCCTACATTAGATGGTGACACCATTGCTGATCTGGAAACCCCTATCACAGAGGATGAGGTTGCCAAAGCCATAGCGGGTGCGCCAAGTGGAAAGAGCCCTGGCCCCGACGGCTTCACTCCTAAGTTTTATAAACTCTTCGCCACCCTTCTTACACCCTTTCTAACTAAGATGTTTAACTCTTTCTCAGAGGGCTCCATGTTTCCTTCACAAACACTCGAGGCCCACATATCCCTCATCCTAAAGCCAGACAAAGATCCTACTCTTTGCGCAAACTATAGGCCGATATCTTTGATTGGTGTTGATTTGATTTGAAAATCCTAGCCAATAGACTACAACCATTGTTACCTGGGATAATACACTTAGATCAGGTCGGCTTTGTGAGTGACCGTGAGGCTAGGGACAATACCCTAAAGACCCTTCTTCTAACTAACTATGCCCGGTCCCATAATATCCCATTATGCCTCTTAACAGTCGATGCGGGGAAGGCATTCGACCGAGTAGACTGGCAGTTCCTTCAACTATCCCTGCAACAAATAGGTTTGGGAACTAATATGATAGCGAGAATAATGTCCCTTTACTCCTCTCCATCTGCTAGGATTAGACTGAATGGTTCATTATCTCCAGCCTTTTCATTCTCTAACGGGACACGACAAGGATGCCCATTGTCCCCCCTCCCATATGTTCTAACTATGGAACATTTGGCTATTGCTCTGCTTAACAATTCCTCTATCCAGTTGCAGTTAGCAACTTCAAAGTAAACTACAATAAATCGGAAATCCTTAACATATCCATGCCTAAGTCGGACTTACAAAGACTCTCGACTACTTTTTCCTTCAAAACTGGTTCCGCCTCCATCAGGTATCTCGGAATTCAAATACCGTCGGATGCATCCCAGCTCTTTTCCCAGAACTTTGCCCCCTACTCCTTAGGACCCAAGCAGATTTATTTACTTATGCGTCCAAACGGCTCCCATGGCTAGGTAGAGTGAATGTCCTGAAAATGGATGTTCTCCCTGTACCATAGTGCTCACTAAGCAGCAGTGCTCACTCGCATACTAGATTGGTTTCACCACTCTTCAACCAAACTTTGGGTTCAGTTGGAAAGTCACATGAACCCAATAGAACTCTCCACTCTCCCATGAACCTTACCCATGGTCGGGGGGGGTTCGGGCTCCCTCAATGACCTTACCCGTCAAACGATCCAGATCTGGGATCGTATGCTGACCAGAAGAGGCTTATCAAACCACATGGGGCCTATGACTCCCTTCTTTGGGACCCCAGCCTTTCCACCAGCTATGTATGTAACAAGATTTGGTCCATAGCGAAAAGAAGACTATAGGAGACTTGCCCAAGTCCTTCGAGCAGACCCCACTTTAAGGACAGATACCCCTGCTGGTCTGACCTCCCAACACCCCATGCAGTGGCTTCAGAGACAACAGACTATTTCCTACATCCAAACTTTCCCATCCATTCCAGACATCCTTGCTGAACCGACAGGATTTGAGGAACTGCTCATGCAGGTGGAACCTCCAACACATGTGGTATCTCAACTTTACTCCCTCTTGCTCAATATCTCCTCCCCTGACCTCCCACCATTTACGGTGGCCTGGGAGGCAGAACTACAACACATCTCCCTTCTTGACTGGCAAAAATGTTTTATCCTGACACACAAACTATACCTAGTCACTAAGACCCAGGAAAAGGGATTCAAACTGGTAACAAGATGGTACAGATGCCCATCGACTATAAACCATTTCAACTTAGCAGTACCAGATACCTGTTGACGGTGTCTTAGTGCCTGGTGAACCATGCTCCACATCTGGTGGGAATGCCCTCCTGTGCAGGGGTATTGGCAACAGATCTTTAAACTATACTGCAAACTGATGGCGACCTCTATTCACCCTTCACCTGAGGTGGCTCTCTTATCTATATTCCCTGGAAGTTCAAATCCATCAAAAAAGATGTATTACGACACTTTCTGGTGGCGGCCAGAGTAGTGATTCCCCGTCATTGGAGATCGACAACCATGCCTTCCCTGGGGGATTGGGCTACTGAAGTGGACCGCATAAGGGACCTTGAACGTCTGTTGGCAGAGGAATATGGTATAGATGAACAGTTTTCTCTCACCTGGTCCGTGTTCCGATACTCCTCTGAGTTTATCTCCTGGGCTGAACATGGCCTGGATGACGCCGCCCTGGGACCATGATAGAGTGATCCTTGTCCCCTATCTTTCTGCCCCCTCTTCTCTGCCCCTGCTCCTTTTTCTTTTCTCTATATTTAAATACACCCTTAGGAATCCATCAGGCCAACATACCATGGCTTCAACTTATCTATTGTTACTGATTTGATGTGTGACCCCTACGTCATATTTTTCATACAGATTTTTATATAATCTCTTCTAATGCACTACGTATGGGGCATCTATGATTCCCTTAACTGAAATGAGGATGAAGGTTACTTTAACTTGTTTTTTTACAGGGACTGCTATCACAAAAGGTCTCCTGATGAGCCTTATACACATGCTTTCAATCCCTTTATTTGTAACCTAAACATGCATTGGTTCTGACACACACGATGCCTATTGTTGGTGTATCTTATCACTGTTTGTAATGTTAAAGATAATATCTTATCTGTCTTTCTTGGTTTCTCTATTGAATAAAATAAGATTGAATTAAATTTGGTGTTATCGCTCTCACTCTCTCATGCTGGTCAACATGGCACCTCATGGCAAAGAACTCTCTGAGGATCTAAAAAAAAAGAATTGTTGCTCTACATAAAGATGGCCTAGGCTATAAGAAGATTGCCAAGACCCTGAAACTGAGCTGCAGCATGGTGGCAAAGACCTTACAGCGGTTTACCAGGACAGGTTCCACTCAGAACAGGCCTCGCCATGGTCAACAAAAGAAGTTGAGTGCACGTTCTCAGTGTCATATCCAGAGGTTGTCTTTGGGAGATAGACATATGAGTGCTGCCAGCATTGCTGCAGAGGTTTAAGGGGTGGGGGGATCAGCCTGTCAGCACTCAGACCATATGCCGCACACTGCATCAAATTGGTCTGCATGGCTGTCATCCTAGAAGGAAGCCTCTTCTAAAGATGATGCACAAGAAAGCCTGCAAACAGTTTGCTGAAGGGTGAAGACAAGCAGATTAAGGAAGGACATGGATTACTGAAACCATGTCCTGCGGTCTGATGAGACCAAGATAAACTTTTCTGGTTTGGATGGTGTCAAGCGTGTGTGACGGCAACCAGGTGAGGAGTACAAAGATAAGTGTGTCTTGCCTAAAGTCAAGCATGGTGGTGGGAGTGTTAGGGTCTGGGGCTGCATGAGTGCTATCAGCACTGGGGAGCTACAGTTCATTAAGGGAACCATGAATGCCAACATGTACTGTGACATACTGAAGCAGAGCATGATCCCCTCCCTTCAGAGACTGGGCGGCAGGGCAGTAGTCCAACATGAAAACGACCCCAACACACACCTCCAAGATGACCGCTGCCTTGCTAAAGAAGCTGAGAGTATAGGGGATGGACTGACCAAGCATGTCTCCAGACCTAAACCCTATTGAGCATCTGTGAGGTATTCTCAAATGGAAGGTGGAGGAGCGCAAGGTCTCTAACATCCACCAGCTCCGTGATGTCATCATGGAGGAGTGGAAGAGGACTCCAGTGGCAACCTGTGAATCTCTGGTGAACTCCATGCCCAAGAGGGTTAAGGCAGTGCTGGAAAATAATGGTAGCCACACAAAATGTTGACACTTTGGGCCCAATTTGGACATTTTCACTTAGGGGTGTACTCACTTTTGTTGCCAGCGGTTTAGACATTAATGGTTGTGTGTTGAGTTATTTTGAGGGGACAGCAAATTTACACTATTATACAAGCTGCACACTCACTACTTTACATTGTAGCAAAGTGTCATTTCTTCAGTGTTGTCACACAAAAAGATATAATAAAATATTTACAAAAATGTGAGGGGTGTACTCACTTTTGTGAGATACTGTATATATGCAGTGGCGGAATTATCAGGGTCGCAGCAGTCACACTTGCGACTGGTCCCTGCAGTTCCGCCGCTTCAGAGGGGCCCAAGGGCTCCCCCGCCCATCAGTCTGCCAGTGTGAGACATCTGCTAGTGTGAGGGGTCCGCCCGTCTGCCAGTTCGCTCCGCCGCGGGGGGCTTTCATCTGTTGACAGCGCTGAGGGAACAGAAGGCAGAGGTGAGACTGTGGACGTGGACCACTGCGCCTACCAAGAGAGAATGTAGGAAGGCAGGGGCGATCATTGAAAAAGAAAGTGAGCTGACCAGCTGACACCATTCGAGTGAAGGGGGAGGAGCTCTCGCCTTGGCAACTGCCAGGAGTCCCCATGAGGCAAAGGCATCCCTGGGCTGCAGGCACTGTGCGATAGAATTCTGAGGAGGAATCGATTGCTTGACCTAAGTAAGTGACAAATTGCCAGTGCAATCGATCCCAACCTCCACCACCTCTGCCTCTTACTGATCCCATCCCACCACCACTGCTGCCACCCCCCCTCAACACCACCACCACCATTGCCACCCCCCTCAACACTACCGTTGCCACCTCCCCTCAACACTACCGCTGCCCCCCTTAACACTACCACTCTCATCCCCCTCAACGCTGTTGGTGACACCCCCCCCTCAATACTATTGCTACCACCCCCCATCAACACCGCCGCTGCCACCCCCCAAACACTACTGCTGTCACACCCCTCAACAACACCGCTGCCATCCCCTCTCAACACTACCGCTGCCACCCCCTCAACACCACCACTGCCACCCCCCTCAACACCAGCGCTGCCACCCCCCACAACACTACCGCTGGCACCCCCCTATTACCACCACTGCCCCCCAACACTACCGCTGCAACCCCCCTCTGCCACCCCCTCTCAAAACTACAGCTGCCACCCCTTCTCAACACCACCGTTGCTGCCACCCCCTCAACACCACTGCCGGTGCCACCCCACCTCAACACCACCGCTGCCACACCACAACACTACCGCTGCCACCCCCCTCATCACCACCGCTGCCCCCCAACACTACAGCTGCAATCCCCCAATACCACCGCAGCCATCCCCTCTCAACATTACCGCTGCCACCCCCCTCAACACCACAGCTGCCACCCCCCCTCAAAACCACCACTGCCACCCCACCTCAACACCACCTCTGCCACCCCCCTCAACACTACCACTGCCACCCCCTCAACACTACCACCACTGCCAACCCCCTCAACACCACCGCTGCCACCCCCCCTCAAAATCACCGCTGCCACCCCCCTCAACACTACCACTGCCACCCCCTTTAACACCACCACTGCCACCCCCCCTTAACACCACTGCTGCCACCCCCCCTCAACACCACCACTGCCATCCCCCCTAGTACTAGTTAAGCCTCTGTATATATATATATATATATGAGAGATATTTAACCTGCAAATGGATTCGTATTTCTGTCCCAGCCAAACAGTATAACTTACTGGCTCATTATGCTGTTTCTCACTCCCATGTTTGAGTTCTGCTTTACAGGAGATTTTAAGAAGATAGATGTATTGATGAATACAGGGCTGGCAAAAGAGTTGCCTTGGCTTTGTTGTCACTGTTTCCTGGTCAATTTCCCTCAAGTGTTTTTTTCAGATTGTTGGAACACACAAAGGATAAGCAAAAAACTTTTCCTGATTGTTCAAAGTCATTGATTTTTCACTATTACTAGGAGGTCCTCACACTTTGTCTGCCTATGCTTGGAACGGATTTCTGCTGTGAACAATGCAGGGATGCTTAAAATGATAATAGTGATGAGTTGAGTGGGGATAATAAGTTGCCCAGAATCATGATCAGGTGACATTAGATATAATTACCTGATATAAATTTTGCTTGACATTACTTTTCTAACCAGCATTACTAAATCTAAAACATAATATATCCACCAACAGGGCCCTGAGGGCAAAATAACTCTGTTGAGCATTAAGCAAAGATCTTTCCCTTGCCAGTGTTACTTTTCACCCAATGTTCCAGTGTTCAGGAGAGCACTAGCAGTAGAACATCATACACCCTTTTCTCTCAAGCATCTTCTTTTAAATGTATTTTTATGTAATTGATGTCACAATTACATGGTGTGTCTAATAGCAAGTGACAGGCAACAACACTTTAGCGCAAAAGACTTCAACTAATAGCCTGTCATACATCATTTTCTACAGTCCAAAGCAGTTAAATATACCTTTTTGCCCATGGGCCAAGACTGAAGGGAGGAGGTTAAGGATATAGATAGAGGGAAAGTTGCAATCCCTGAGCTGCTCCCTGTACACTGACAATTGGGGAAGTCTGCTGATTTAAAAACAAGAATATTTTCAAACTGTTACTGAAGCCACAAATGAGCAGACATCCTTGTACGTGATTACATTTCTTAAACTGCTAAAGGTTGCAAGGCTGTCTAGACACATAGGGTTGATTTACCAAACAGATAGAGATTGTTCACTAGTGAACATACGTGAATAAGGTAAACGCTTTGTTCACTTTGAACCACAGGCTAGCAAAAATATGTTTTTTTATTAACTTTCACTTTGCTGGGTGAATGGCCTCTACCCCTTTTTAGCAAAACAATCCCTGTTTGTTCATTGGTGTTCCACGCTTACCTAAAAAAGAGCAAAGCTTCTCACTGCAGAATAATGACAGCATTATTTAATATGCTTTGATTATATCACTTGTGCTTGACTGTACATTGACAGACAACTCACCTATATACTGTTTGCTGTAGGGCTGATTTACTAAAGTTGATTTACTAAAGTTGAAGTCTTGCCAAAATTGTTCCAATATTTAGGTCAATTATCCAATCATGTAAAAATTAAATTCCTGGTCAAATGCTTTTCACACGATTGAATAAACTCCTCAATTCCTTTAGTAAATCAGCCTCTTTACGTCTATTTAAAAACATAGATATGATTGTTTTTATGGCTTAGTCAGTAAGATGTATTTATTCCATGTATTACTCAAAAATGTTTGTAGTAAAAAAATTAGATTATGAGTTTAGCTTCAGTATCTATCACATTTCATTTTACCTTGTCCATGTAACAGCATTACCGTAAGAATAATAGAACTTAAATCTTGCCTTTTTAAATGTTGCAAAGTATATGCAAAGCACCTTAAGGTTCAATGACCTTCAATGACTTTTACATACAAATTATCAAACATCAAGGCTTAACAGACCATGAGGAGTGCCCAAATCTTTTCAAGTGAAATAGTGTGGATAATCATGATTATTTATGGATGTCAAGGTCAAAAGAATTGTTCATCACTTTCTACAGCTTACTGAGGAACCTTTTAAGGTACTAAATAATACATCATTCTTGTCAGTAATGTTCTGAAGGAATTAAATGGAGCAGTAGAGAGAGAAATGTTTGACACCTCAGTGTTTGACAGTCTGCCCCTATTATCTGCATCTTTCACCTAGTAACTACTAAACTGTGCTATGTACTAAAAAATGTGTGTGCACACATAATCTTCTTTGACAAATTACAGGTTATAAATTACATGCCCTTTGTACATTACAGTGATTTTTTTTATGTTTATGGGTGACAGTGACTAATACTGGAGGCTGAATGATTTGTTAGTACTTCCAGTGAGTGTAATAAAGGGTTAAACTTTATCACTTCCAGACTCCTATGTTTAACCTTTCAGATATGTGGATGTGGTGCAATAATTCAAACAACTCAAAAGTATAATAATAAAAGGAATTCACTTAGCTTGGTTTAACCACCTCTGGTACGCCCTATAGCAGTTTTACTGCTACAGGGCGGATCCTGTGCGCTGTATTACATATATACAGTATACGTGATCTGGGTAGGAGGATAGCATGTGCGTCGCTTCTAGCTTACTCCTGCTGTGATTACGCACAGCAGGAGCTGATCCGCAGGTACCACGGACTCGATGTCCGCCGGGAACAGCTGATCATGAGGAAAATACACAGAACTGAGATCTGCCTGTGTAAACAAGGCCGATCGTCGTTCTGACAGGAGGGAAGGGATAGGTTTGTGTCTCTGCAAAGCAGGGAACAAATTGAATCTCTTCCCCTAGTAAAAGCACCTCCCATAGTACACATAAACACCGGCTAGGCACACAGTTAACCCTTTGATAGCCCCTGATGTTTAACCTCTTCCCTGCCAGTGTCATTAGTACAGAGACAGTGCATATTTTTAGCACTGATTAGTAATGTGTCACTGGTTCCTAAAAAGTGTAAAAAATATCAGTTAGTGTCAGAATGTCTGCCACAATATCGAAGTCCAGCTATAAGTCTATAATATCCCATAGTTTGTAGACGCTATTATTTTTGTGCAAAATAATCAATATATGCCTATTTGGGATTTTTTGTTACCAAAAATATGTAGAAGAGTACATATTGGCCTAAATTGATGAAGAAATCTGATTGTTTTTCTTTTTTTTTTTTATTGGATATGTTTTATAGCAAAAAGTAAAAAATATTGTTTTTTTTTTTCAAAATTATTGATCTTTTTTTGTTTAAAGAGCAAAAAATAACAAACACAGAGGTGATCAAATAACACTAAAAGAAAGCTCTATTTGTGAAAAATGAAAGACATACATTTTATTTGGGTACAGCGTTGCATGACCATGCAATTGTCAGTTAAAATAACGCAGTGCAGTATCACAAAAAATGGCCTGGTCACAAAGGGGGGTAAATCCTACAGAGATCAGATGGTTAAAGCTGCATTACACATGATAAAATAGATAAATACAGTACAATTCAAGTCCAGGGGGGCCTGTAATTTCATTTGAAATCCCCCTTTTCTCAGACAATTTGTCTCTCAAAGTCCTGAGTGAGCCCAACTGGTCTTTTGTCTTCCAGCTATATATATATATATATATATATATATATATATATATATATATATATATATATATATATATATATATATATATAATTATATATACACTCAAAATCTAGTTAAAACCAGTCTGAGAAACTCACATTCCCAGAGTAAGGAATGTGAAATCAGAAGTCACAGTATACAGAAGTAACCATAGACATACTGTATATAGATATATACACTTAAGTGATTACTTATATATAACATAATTGATAGCATAAAAACTATTACTAAGTTTCTTGTGAATCAATATCTAATAAAAACCTATATTACATTACAGTGATGCAGACATGTACCAAGTCAGAGACCAAAGTTGGGCCTCAGGACCCTTTGACACCAAAAAGATAACACAGTCTATGCAGACTTGTTCAATAAATCGAAAGAGGCCCATGCACATTTTCTCTGAGGCAGAGAGGACCTAATTCTTTGACAGTATGACCCACCCGGTCTATGATAAGTTGTTAGGCAACATTATTATACAGTACAGTATACCATTCCTCAGGATGAGATGTGGCCACTTAATCAGGAGTTTGTTGTTTTCTGAGAGTAGCTTTATTTTTCCTTGGGACATGGCAGCTGCCATAACTGTATTGTCTCTATTAGGGGAGGCAACCACTGGACCCTCTTTCTGTGTCCCTGCCAAATTATTCTCTTCCAGTACATGGATGATTAAGAGGCAATTATTGAGAATACTAACAAGTACATCAAGCCAACATGTTTTGTGATTAGGAGCTCTCCCTTCTTCAGAGCTGCTGCTGCATGCTATTAAATGGGAATGATTCCCAAGCCATTTATATATTTGCAAAGTTTCAGAGGTAAAACTGTCAAAGTGACAGCTGAGGCTCCAGGGGCAGCAATAAGCTGATTGTTCTGTAAAAAAATTAACTACAAGTAGACATGTGCACACTGAAATATTTTGTTTCGGAATTTCGTTTTCGTCTAAAAAATACATTTATTTAGTTACTCCTGAAATTCGTTTTTATTTATTTTGTTTCGTTAATAAAAATGCATTCATCTGAAAATCCAATATAATTAACCACTTGCTTACTGGGCACTTAAACCCCCTCCTATCCAGACCAATTTTCAGCTTTCAGCGCTGACGCACTTTGAATGACAATTGCGCGGTCATACAACACTGTACCCATATGAAATTTTTATCATTTTTTCACCACAAATAGAGCCTTCTTTTGGTGGTATTTGATCACCTCTGTGGGTTTTACTTTTTGTTAAAAAAATGTAAAAAACTGAATTAAAAAAAAAAATTAAAATTTTTTTATATTTTGTTATAAAAAATTTAAAACATTTAATTTTTCTCCTTCATTGATGTACGCTGATGAGGCGGCAGTGATGGGCACTGATAGGCGGCAGTGATGGGCACTGATCAGTTACACTGATAGTCAGCACTGCTAGGTGGCACTGATTGGCACCACTGGTGGCCATTGATAGGTGGCACTTGTGGGCATTGATAGGTGGCACTTGTGGGCACTGATAGGTGGCACTGTGGGCACTATTAGGTGGCACTGTTAGGTGGCACTGTGGGCACTGTTGGGTGGCACTGTGGGCAGTGTTAGGTGGCATTGATGAGGCAGATGTGCCTCTTCCACTTCGGGACCGATGTCCCTCACATCTGAGCCGGTGATCGGCTTTTTTTTCTACTCACGCTGTCAGCGTGAGTAGAAAGAAAAACGATTATCGATCTTTTGTTTACATCATGTGATCAGCTGTCATTGGCTGACAGCTGATCACATGGTAAGGGGCCGGGACCGGCCCCTTCCTTAGATCCGTAATCACCCGAGTCTCAGTGACTCGGTGATCACAGCGCGCTCGGCGCGCGCCCTGCAGGGCGCGCCCGCAGAGCGCATGCACAGAAGAGGCCTTCATATGACGGCCTCCCGGGAATTCAGGTCCGCGCTGTGGCCGTCATTCGGCCATAGCACGGATGCCAAGTGGTTAAGGTTGAATTTGTCATTGAAGGCTTATGGTGTCTGTTGAATGTTCTAAGAAGATTCGACGGAGCAGCTAAACTGTACGACACTGCAATCGTACATTTCCGGTCGAATGTTCTGCCTACAAGCTATAGTAGAATTCTAATGTTGTATGAAACTAGTAATAATTATATTTATTAATTATTATTACTAGTCAACCAATATTAGAATTCTTCTATAGCCTATGGGCAGAGCATTTGACCATAAATGTCCGCTCGCGTCGACTGCTTCATCGAATCTTTATGTCGAATCTTTTCTCTCTATGTCGAATAATCTTGGACAATTAGAGTTAGGTTAGGCACATTCGACCTTTTTTTGCTATTGTCTCTATAATGTCGATTCTTTTCTCTCTATGTCTCTATGTCGAATCTTTTCTCTCTATGTAGAATAAACTTGGACTAATAGAGCTAAGGTTAGGCACATTCGACCACAGGTTCGATGGACACAGATCGCTAATGTCAGCGTCATGTCGAATCTCCTATCTATAGCGAACTGTTGTCGCAACGAAAATTAAAATAAAGCATCTGTTTATGACGGATCTTTCGGTTTTTGGATTCTGCACGTTCGTTATCGTTTGTTAAAATGATAACAAAAATACCTGAAATTCGGACGAAAATGCATTTGGACGAAAACAAATGCACATGTCTAGCTACAAGTACTGACATCCTTTGTGGCTGAAGGTTTATAGTTCTCCATGAACTACCAGGGTGCTGGTGAGCACTCTAATAGTTAATTGATTCTTCCTGTCATTCAATAACTGCCTGTCTGTATGAGGTTTTAAATGGTCAATTATGGTTTATAGGTTATTTTCGTCAACTGTTTAGCATTGCACATGGGGTGAAGAAAAATCTTTGTAATCAAAGGAAATGGGCTCACTTTGCATTTTTTTGATTGTACCCAAATTCTGGCCCTTCTGGATATCTGTGGGCAATGTGGAGCAGTGACAGGTTGGCGTGGTTGTGGCCCTCTCTAACCTGTTTCCCCACTTCCTTTTTTCCATCGTTCTTATCCTCCAGTCCTCCAGCTCTCCCAGTGTCTTTTAGGACCTGGAAAAGACCGGTGTCCAAGATGTACATTTTGTCTGACACTGGCATAATTTCCTGCTTTGGTGGTCAGCTGGTCCCAGGGAGGATGCGGAGGGAGGTGGGGAGCCTCCCCACCCCTGTAGTAATGGGGGGCAGGTGTTTCTAATTTGTTCCATGGGGATGGTGTGGTATCCCAGGGCTCTGATCACTACACATTTATAAGGGCAGCAAGCCACTGGGTTAAATTGCTGCCATTTGGAACCACTATGTGTGAAGGGTAGTCTTAGGGCACATTTCCTATGGTGTGGACCTCTGTTTTCACGATGGTTTAGTTATTGTTTATTTTACTTCCTGGGAGGAGCTAAATGCATGGAAGGCGGGAACTTCTGGTGGATGTCACATCCGACATTTGGAGCACAAATTGCGGACACTGTATTCCAAAGCGGCGTTTTAAATGCATTTTTAATCCACCTGCTGGTGGACCCCAGTACTGCATGCCAAATGATATATCTTACCAGCGGACGGACCCTTTCCTGACAGTACCCCCCCTAAAAGTGACGATTACTTAGTCATGCTACACTGTACTCAAATTAAATTCTTAACATTTTATTCACGGAAATAGAGCTTAATTTTGGTGGTATTTATTCACCACTGTTTTTTTATTTTTTGTGCTATAAGTGAAAAAAGAGCAAACATTTTGAAAAACACAATATTTTCTACTTTCTGTTTTTAAAGAAATCCAATAAAATCAAATTTCGTAATAAATTTAGGCCACAGTGTATTCTGCTACATGTCTTTGGTAAAAAAAAATTCCTGATAAGTGTATGATAATTGGTTTGTGTGAAAGTTATAGTGTCTACAAGCTCTGCTAAGTATCACTGAAAATTGATCAATCCTGATGTACTGAGGCCCTAAAATGTCAGGACAGTACAAATACCCCCCAAATGACCCCTTTTTGTAAAGATGACAGTCCAAGGTATTTAGTAGGAGGAATAGTGAGTTTTTTGAAGGTGCAATTGTTTGCCCCCAATTGTTTGGAAAATTAAGATTTTTTTTCTCCACAAAACTGTCATATTAACAAGTTATTTCTCACACATGGCATAGGTAAACTTGCAATTACACCTCAAAATATATTCTACTACTCCTCCTGAGTATGGCGATACCACATGAGTGGGACTTTTCCACAGCCTGGCCACATACAGAGGCCCAACATGCAGGGAGCACCGTCAGGTGTTCTAGGAGCATAAATTACACATTTAGTTTCCTGATGACCTATCACATTTTTGAAGTCCCCGGAGCACCAGGACAATGAAATTACCCACAAAATGACCCCGCTTTGGAAAGCAAACACCCTAATGTATGTTACATAGTTACCATATATACTGGAGTATAGGTCGAGTTTTTCAGCACATTTTTTTGTGCTGAAAGTGCCCCCCTGACTTATACTCGAGTCAAGCACTTTTCTGCAGCAAAAAATTTCATTTTCTGAACCGATTTTGGGGCCCCGTATCTCAGGGCCACTTGATGCTAGGAACACCAAGTATGGTGTGCAAACCCAGTCGAACTGGTACCATAGCATATCCAAAGCTGGAGTTCCTAGTACTAAGTGGCCCCAAGATACGGGGCCCCAAATTCGGTTTGGAAAATGTCATTCTCTGCTGCAGAAAAGTGCTTGACATTTTCTGAACCGAATTTGGGGCCCCCTATCTCAGGGCCACTTAGTGCTAGGAACCCAAAATGTGGTGTGCAAACCCAGTGGAACTGGTACCATAACATATCCAAAGCTGGGGTTCCTAGCACCAAGTGGCCCCGAGATACGGGGCCCCAAATCCGGTTCAGAAAATGTCATTCTCTGCTGCAGAAAAGTGCTTGACATTTTCTGAACCGATTTTTGGGGCCCTGTATCTCGGGGCCACTTGGTGCTAGAAACGCCAGCTTTGGATATTTTATGGTTCCACTGGGTTTGCACACCATATTTGGGGTTCCTAGCACTAAGTGGCCTTGAGACACGGGGCCCCAAATTCAGTCAACTGTGTCCATCTGCAGCAATGTCATTTCGGGACCCTTTGGGTTCAGAGACCCCAAATTTTTGCTGCAGTTAGGGGGCATCTAGGAACCCTTAACTACCGAGTTTGAAGTTCGGGGGACCTATGGCTGCAAAGGGGCACAGTGAGGCATGCAAATGGGCACAGTGAGGCTACAAATGGGCATTGTTGACCCTCTTTTCCACTTACAGTAGCTGTGCATTTCTCACACTCGTCTTATACTCGGGTCAATAAGTTTTTCCCATTTTTTTGTGGTAAATTAGGGCCTCGACTTATACTCGGATCGACTTATACTCGAGTATATACGGTAGTCACATAGTTAGTCAGGTTGAAAAAAGACACAAGTCCATCCAGTTCAACCTTAGACATAATGAGTCTTTTGAACAGGTAATTTTTTCCACTAGTTTATGGAAAATGTGGAAAGAAAATGAAAACATATTTTTTTTACACAAAGTTGTCGAACATAAGGTATTTCGAAAACATAGCACGTAAAAATTACACCCCTAAATACATTCTGCTACTCCTCTTGAGTATGGTGATACCACATGTGTGAGACTTTTCCACAGCCTGGCCACATATAGAGGTCCAACATTCAAATAGCCTCTTTGTTAGGATTCTGTCCTCCTCAGTTTCCATTTCAGAGCCCCTGCTTTCTACTGCTTTTCTCGCTATCCGAGTCTGACGGAGAGAGTTCCCTGCTACTCTTGTCCGACATGCTTTGGAGTATATGGAAAGCCTCCTCGCTGCTATATAATTTATTAGCCACATTTACAGATTACTGGGACAGATGTGTCAGATGTGTGATAGATGTTGATCACTGGGACAGATGTGTCAGGGCTGGGCTCAGCCCTTCCTTCTTTGAGCTGGCCGCTCAGCTGTCGGCTAATTGCCAGCTACCATCTCTCTCCACAGTTACCCAGCTGTTTTTGATTTTGCCCGTCAGTCCTGCCTACTTAAAGTCGTCCAGCTCACTTGATCTCTGGCTCTCTGACATTTGCTTGGCTGACTACCCGATCCGTTTACTGAACTCTGGATTGTTTTGACTACGCTTATTCTATTTACCTTATTATTATTAAACAAGTGTGATTTAACTATACTTTTGTCTCGGTCTGATTCATGGTTCCTGATAGTAGGCGAAGGCCATGAATTCAGAAGATACAGTCAATCCACTTGTTGGTAATATTTTTTCCAGATTGGATGAGCAAGATCACTGCATGGATCAGTTTGCCATAGCGTTACAAACGCTCCTGATTTGCACGGCTCACCTGGAAACTCCCACTGTGGCTGCCCCGGAACAACCTGAGTTGCAGGCCGTCCCTGTTGCTGCACCAGTCTCTGTGCAGACACCCGCCTAGAGTATGTTATGTTTGGTTCTGCTCCGCTTCCCCAGCGATTTGGGGGTGATCCAGTTCAATGCAGAGGGTTTCTCAACCAGGTTGAGATTTACTTTGAGATGCTGCCCCAGGCATTTCCCACGGACAGAAGCAAAGTAGGTTTCGTGATATCTTTGCTTTCTGAGAGAGCCTTAGCCTGGGCAAAACCTCTATGGGAGACACAAAAACCTGTGGTTTTGAGCGACCCTGAGTTTGTGGCCTCCTTTAAAAGGATATTTGACGTTCCCGCAAGCTTCTGCTGCCAAGTGCCTCATGTCCATCAAACAGAGTACGAGAACTGTTGCCGACTACACCATTGAATTCCGTACTCTGGCAGTAGAGGTTACTTGGAACAATGAGGCCCTTGTGGCTGCTTTTTCTCATGGTCTCTTGGATTCCATTAAGGATGAGATAGCAGCCCGAGATATACCCACTGAGCTGGAGAGGTTGATCATGTTTGCCATCCTCACTGACTGCAGACTCAGAGAAAGACTCTCTTTTAAGGAGCGATTGTGGAAGCCACCACCCGTGCCTCCCTCACCTCCCACACCTCCTGGTACTGAGTTGGTCAGTCACCCATGCACTTGGGCTTCATGCGTCTCTCTGCGGATGAGAGAGCCTTTAGGAGGAGGGAGAGATTGTGCCTTTATTGTGGCCAGGCAGGTCACTTTTTAAAGTCTTGTCCTACCCGTCCAGGGAACGCCCGAACCTTGAGGTCCTGTCATGGACAGACCTTAGGTGACGTTGTTTCATCCCCAGTTATCCAGAAGGTTAAGCCCCTGGTTTCGGTCACCCTTTCTTTGGCTGAGTCGTCCATCGAGATACAGGCTCTAATCGACTCTGGGGCTGCAGGCCTGGTTATTGATGCTGCCTTTGTATCGCAGCACTCGGATCCACTGCAGCTGCGTGACACTCCACTTGCCATTGAGGCTCTTGACGGGAGACCTCTACAGCCTGCCCATGTGACTCATGAGACGGGCTCTTCACCATGAGATAATCCAATTCCAAGTTATTTCCTCACCTAGGTTTCCCCTGGTTATTGGTTATCCTTGGTTACAGAGGCACAACCCCTCTTTTGATTGGCTCTGTGCTGAGATTCTCTCCTGGTCACCACAATGCAGTGAGACATTCTTCCAGAAGGTAGCCAAGGTCCTGTGCACCTCTTCACTCTCCTCCCTGCTGGAGGAGTACCGCGATTTTAGCAATGTCTTTGACAAAGGTCAAGCCGGTAGTTTGCACAATTATGATTGCGCAATTGACCTTCAGCCTGGTGCCATACCCCCTCGTGGCCGGGTTTACCCTTTGTTGATCTTGGAGGATAAGGCCATGGAAGAAGAAGAGCGGTGAACTGAGACCTTGTATTGATTATAGGGGTCTCAGTCGTTTCACCATTAAGAATGCCTACCCGATTCCGTTGATTACAGACTTATTTGACCGCCTCAAGGGAGCAACGGTTTTCACGAAGCTTGATTTGAGAGGGGCATACAATCTTGTGCGGATTAAGGAGGGCGACGAGTGGAAAACTCAGTTTAATACCAGAACAGGCCATTATGAGTACCTCGTAATGCCTTTTGGCCTTTGTAACGCCCTGGCAGTTTTCCAGGAATTTATTAATAATGTCCTCCGAGATTTGTTGCAGTTATGTGTGGTGGTTTATCTCGATGATATCCTCATAGTTTCCAAGTCCCTGGAGAGCCACCACACAGTGTCTGTCTTGTACTTCAGAAACTAAGAGAGAACAATCTCTATTGTAAACTGGAGAAGTGCGAGTTCCATCGTGAACAGGTTAAATTCCTGGGCTATGTCATTTGCACTGCTGGTTTTTCGATGGACCCAGAGAAACTTTTGGCAGTCCTACAGTGGCCCCGACCCGTGGGTTTACATCCTCTCCAGCGTTTCCTGGGCTTTACCAACTATTATCACAAGTTTATTCGTAGCTTCTTGTCTCTGGTCAAGCCCCTAACTGATATGACCAGAAAGGATAGTAACCCACAGAGTTGGTCTCCGGAGTCCATTAAGGCCTTTGAGAGTCTCAAGGCTGCCTTTGTTTCTGCTCCTGTGTTGGCACACCCTGATTCTACGTTGCCTTATCCTAGAAGTTGATGCTTCTGAGACTGGAGTTGGCGCCCTTCTGTCTCAACGTCCTAACTCTGAGAGCGCTATGCATCCGTGTGGCTAATTTTCCAAGAAATTGTCACCTGCAAAGTGCAATTATGAGATTGGTGACAGAGAGCTGTTGGCGATCATTTTAGCCCTGAAAGAATGGAGACATCTCCTTGAAGGTGCCACTGTGCCTGTTCTCATTTTTACTGACCATAAGAATCTCACATTCTTGTCTGAGGCTAAGCTCCCCTCTCCCAGAAGGGCGCGATGGGCTCTTTTCTTGTTGAGTTTTAATTACATTGTCTCATTCTTAAGAATGTAAGGGCTGACACCTTGTCACAATAATTTTCCTCCACTTCCAAGTTGGAGTCGGTTCCGGTTCCTGTGATTCCCCCTGATCGTATTCTGGCTACGGTTCGCACCAGTCTTACTTCTCCTTTGGGTGACAAAATTCTTGCTGCTCAGGTCCATGCTCCTCCTGAAAAACCTTGTGACCGCTGCTTTGTCTCAGAGAGTCTCCGTACTGCTGTGCTCCAGACTTACCATTCTCCCAAGGCAGCTGGCCACCCTGGGAAGAATCAACTCATTTGGGCCATTTGCCAATAATTCTGGTGGCCTAGTCTATGGGCTGATGTAACTGCCTTCGTAGCTGCCTGTTCCGTGTGTGCTCAGAGTAAGACTCCACGACACCTTCCAGTGGGCCTCCTACAACCCATAACCAATGGAGAAAGGCCCTGGACCCACCTGTCTATGGATTTCATTGTGGAGTTACTCAACTCTCAAGGCAACACAGTTATCCTTATGGTGGTTGACCGTTTTTCAAAGATGTGTCATTGTATTCCACTTAAGAAGTTGCCCACTTCTAAGGAACTGGCTTCCATTTTTGCTTGAGAGATCTTTCGCGTACACGGGCTACCCAAGGTGATTGTCTCGGACAGGGGTAGTCAATTTGTCTCCCGGTTCTGGCAAGCCTTTTGTGCACAGTTGGGAATTTAGCTTGCTTTCTCCTCTGCGTATCACCCACAGTCCAATGGGGCAGCAGAACGAGTCAATCAGTCCTTGGAGCAATACTTACGTTGCTATATTTCTGACCATCATAACAACTGGTCAGACCTATTACCTTGGGCAGGGTTTGCTCACAACAGTGCCTTGAATTCTGCTTCCCGATTGTCTCCGTTTATGGTGAATTATGGTTTCCAACCTACCATGTTGCCTGACTCATTTGTTACACAGAGTATTCCTGTTAGAGAAGCATCTCCGTGGTCTTCGTTCCACTTGGGCACAAGTTCAGGAGGCTTTGCAACATGCTAACGATAGGTACAGACTCCATGCTGACCGCAGACGCCTGCCTGCACCTTCCTACCAGGTTGGGGACAGAGTCTGGCTGTCGTCTCGCAACCTCCGACTTTGTATTCCTTCTTTGAAGTTCGCACCTCGGTTTATTGGGCCTTTCTATATTCTTAGCAGGATTAACCCAGTGGCTTATGCCTTGGACCTTCCTCCTAGTATGCGCATCTCTAATGTGTTTCATGTCTTATTAAAACCTTTGGTCTGCAATACCTTTACCACCTCGGTGCCACGTCCTCACTCTATACATTGTTGACTCCCGTAGGTTCCATGGGCGCATACAGTACCTGGTGCATTAGAAGGGGTATCGTCCAGAGGAACGCTCTTGGGTCTCATCCTCGGACATACATGCCCCTGTCCTTCCCTGTGATTTCCATAGACGTTTTCCCCTCAAGCATATATATTATAAAAACTTAGGGATAGAACGGTGCTACCTGAAAAACCTGTTGGCTAAGCCTATACAGGAAACATTAGCATAACGTTTTTTATCTATCTCATATATACAAGATTCTAAACCCTCAAAGATGTATGGGAGGGAATATTTTATAATGCTAAAAATGGGTAGGAGACATATGTGTAAATCATAACCATTATTGCATACAGCCTGCGTTAAGGATGATAAGAAAAAACCTTATATAGACACTATATGATACTGATAGATCAATAGCCAATCTCTAAATCAGTAACCATATCCAGCAGTATTACAAAGCAGCTGGAAACATAATCTATATAGCAGAGACATATACTAGTGAGGCTTTGCTAATTCCTATGAAGAGAGGCTACATTCAACATATCACATAGGGAGCAGGTTAAGGGAAGAACCCTATAGGGTGGGTTCAAGAAAAGGGGTTACTTGGTGCAACACTAGATTAAAGAGTGGATATAGTGGTAAAAACAATTTTATTGAACTTCGCATAAAATTGAAACACAATAAACTAATTGCTAGAAATAGATAGTGCAATCAGGCCTTGATAAACCAGACAGGACAGACTAGACAAACAATACATTTAGGAAACATTTATTGCCACCCGGTCAGGGCATATTGCAAGTTGCCACATTGGCCTGTTTGGTAAGGTCAATCTGTCAAATTATATTGGTTACTTCCACCCAAATGTGGATTCCAATTTAGTGTTTAGACTAATGTATGGGCCCATGTGGCATGGTGCAATGGGAGAGAGTTGGATGCAGTGGGAGAGGAGACACCTGTAGTGTAATGAGGCAGGATAGGATACCGTTATAGTTTAGGTATTAGGAGTAAAATATTCCTCTGAGTTGGATGTAGGGCAATATATGCAATTAGTCCTGTAACTGTGTTACTCCTATATGATTATCCGGAAGTCCTTGGTAACCTGTAGGAATGTTGGAGATGCCAAGTGTGCAATAGTACCATAAGCAGACAATAATCAGTCTAAATTGGTATTCAGGTGGCAGTGTAATCACTTATATCGTAAGCTAGTGGTGTAGTCGTCATACAATTGCTGTTGGTATTTAATGGTGTTAAAATTGGCTGTACATTACCACTGCCTTCCACGCTGCTCTATCTCAGGGGTGCTTGTAGTCCATTAGTCCTAGTTGCCAAGACCGCCGTTGCGTTCCTATTTCAGGCACGGGATATCCACAAGATCCTGCTGTAAGTTGCGGTGCTCCGCTTATCAGTGTAGGTAGGGGGTCCCGTCTCACGGAGGCGCTTGGTAGACCTTTAGGTTACCCCTTTCAGAGCTGCGGCTGTGTCCTCCTCGTATCAGCTTCTTCGCTGAGTATCACCCTCACTGCCCTGAGCGCACGGACCGGGTGGCGCTGTGACGTCAACGCGTTTCGCCGTGATTCAATGACGTAGCTTCATCTCTGGACGTTCATTGGTCGGTTGCCTCACACCCTTCTTATAGTGTCTTTCGCTGAGGATCGCCGCCAATGGAAAGTTGTAAAGTGATTGAAGGGATTTTAAGCCAATCGTAGGTGGCTGGTTGTTCATAATGGCCTATCTGCCAATGTAAACAATGTGATCTATTTTAAATGCAACAAATGCTCAATCATTTCTCTTTAGGAAAGTTTCCTAGCACATATTAAAAACCTCTTTGCCTTTTAGTGGAGGTAATAGGGAGAAAATGGTCTGAAGTGGGTGAGAAGAGAGGAACAGACATAAAGGCGGAAAAGGAACCAAAACCATGGTTATTAAGTGGTACCAAGTAAAGAATAGAATAGAATAGAGGAGAGAGCACCCAGGTGTCATGCCGAGTGTACACATGTACAAATATACACATCAGTTTTTTGCGCGGCGGGGTGACATCTATTCAGTGATCATACTATAATTATTCCCAAAGAGAATTAGTCTCTATTCACAATTTAAATGGCACCCTACCATGGCAAAGTACAGGATAGCCTATACTTTGTCCATGAAACATTGTGATCTAAGAGGATGGTTTCGCTATGAAGATAATAGATAGTTAAAGTTGAGCTACAAGAAACACGTAGGAATCTTGGCACCCACCATATAGTGTGTTAAAGGAGATACACACTATGGTGTAGCCTAACCTAATTTCAGGGTTCCAGGAACACTTGTAGGTTCAGTTCAATGTTTAACCCCACCGGCACCAGGGACTTTAACCTATATACCCACCACTTCTCTTTTTGGAGGAGTATACGGTCAAAATCTCCTCGTCTGGTGGGCAGCTTTAGGGCGTATATACCTTTAATTGTTAGCCCCTCTGAGGAGCCTCCATGGCACAGAGCAAAATGTTTAGCCAGGGGTTTTTCCGGTATCTTGCCTTTAGTGTTAATTTCCCTTAGGTGTTCACCAAATCGTATTCTCAGAGGTCTCTTAGTTTTGCCAATGTATACCTTAGGACACGGGCACGTGATTAAGTATATCACTCTTGATGTTGAACAGTTAATGAGGTCGCGTATTTCATATGTTCTTTCATTGAGAGCATCTGAGAATGTAGAAGTTCGGTGAACGAAGGGGCACATTTGGCATTTGTTACAGGGGAACATACCCTTTGCTCGTGGGTACTTTGATAGCCAGGTAGGATCTGGTTCTTTAACAAATTCGGATTGAATCAGCATATCACCCAGACTTGGGGCTCGACGTGCCACCATTTTGGGAGAGGTGCTGACAATCTTGGCCAATTCAGGGGTATTGGTCAGGATTCCCCAGTGTTTTTTTAAAATGCAAAAGACATTATTCCACTGGGAGCCATATGCTGTTATAACTCGTACTGGCTCATTTGTCTGTCTCTGTGACCCCTTTGTTGTTTTTGTCCCCTGCAAGAGGCTCTCCCTATTCCTAACGGCTGCCTTCTTTCTAGCCCTCCTGAGTTGCCTGTGGGAGTACCCCCGTTCCCGAAATCTCGTATAGAGTTCACTACTCTCCCGTTTGTAATCGGCTATGTTAGTACAGTTCCTTTTAATTCGAAGGAACTGTCCTACTGGTATTCCATTTTTTAGCCAATGTGGGTGGTGGCTTGTTGCTTCCAATAGTGTGTTAGCAGCCGTTTCCTTTCGGAACGTGCTGGTGTTGAGTTGGCCCTTATCCAGTGTAATCTGTAGATCCAGGAAGGACAGCCTCTTCTGGTCAAATTGGTATGTTAATCGTATATTCCGATCATTGTTATTCAATTCATTCATGAACAGATGCAGTTCGTCGAGGCTGCCCCTCCAGATCACCAGGACGTCGTCAATGTATCGCAGCCACGTTTTTACGTGGCTGCGGTACAGTGGCGAAGTGTAGACGTCCACCTCCTCCCAAAGGCCCAAGTGTAGGCATGCATAGGCCGGTGCCCATGCAGCACCCATAGAGGTGCCTCGTATTTGATGATAGTATGAACTCAGAAATTGAAAGAAGTTGTTTGACAAGGTGAAATCTAAGAGTTCAACCAAGAACTCATTTTGTGGTTCAGACTCTGGGTAAGTTTCCCTCAAAAAACATTCAACTGCTTGAAGTCCCTTGTTGTGAGGTATTGAGGTATAGAGTGACTCGACGTCTACACTAACCAGAAGGATTCCCTCTAGTTGCATGGTCTTATTGATTTCCGTAATTTTAGCTAATACGTGTCTTGTGTCTTGAACAAAGGATTTTAAATTTTTTACCATGTCCTGTAAGAGGGAGTCCAAGTAGCGACCCACTCTCTCCAGAGGGCCCTGGCAGGCCGAAACAATTGGTCTGCCTGGAGGGTTTTTTAGGTTTTTATGGACCTTAGGGATGATGTAGAATGTGGGCACGTTGAACTCTCTCACCAGGAGATGCTGGAACTCACGATTTGTCAGTAATCCCTCATCCTTTGCCTCCTGTAATTTTCTGTTTAGTTCGAAGACTAACACAGGAAATGGATTATTGTCGAGTCTTTCGTATGTTGTGGTGTCATTTAGGAGTCGCTTTGCTTCCCTCTCATAATCCTGTTGGTTTAGGAGGACAACATTGCCCCCCTTGTCACTTTTCTTCAATACTATATTGCGACTTTTCTGTAGGTCCAGGAGGGCAGCCCGTTCACCCGCTGTCAGATTATCTGGCGATCTTTTGGTCCAGTCTATTTTAGTCAAGTCAGTTTGCACCATGTCCAAGAAAAGCTTAAGCCACCTGTTCTTGGACAGGGGAGGCATTTTTTGTGATCTTATTCTTAAGTTAGCCTGTCTCCGTATTGGGGCAGCTGTCATTGGTGGTCCTTCATTTTCTTCTAATAGAGAATTCAAAATCTCAATTGCTTTTTGATCATCTAGTCCTAGGGATGCTGTCGGGGTTGTCATACTACTCTCATAGAGTGACCGTAAGAAAACCTTCCTCAGGAATAGAGTAATATCCTTAAAAACCGTGAATTCATCCATATTGCTGACTGGGGAGAAGGTCATACCCTTTTTAAGTAGGCTAATATGGTCTGTGGTTAGTGTCTTATTTGACAGGTTAACTATCTTCATGTCATTCTCATTGGTGGGTACCTGTTCCTTGATAGGTTCTATTATCGTTTTTGACTTCTGGTATACGTTCGTTCTCTGACTACTTTGTTGGGTTTTGAATTCTTGGGTCCTTTTTTGGTTTGTGGGGGCGGACTCTGATCTATGGTTTGTTCCTCCCCCTCTCGTTCTAAAAAAGTCACTGTTTTGTGCGTGTCGTCGTCTGACCCACTATGCGACTTACTGCGCTGTGGTCTGGATTGCCTGCGGGGTCCACGTCCCCGTGACCTGCTACGTGCTCTGCGTGTTGTTAGGTCAAATACCTCGTCTTTTTCAAAGTCTGCTAAATCACGGCAGAATTTTCCCTGTTTGGTGATCTTTAAGTTGAGCTGCGTTTTCTCAATTTCTTTTTTGAGAATTTCGTTTTGTTTGGCAAACTCTTCGCTTTCCTTAAAGATCTCCAGACCGCGGGCACTTTCCTGTATTTTTTCTTGTATGCTTTTAAGTTGGATGTTCTCTTCCTCAACTATTAATCGCATGACCGCCAAACCATGGTTAACACACAGTTCCTTCCATTTTGGAAGGAAACTGTCCATATGGAGGTGCTCAGCTGGAATCGTCTTTTCACGTAGGCCTCTTGGGACTATCCTATGGGTTATGTACGTTTCCAGTGATGACACATCCCACTTTCTATTTAGATGTTTCACAAGGAGTTTCTTATGTTCTTTAAATTTGTTTTTTATCTCTTCTCCTTGATGAACAGCTTGGGGTGTGTCAGTCTGAAAAGCACTCCTTATTTCCTGTTCAATGTCCTCACCCAACATAAATGCCATATCCCTATTGATTGGAAAATGTGTATTAGTAGTCCACTATTTTCCAAAGGTGTACTCCCTAGAAGTGACCTTAATAGTCACAATTATCTAAGCATCAAAAATTAAAGGGGGGGGAGGGAAGGGATTGGGGGATAGGAGAGAAAAGGGAAAGGCGTGTGTACACCTTAGTTAAATTGTTAATTATATTAGACACTTTTAACCCGTTAGGGTGTTGTTGCTGTAACCATAACTTGTACAATATCACATAGGGAGCAGGGGAAGGGAAGAACCCTATAGGGTGGGTTCAAGAAAAGGGGTTACTTGGTGCAACACTAGATTAAAGAGTGGATATAGTGGTAAAAACAATTTTATTGAACTTCGCATAAAATTGAAACACAATAAACTAACTAATTAGTTTCATGGACAAAGTATAGGCTATCCTGTACTTTGCCATGGTAGGGTGCCATTTAAATTGTGAATAGAGACTAATTCTCTTTGGGAATAATTATAGTATGATCACTGAATAGATGTCACCCCGCCGCGCAAAAAACTGATGTGTATATTTGTACATGTGTACACTCGGCATGACACCTGGGTGCTCTCTCCTCTATTCTATTCTATTCTTTACTTGGTACCACTTAATAACCATGGTTTTGGTCCCTTTGCCGCCTTTATGTCTGTTCCTCTCTTCTCACCCACTTCAGACCATTTTCTCTCTATTACCTCCACTAAAAGGCAAGGAGGTTTTTAATATGTGCTAGGAAACTTTCCTAAAGAGAAATGATTGAGCATTTGTTGCATTTAAAATAGATCGCATTGTTTACATTGGCAGATAGGCCATTATGAACAACCAGCCACCTACGATTGGCTTAAAATCCCTTCAATCACTTTACAACTTTCCATTGGCGGCGATCCTCAGCGAAAGACACTATAAGAAGGGTGTGAGGCAACCGACCAATGAACGTCCAGAGATGAAGCTACGTCATTGAATCACGGCGAAACGCGTTGACGTCACAGCGCCACCCGGTCCGTGCGCTCAGGGCAGTGAGGGTGATACTCAGCGAAGAAGCTGATACGAGGAGGACACAGCCGCAGCTCTGAAAGGGATAACCTAAAGGTCTACCAAGCGCCTCCGTGAGACGGGACCCCCTACCTACACTGATAAGCGGAGCACCGCAACTTACAGCAGGATCTTGTGGATATCCCGTGCCTGAAATAGGAACGCAACGGCGGTCTTGGCAACTAGGACTAATGGACTACAAGCACCCCTGAGATAGAGCAGCGTGGAAGGCAGTGGTAATGTACAGCCAATTTTAACACCATTAAATACCAACAGCAATTGTATGACGACTACACCACTAGCTTACGATATAAGTGATTACACTGCCACCTGAATACCAATTTAGACTGATTATTGTCTGCTTATGGTACTATTGCACACTTGGCATCTCCAACATTCCTACAGGTTACCAAGGACTTCCGGATAATCATATAGGAGTAACACAGTTACAGGACTAATTGCATATATTGCCCTACATCCAACTCAGAGGAATATTTTACTCCTAATACCTAAACTATAACGGTATCCTATCCTGCCTCATTACACTACAGGTGTCTCCTCTCCCACTGCATCCAACTCTCTCCCATTGCACCATGCCACATGGGCCCATACATTAGTCTAAACACTAAATTGGAATCCCCATTTGGGTGGAAGTAACCAATATAATTTGACAGATTGACCTTACCAAACAGGCCAATGTGGCAACTTGCAATATGCCCTGACCGGGTGGCAATAAATGTTTCCTAAATGTATTGTTTGTCTAGTCTGTCCTGTCTGGTTTATCAAGGCCTGATTGCACTATCTATTTCTAGCAATTAGTTAGTTTATTGTGTTTCAATTTTATGCGAAGTTCAATAAAATTGTTTTTACCACTATATCCACTCTTTAATCTAGTGTTGCACCAAGTAACCCCTTTTCTTGAACCCACCCTATAGGGTTCTTCCCTTCCCCTGCTCCCTATGTGATATTGTACAAGTTATGGTTACAGCAACAACACCCTAACGGGTTAAAAGTGTCTAATATAATTAACAATTTAACTAAGGTGTACACACGCCTTTCCCTTTTCTCTCCTATCCCCCAATCCCTTCCCTCCTCCCCCTCCCCCTCCCCCCCTTTAATTTTTGATGCTTACATTCACCATATGCATACATGTATCAGTGTTTACACAGTTCATATATTATGACGATTAAAGCACTGTATATTAGTCCCATGCACTTTTCACGACAGCAAGGCAAGATATTTCCCAAGGTGACTTTCATGTGAACAGAGTTGACGGGTGACTTCTGTGCTCCCCCCTCAAATTGCCCACCCACCAACTGTCGGAACCCCTGCAGGGGTATCAGGCCTGTAGTGCTTTAGATCGGCTTTGCTGCTCACTGCTGCTGTTTCTTAGATGTCTCCAGTGATATCCAGGTGGGTCACAATGCGGCAATACCCTCATGCATCAGAAAAATATAAAGAAGGGCTTCCATGGCTTCCCCTCAAGCCCGGTGGTCCTCCGAGGGGGAGGGGTCGTTGAGGAGGGGGTACTGTCAGGGCTGGGCTCAGCCCTTCCATCTCTGAGATGGCCGCTCAGCTGTCGGCTAATTGACAGCTCCCATCTCTCTCAACAGTTACCCAGCTGTTGTTGATTCTGCTCATCAGTCCTGCCTACTTAAAGTCGTCCAGCTCACTTGATCTCTGCCTTCGCCTTTGCCAACATCACAGAGACTTTCTCCTGCGTTCCTGTTGAAGACTTGCTCGGCTGACGTTCCTTCTGGCTCCTGATCCTGCTTGCTGTACTACTGCGTTTATCTCTGTCTCTCTGACATTTGCTTGGCTGACTACCCGATCCTGTTACTGAACTCTGGCTTGTTTTGACTATGCTTATTCTGTTTACCTTATTATTATTATTATTATTATTAATAAACATGTGTGATTTACTTATATTTCTGTCTCGGTCTGATTCATGGTTCCTGATAAGATATGACAGATGATCACGGACAGATGTGTGCAGATGTGCACTGGGACAGATGTGGCAGATGATCAGAGACAAATGTGACAGATGATCACAGACAAATGTGGCAGATGATCACTGGGACAGATGTTCACTGGGACAGATAATTTTACTGGGACAGATGTGGTACAGGTGTTTTTCACTGTGTGGGGATACTGTGACGGGGCACTGTGACAGGACACTGTTTTGGGGACACTGTTTTGGGGACACTAGCTGGGTGATCAGTGTGTAAAAAGCTATATAAAACAGCTCATAGACACTGATCTCCTCCTCACAGACAGACTCATACTCTGGAGTATATGGAAAGCCCCCTCGCTGCTGAATAATTTTTTAGCCATGTTGACAGATTACTGGGACAGTTGTGACAGATGTTTTAGATGTGTGACAGATGTTGATCACTGGGACAGATGTGGCAGATGATCACGGACAGATGTGTGCAGATGTGCACTGGGAGAGATGTGGCAGATGATCACTGACAGATGTGCACAGATGTTCACTTACACAGATGTGCCTAGATGTTCACTGGGACAGATGTGGCAGATAGTCACTGGGACAGATGTGGCAGATGATCAAGGACAGATGTGCGCCAGCTGTGCACATATGATCACGGCAGATATGGCAGATCACAGACAGATGTGTGCAGATGATCACAAACAGATGTGACAGATAATCACTGGGACAGATGTGACAGATGATCACTGGAACAGATGTGGCAGATGATCAATGGGACAGATGTGGTGTTTTTCACTGTAAAAAACAGCTCATAGGCACTGATCCCCAACTCACAGCAAAGATCCGCTTGCCTTCTCCTCACTGACAGGCTCATACTCTGGAGTGTATGGAAAGCCTCCTCGCTGCTGAATAATTTTTTAGCCATGTTGACAGATTACTGGGACAGATGCGACAAATCTGTCAGATGTGTGACAGATGTTGAACACTGGGACAGATGTGGCAGATGATCATGGATAGATGTGCGCCAGATGTGCACAGATGATCACAGACAGATGGGCGCAGGTGATCAAGGACAGATGTGGCAGATGATCACACGGACAGATGTGTTTCAGATGATCACTGGGGGAGATGTTTACTGGGACAGAGAATTTTACTGGGACAGATGTGTGACAGGTGTTTTTGACTGTATGGGGACACTGTGACAGGACACTGTTTTAGGGACACTAGCTCCTCTGGCTCGCAGCACAGATCCGCTCTCTTTCTCCTCAATGACAGGCTCTGTGTGAGGAGAAGGAGAGCTGATCGCCTGGCAATGGCTCTCTGTTTACATTACATGATGGCTGTGATTGGACGTTCAGGAACGTCCACTCAGAAGGAGGAAACACCCACCCGGCCGTTTATATGCAGTGGCCAGGTGGGAAGAATTTAGGAAGAAAAAGCGGACCATCCATCTTAAATAATCTGAGGACTACTAGTTCCCTCACAGGTGCTGTATTCACTGAAAGTTGGTGAGTGAGGGCACAGGAGGAGGGGAGAACAGCACTTTAATTCTAACTACTGGCACCCAAATATAAAGACAAGAACAGCACTTTGAAGAACGTATTAATTGATTCAGTTGTTGGCACTGTATATAAGTTGCACTTTAAAAAAAAAATCTAACCTTCTTTATATGAGATTGATTTTGTTTTACTTATTTTTATTGTATTTGCAGTAAGGTCACAACCTAAGGTATTGGGAGTAAGATTATAGGATTGTGTACGTTTTTTTGTTTTTGACAGCGCTGGGTTCACACATCACAATTTTAGAGGGCTAGAGGACTTTTCAACTTATACCACAGGTACGTCCCCTTTAATAAGCAGCATGGCGGGCATGCTGCCGGCATTCTCCATGCCCAGTGGGTCAGGCGGACTCGATGTCTGCCGGGTGCCTGCGATCGTGTCGCGGAGAGGTAGAATGGAGAGATGCCTTTGTAAACAAAGCATTTCCCCCTTCTGCCTAGTGACACGACAGAGATCACTGCTCTCTGTCATTGGGAGCAGTGATCGCTGTCATGTGTGTTGAAGCCCATCCCCCCACAGTTAGAATCACTCCCTAGGACAACTTAACCCCTTCATCGCCCCCTAGTAGTTAAGACCCCTTCACTGCCAGTGTCATTTACACAGTAATCAGTGCATTTTTATAGCACTGATCACTGTATAAATGACAATGGTCCCAAATAGTGTCTAATGTGTCCGCCATATAGTCGCAGTCACGATAAAAATCGCAGATCGCTGCCATTACTACCGTGTTTCCCCTAAAATAGGCCCGGGTCTTATATTAATTTTGACAACAAAAGACACAGTAGGGCTTATTTTCGGGGTAGGTCTTATCATGCCATGTGCTGTCCCTCTCCCTCCCTGTCACGAATCGTGTAAAAGTGCTTGCAGAATGTTGGTATCACACAATGCAAAACTGCTGCATGTTGAGATGTAGTGCCACATACCTGCTTTAATCGCCTGTGACACGCTGGAGGTCTGCAGAGGAAGGGGGGCCTGAGATCCGCCACTGACATCTTGGAGAGGGGAAGATTAGCTGAGTGCAGCCTGCCACTTCCTTAGCCCACCGGAGGTCTGCACAGGGAGGGGGGCCGTGATCCCCCCCGCTGACATGTCGGAGAGGGGGAGATAAGCTAAGGGCAGCGTGTCACTTGCTTAGCACGCCAGAGCTCTGCACAGGGAGGGGGACCGAGATCCCCCCACTGTCATCTCAGAGAGGGGGAGATAAGCTGAGTGCAGCCTGCCACTTCCTTAGCCCGCCAGAGCTCTGCGCAGGGAGGGGGGCTGAGATCCCCTCCACTGACAGCTAGGAGGAGAGGAGCAGGAGATCAGCTGATCACAGAGCGGCTGTATTCCGAAGGCAATTGGCACAATTGAACCACACAATCTACACTATACGCTACTGCAACGGAGTAGTGTATACACTATACACACAAGCACTCTACACTAGGGCTTATTTTCGGGGTAGGGCTTATATTACAGCCCTTCCCGAAAATCACGGTAAGTCTTATTTTCAGGGAAACACGGTAATAAAAAAAAAAAAATCATAAAAATGCCATTAAACTATCCCCTATTTTGTAGATGCTATAAATTTTGCGCAAACCAATCAATATACGCTTATTGCAATTTTTTTACCAAAAATATGTAGAAGAATACATATAGGCCTAAACTGAGGAAAAAAATAGTTTTTTTTATATATATATATATTTTTGGGGGGAATTTATTATAGCAAAAAGTAAAAATGTTGCCTTTTTTAAAAAATTGTTGCTCTTTTTATGTTTATAGCACAAAAAATAAAAACTGCAGAGGCGATCAAATACCCCCAAAAGAAAGCTCTATTTGTGGGAAAAAAAAGACGTTAATTTTGTTTTGGGTACAACGTCGTACGACCGCGCAATTGTCAGAGACGCAGTGCCAAAAGGCAAAAAGTGCTCTGGTCAGGAAGAGGGCAAATCCTTTCGGGGCTGAAGTGGTTAATTATGTAAAGCACATGTCACTTCAAATTCACATTGTGTTTATTTATTGTCACTTTCTTTCAGGGTCCTCTAGTATTTCCTGAGCATGCAATAGTTGCTTGATTTCTTTAGGTGGGCTCATGTGTTCAGGCTGCCCTATCAGTATCTCAACTAGGGATGAGCCGAACACCGCGAACAGGCAAAAAATGTGTTCACCGTTAAAGTCTATGAGACGCGAATGTGAAAAATCAGAAGGCTTATATGCAAGTTATTGCCATAAAAAGTGTTTGGGGACCCGGGTCCTGCTCCAGGGGACATGTATCAAAGCAAAAAAAAGTTTGAAAAAACTGATGTTTTTTCGGGAGCAGTGATTTGAATAATGCTTAAAGTGAAGCAATAAAAATGAAATATTCCTTTAACCACTTCAATACCAGGCCAATTTTCAGCATTCAGCGCTGTAACATTTTGAATGACAATTGCGCCATCATGCAACACTGTACCCAAATGATATTTTTTGTCATGTTTTTCCCCACAAATTGAGCTTTCTTTTGGTGGTATTTGATCACCTCTGCGGTTTTTATTTTTTGCGCTATAAACAAAAAAAAGCGACCATTTTAAAAAGAAAACACAATATTTTTTACTTTTTGCTATAATAAATATCCCAATTTCTTCCTCAGTTTAGGCCGATATGTATTCTTCTACATATTTTTGGTAAAATAAAATTGCAATAAGCGTATATTGTTCTGAATCCCAAAACTATACCTCTCACATGTGTACAGATAGAGATAGTGGCGCTAATATATATTTGTAAAGATATGATTTAAAACATCATGATACCGGTGACACTCTGATTCTATACAAAAAACAGTAATAAAGATAGAAATATAACACCCTGTGAAAAGTGTCAGTATAAAAATAAAAACATTACAAAAATCATAAACTGTGAAAAGTCCATGGAAAAAGTTCACATGAAAAAAATCCAGCACAACAGTAGTTTTTCAATCTTCCTATGTGATAGATCTTCTACTCTTCCACCACACGACTGTGATAGTGACACCACTCCCTCTGAAGAGCACACTCACCAGAATGTATAGTCTCCCACTCTCGTGTTTGGCAAAACAGCAATTGAACCACACCTGGGTTGCATGTGATGAACCGTGACTACAATCAAGCCGGCTCCATATGTGAAAGACAAATGAATAAAGTGCTCCACATAGCGCGATACTGTTTTAACAAATTTATTAAAATCACTCCAAGCACACTTCAATAGTTGCACTCACTTTTAAACTGAAACAAATAAAACTCTCATGTCTTTACCCCCCCTCTCCAGTCACTATACAGACATGACTCTTGCTATACTTGATCTTTATATTAATTTGAACTGGAAAACTGGTGAACTTTGTAAGCCTATAAAGTGAATATATAGCTACACACTATGGTGTCCTTATTAAAGGGCACCATGTTGTGTGCAGTATATATAGAGTATATTATTATACAAGGGGACAGGTATCATAACCATGAGTTAGTTGCACAACCCCAAGTTATGATGTATAAAGGTCAAAAAGTGAAATACACAATTATTTATGGAATAAAGGTGATATTATTGCACATACAAATTATTTCATAAAAGGGAGCTCTCATAAACTAAAAATCATTAATAAAGCAATTGAGGTCCATCTCAATGTTTAACCCCCTAGGTGCCATACATTTCATCAAGAAAATCCAGCGGGTTTCCCTCTGTGATAGGTCCCTTACTCTATTGGACCCCCTTCAAGAAGGATGGATGGTATCCAGACCACAGAATTGTAACAGAGACGGGTCCTGATTATGCTTTTCTTTGAAATGTAGGGATGTACTACGGTGACGAAAACCCAACCTGATGTTGGTGATATGCTCCCCAATCCGCACTTTGAGGAGTCTTTTTGTTCTTCCCACATAGAAAAGCCTGCATGGGCACCACATCAGGTACACCACGTGTGATGAATTGCAGGTGATGATTTCTTTGATATCAAAGGATTCACCCTCTCTATTGGTGACCCTCATTGTCCCTCTATTGCTAATGATAACCGTTTTGCAGCATTTGCATTTTCTACACGCAAAAAAGCCCTTCAGATTAATTTTAAGGGCTTGTTGATCTGGAAGGTCCAATAGCTTTTTAATGATCAGATCACCAAAATTTGGGGCCCGTCTATAGATAAACCTAGGTTGATTGTTATGAATTTCTCCTAGATGTCTATCCATGCCTAATATATGCCAATGCCTACGGTAGATGTTCTCTACTTCTTTGTATTGTCAATGAAAACTGGATATAAAGCTCAACTGATGTTGATCATTAGAGCTCTGGTTCTCAGTTTTCTTTACCAAACATGTTTCTCTTGGAATCTCAGAAATCTCATGAATAAAGTCATTCAAGGATCAGTCAGTATAACCCTTCTGTAGGAACTTATTTTTTAATATTTGAGCTTGTTGATGGAAGTCACTCGTTCTCGTGCAGTTACGTTGAATTCTCAACATCTGTCCCCTGGGTATATTTCGGATCCAAGATGGATGATGACCACTATGAATTGACAGAAAACTATTGCGGTCTGTGGGTTTGAAGTATACCTTAGTGATCAACCTGGTGTTCTCTTTTTCAATGATCACATCCAAAAAATTGACACTCTTCTCACTGATCTGATGGTCCAACCTAATATTGTTAGTATTCTGATTAAGATCTTCTAAGAACCTCATCACAGACGCAAGCGAGCCCTCCCAAATGAATAGGAGGTCGTCTATGAAACGACGGTAAAATTTGAGTTGCGGACACCTTCTAATGAAAACATATCTATCTTCCCATTCGGCCATGAACAGGTTGGTGTAAGCGTATATTGATTGGTTTGCGCAAAAGTTATAGCGCCTACAAAATAGGTTATTGATTTATGATATTTTTATTATTATTTTTTTTTATTAGTAATGGAAGTGATCTGGGATTTTTATCGTGACTGTGACATTGCGGCGGACAAATAGGACACTTTTGACACTATTTTGGGACCATTGACATTTATACAGCGATCAGTACTATAAAAATGCACTGATTACTGTAAAAATGTTTTTGGCAGGGAAGGAGTTAACACTAGGGGGCGATCAAGGTAACAAATGTGTTACCTAAGGAGTGATTATAACTGTGGTGGGATGGGACTGACTAGGGGAGGGAACCGATTGGTGTCCCTATATACTAGGAACACACAATCTGTCTCTTCTCCCCTAACAGGACGCGGATCTGTGTGTTTACACACACAGATCTACATTTCTGCTCTGTCACGAGCGATCGCGGGTGCTCGGCGGACATCGCAGCCGCCGGGTGCACGCATCGGCTCCTCGGTGACGCGCTCAGGATGGGAAATCCCATCTACGGACGTCATATGACTATGGGTGGATAGGGAAGTGGTTAAATATTGTGCCTGGGGGATGTCCTTAGTATGCCTGTAAAGTAGCGCATCTTTCCCGTGTTTATAACAGTGCCACAGCAAAATGACATTTCTAACCTTATTCTGTTGCCCCCTCTTGCACTGCAATCTGTCCAGGCCAGTTGTAAAACCCCACCCCCCACAAGCTTGGTTTTATCAGCTTCTAATTGAATAATTTGAATCTCCCCCCCCCCACACCTTCCCACTATAAATTTAGTTCATTTCTTGGGACGGCTGGCGAGGGTTTAGGCTGGTCACTCCTTGCACAAAGTGTCACGCCGGCAACAAGTGTTTGGCACTTGGACACGGGCACTTTGACTAAGGCACTGCTACAAAAAAAGTAAGTACAGACATTATTGTTTCACAGCTATTTTGCAGGAAGTTCCACTTCATTCTCTAACTTTCCTCAGTCTTCCTTCTATTAGCCTGTCCCCTCCCTCTAAAATGCTCACACTAATCTTTGTTATAACGTCCTCTCTCCTCAAACTCTCATGTCTTTACCCCCCCTCTCCAGCCCCCAACCTTTACATATCTCCCTCTCTTCTGCCCACTCAATATTACTCCACTTACCACCTCCTGCTCATTCTAAGCCCACACAGTATCACCACGTCCATTCCACTACAGCATCTGCCCTCCTATAAATCCCACTCCCGCCTTACCACCCTCACCCTCCTACTACTCCTAATGTCTGGGGACATCGCACCAAACCCTGGCCCTCCCACACCCTATTTCCAACGCCAAGATTGGCCATCTACCTCCTTCAACAGTAGTCGTAACTTCAACCTTCTCATCCCAATTCCCCTGATTCCACAAGTCAGCCCCCCTCTTTAATGTGCCCTCTGGAATGCCCGCTCAGTCTTCAACAAACTAGTTTCTGTCAATGACCTTTTCTCTCCAAATCCCTTGATCTATTTGCTATAACTGAAACCTGGCTCCAGGAATTCGATACTACCTCTCCAGCTGCACTGTCCCACAGTGGCCTTCTCTGGACTCACTTCACCAAACCCAGTGGACGAAAAGGAGGTGGTGTCGGACTTCTCCTCTCCCCACAATGCACCTTCCAGGTACTGCCCACACCTCCCTCTCTTTCCACCTGCTCTTTCGAAATGCACTGCATTCGTCTTTTCTCTCCAGCTTGTCTGAGGGTCACAGTCATTTATCGGCCTCATGGACCAGTGTCACGCTTTCTGGATGACTTCTCTGCATGGCTACCCTATTTTCTCTCATCCGAAGTGCCTGCCATCATCCTAGGTGACTTTAACATTCCAATCAATGTTAATAATGCTACCACTTCTAAACTACTCAACCTAACCTCCTCTTTTAACCTAACACAATGGACACAAACCACCACTCACTCCAACGGCAACACTCTTGACCTTGTATTCTCCCATCGCTGCACTCCCTGCAATCTCTCCAACACACCCTTTCCTCTCTCTGATCACAACCTTATCCGTTTCACACTCTCCTTGACTCCTATATCCCATGCTGCCAACCGACAAACCACTACCCGCAGGAACCTTCGCAACCTCAAACCTTCCCTTCTTCACTCTGCTACTGATGGCCTTTATGACAAAATCGCACCCCTGTCCTGCCCAGACCTAACCACTTCCATCTATAACACCACGTTGTCATCCTCCCTAGACGTACTTGCTCCTCTTTCTACACGCAGAACCAGGCACCATCTGCCACAACCCTGGCAAACAGACGACACCAGAAGTCTCAAGAGACGCAGCCGTGCTCTTGAGCGAGCATGGCGTAAATCTAAATCCCTGCAAGATTTTACCCTCTACAAATCTGTCCTTCTCAAATACAACTCCTGCCTCCACACTGCTAAACAAACCTATTACAACACTCTCATCAAAACCCTCTCATCCAAACCTCGTCAACTCTTTTCTACCCTTAATTCCTTACTTCACCCCCCACTGCCCCCACCCACCAACTTGCTTACCGCTCAACATATTGCCAACCACTTCAATAGCAAAATCAACACAATTCGCAAGGAGATATCCAGCATTAAAATTCCTCCCCTACCCAACATATCAGGTCCAACACCACACTCAATACTCTCCTCCTTTTGCCCAGTTACCACAGAAGAAGTTGATAAACTCCTCTCCATGGCCCACCTCACTACATGTCCCCTGGACCCTGTCCCCTCTCAATTACTGCGACCACCTTCCCACTCTATCCTCAACTCCCTAACAAACATCTTCAACCTCTCCCTCTCCTCCGGCACCTTTCCTTCCCCGCTCAAACATGCACTGGTTACCCCCATACTCAAAAAACCCTCACTAGACCCCACCTGTTTGAATAACTTAAGACCTATCTCCCTTCTCCCGTTTGCCTCCAAGCTCATCGAACGCCTTGTTCATGACCAAATGAGTCGCTACCTCACGGACAACAACCTTCTCGACCCCCTACAGTCTGGCTTCCGCCTACAACATTCTACTGAAACTGCCCTACTAAAAATCACTAATGACCCTATAACTGCCAAAACCAATGGCCACTACTCCATACTCATACTTTTAGACCTCTCTGCTGCCTTTGACACAGTTTACCACCTGCTGCTCCTCAGCAAATTACATTCCCTTGGCCTCCGTAAATTCTGCATTATCCTGGTTCTCCTCCTACCTATCTCAGCGCACTTTCAGCGTCACTTACAACTCCATCTCCTCCGCTCCCCTTCCTCTTTCTGTTGGGGTACCCCAAGGCTCCGTCCTTGGGCCTCTCCTTTTCTCACTCTATACCTCTTCCCTGGGCCAGTTGATCACCTCCCATGGATTCCAATACCACCTCTATGCTGATGACACACAGATCTATCTCTCCACTCCCCAACTCACCCCCACTATCTCCTCACGAATCTCAAACTTGCTGAATGACATATCGGTATGGATGTCACACCACTTCCTCAAACTTATTCTTTCTAAAACTGAGCTTGTTATATTTCCTCCTTTACGGTCCCCCTCCTGTGACTTCACAATTAATATCAATAACACAACCATTGGTCCCTCCACACATGCCAGAGTCCTGGGTGTAATCCTTGACTCTGACCTCTCCTTCAGCCCCCATATCCAATCACTGGCTAAATCCTGCCGCCTTAACCTCCGCAACATCTCCAGAATTCGACCCTTCCTGACTAATGACACTACAAAACAACTTATTCACTCCTTGATTATTTCCCGCCTCGACTATTGCAACTCTCTCCTTAATGGCCTACCCTTAAGCAGGCTAACCCCCCTTCAGTCTATTATGAATGCTGCTGCTAGACTAATACACCTCACTAATCGATCCGTGACTGCCGCCCCTCTCTGCCAATCCCTTCACTGGCTTCCCCTACCCCACCGTGTAAAATTCAAAATGCTAACCATAACATACAAGGCCACTATTATTTTCCAGCACTGCCTTAACCCTCTTGGACATTGACTTCACCAGAGCTTCACAGGTTGCCACTAAAGTCCTCTTCCACTCGTTCATGATGACATCATGGAACTGGTGGATGTTAGAGACCTTGCGCTCCTTTATCTTCCGTTTGAGGATGCCCCACAGTACATGTTGGCATTCATGGTTCCCTCAATGAACTGTAGCTCCCCAGTTCCAGCAGCACTCATGCAGCCCCAGACCACGACACTCCCACCACCATGCTTGATTGTAACACACACTTGTCTTTGTACTCCTCACTTGGTTGCCGCCACACACGCTTGACACCATCTGAACCAAATAAGTTTATCCTGGTCTCATCACACCACAGGACATGGTTCCAGTAATCCATGTCCTTAGCCTGCTTTCCTTCAGCAAACTGTTTGCAGGCTTTCTTGTGCATCATTTTTAGAAGTGGATTCCTTCTGAGATGACAGCCATGCAGACCAATCGATGCAGTGTGTGGCATATGGTCTGAGCACTGACAGGCTGACCCCCCAGACCTTCAACCTCTGCAGCAATGCTGGCAGCACTCATAGGTCTATTTCCCAAAGACAACCTCCGGATATGACGCTGAGCACGTGCGCTCAACTATTTTGGTCGGCCAGTAGCGAGGCCTGTTCTGAGTGGAACATGTCCTGTTAAACCGCTGTATGGTCTTGGCCACCGTGCTGCAGCTCAGTTTCAGGGTCTTGGCAATCTTCTTATAGCCTAGGCCATCTTTATGTAGGGCAACAATTCTTTTTTTCAGATCCTCAGAGAGTTCTTTGCCATGAGGTGCCATGTGGAACTTCCAGTGACCAATATGAGAGAGTGAGAGTGATAACACCAAATTTAACACACCTGCTTCACATTCACACCTGAGACCTTGTAACTAGACATGTGCATTCGTTTTCATCCGAATGCATTTTCATCCAAATTTCAGGTATTTTCGTTATCGTTTAAATAAAAGATAACGAAAGTGCAGAGTCCGAAAAACGAAAGTTTCGACATAAACAAATGCTTTATTTTCGTTTTCGTTGCTACAACAGTTCAATATAAATAGGAGATTCGACATGATGATGACAATAACAATCTGTGTCCATCAAACCTGTGGTCGAATGTGCCTAACCTTAGCTCTATTAGTCCAAGATTATTCTACATAGAGAGAAAAGATTTGACGTAGAGAGAAAAGATTTGACGTAGGGGAGGAAAGATTCAACGTAGGGGAGATAAGATTCGACGTAGTGGAAGAAAGATTCAACGTAGGGGAGGAAAGATTCGATGTAGGGGAGAAAAGATTCGACGTAGGGGAGAAAGGTTAAATAAAAATAATGATGATGATGAATGTTATTGCCTGATTGTAACCAAAGAGGAGGAGCAGTAAAATAGCTAGAACTAAGTACACACGTACTTTGGCTTATGGTGTCTGTTGAAAGTTCTAAGAAGATTCGACGGAGCAGGTAAACTATACATCATCGTACAGTTTAGCTGCTCCGTCGAATCTTTCATTGAACATTCGACAGACACCATAAGCCTTCAATGACAGATTCGACCTTAATTTTGATTTTCGAACAAATGCAATTTTTAACGAAAAACGAAATAAATAAAAACGAATTTCGGGAGTAACTAAATAAATTTATTTTTCGGACGAAAACGAAATTCCGAAACAAAATATTTCAGTGTGCACATGTCTACTTGTAACACTAACGAGTCACATGACACCGGGGAGGTAAAATGGCTAGTTGGTCCAAATTTGGACATTTTCACTTAGGGGTGTACTCACTTTTGTTTCCAGTGGTTTAGACATTAATGGCTGTGTGCTGAGTTATTTTCAGGGGACAGCAAATTTACACTGTTATACAAGCTGTACACTCAGTACTTTACATTTTAGCAAAGTGTAATTTCTTCAGTGTTGTCACATGAAAAGATATAATAAAATAGTTACAAAAATGTAAGGGGTGTACTCACTTTTGTGAGATAATGTATATATATATATATTAATTAGGGATGGGCCGAACAGACCCCTGTTTGGTTCGCACCAGAACTTCCAAACAATGCGTAAGTTCTGACCCGAATAAAGAACCCCATTAAAGTCAATGGGACCCGAGCGTCAAAAATCAAAAGTGCCCATTTTGAAGGCATATATGCAAGTAATTGGGCATACAATGGTTATAGGGGTCTGGGTCCTGACCTGGAGGACATGTATCAATAAAAAAAAGTTTGTAAAAAACTTCATTTTTAAATGAGCAGTGATTTTTTGATGTTTATTGTGAAAGCATAGAAATAAAAAATTCCTTCCAATATAGTGTCTGAGGGGTCCCCTTAGTCTACCTGTAAAGTGGCAGATCTGTACCATGTCTAGAATCTGCTGCAGCAATAATTGCATTAATAAAGCAAAAAAATTACATTTTCTCTGCAAGCTGCCATTATTTTGCTCAGCAACAGCTGGGGAGCCAGTGTGAATGATGAGGCCACAATGTAGTGCACTGGGAACAAGATTAGAGATTTTTTGGATACATTCTGGTGTAACTTTGACTTTGGATAGAAGTAACGGGTGTGTAAAAAGTGGTCTTTGGGTATCGGTATGTCATAACCTCGTCATTGTAACCCTGCAGGTGACAATTTCTTGGAAAAGTAGCCACGAGGATGCATAGCGCTCTCAGAGGTAGGATGTTAAGACAGAAGGGCGCCAACACCTGTCTCAGAAGCATCAACCTCAAAGATAAAAGGTAATGTAGGATCAGGATGTGCCAACACAGGAGCAAAAACAAAGGCATGAGACTCTCAAAGGCCTTAATGGACTTCGGAGACCAATTCTGTGGGTTACCGTCCTTTCTGGTCATATCAGTCAGGGGCTTGACCAGAGACAAGAAGTTACGAATAAACTTCCAATAATAGTTGGCAAAGCCCAGGAAATGCTGCAGAGGATGTAAACCCACGGGTCGGGCCACTGTAGAACTGCCGAAAGTTTCTCTGGGTCCATCGAAAAACCTGCAGTGGAAGTAACATAACCCAGGAATTTAACTTGTTCATGATGGAACTCACACTTCTCCAGCTTACAATAGAGATTGTTCTTACTTAGTTTCTGGAGCACACAACAGACATCTGTGTGGTGGCTCTCCAGGGACTTGAAAAATATGAGGATATCATAGAGATAAACCACCACACATAACTGCAACAAATATCGGAGGACGTTGTTAATAAATTCCTGGAAAACTGCCGGGGCATTACAAAGGCCAAAAGGCATTACAAGGTACTCATAATGGTCTGTTCTGGTATTAAACACAGTTTTTCACTCGTCGCCCTTCTTAATCCCCACAAGATTGTATGCCCCTCTCAAATCAAGCTTCGTGAAAACCGTTGCTTTCTTGAGGCGGTCAAATAATTCTGTAATCAACGGAATCGGATAATTGTGAAACGATTGTGCCTCTGTAACCAAGGATAACCAATAACCAGCAGAAACTTATGTGAGGAAATAACTTGGAATTGGATTATCTCATGGTGAAGAGGCCATGGACAATGGAACCATCTCATGAGTCACATGGGCAGGCTGTAGAGGTCTCCCGTCAAGAACCTCAATGGCAAGTGAAGTGTCACGCAGCTGCAGCAGAATTGAGTGCTTCGATACAAAGGCAGCATAAATGAACAGGCCTGCAGCCCCCAAGTCGATTAGAACCTGTATCTCGTTGGACGACTCAGCCCAAGAAAGGAAGACCAAAAACCAGGGGCTTATCCTTCTGGATAACTGGGGTTGAAACAATGCCTCCTTAAGAGAGAGTCTTTCTCTAAATCTGGAGTCAATGAGGATGGCAAATATGATCAACTTCCCCAGCTTAGTGGGAATATTTCAGGCTGCTATCTCATCCTTAATGATATCTGAGAGACCATGAGAAAAAGCAGCCACGAGGGCCTCATTATTCTACGCAACCTCTGCTGCCAGAGTACGGAATTCAATAGTGTTGTCGGCAACAGTTCTCGTACTCTGTTCGATGGACATTAGGAACTTGGCAGCAGAAGCAGAGCGTGCGGGAACGTCAAATACCCTTTTAAACAAAGCCACAAACTCAGGGTCGCTCAAGACAAGAGGTTTTTGCATCTCCCATAGAGGGTTTGCCCAGGCTAAGGCTCTCTCAGAAAGCATAGATATCACAAAACCTACTTTTCTTCTGTCCATGGGAAACGCCTGGGGCAGCATCTCAAAGTATATCTCAACCTGGTCGAGAAACCCTCTGCATTGGACTGGATCGCCCCCAAATTGCTGGGGAAGCAAAAAGGAACCAGACATACCTCTTATAGAGGTAAAACTCGAGGTGGGTGCCTGCACAGAGACTGGAGCAGCAGCAGGGTCGGCCTGCAACATAGGTTGTACCGAGGCGGCCAGAGTGGGAGATTCCAGGTAAGCCGTGCGACACAGGAGCATTTGTAACGCCATTATAAACTGATCCATGCGGTGATCCAGTTCATCCAATCTGGAAAAAATATTACCAACAAGTGGATTGACTGCATCTTCTGAATGCATGGCCTTCGCTTACTGTCAGAAACCATGAAATCAGGCCGAGACAGAAGTACAGTTAAATCACACTTATTTAAAACAGAGCCAAAGTTCAATAACTGGAACGGATAGTCAGCCAAGCCAGAAGTCAGGGATCAATGTAGTGGAATAGCAAGCAGGATCTGGAGCCAGAAGGGATGTCAGCAAAACAAGTCTTGAACAGGATTGCAGGAGATAGTTTCTGTGATGTGACCAAGGCAAAGGCAGAGCTCCTCTGGACTGGATGGCTTAAGTAGGCAGGACTGACAAGCAGGATATCATCAACAGCTGAGTAACTGGAGAGATAGGAGCTGGCAATTAGCCAACAGCTGAGCGGCCAGCTCAGAGAAGGAACACGGACACTATGAAACCTATAAAAAAAAATTCTTGTAGATGAAATGATTGAACACCCTCAATGCTAGGCAGCCTCAAAGTCCACATCCCAAAAAGACTTAATCAGTGACATCGACACCAGGGGGTTCATAGCTGGTAATCCAGAACTGATTTATTTTTATAAAAGCCAAACAGTCCACGGAGTCTGTGGACAGACGCTTTCTATGATCAGTAACGAAACCTCCTACAGCACTGAATGCTTGTTCTGAAAGCACGCTGGATGCAGGGCAGCCCAACAACTCAATAGCATACTGGGCAAGCTTTGACCAGTGGTCTATTCTCATGACCCAGTAAGTCAGTGGATCGTCAGCTGGAAAGCTCTCCATCTGTTTTTGCCCCAAGGTAATCGTTCACTATGTGATGCAGATGCTGCCGATGGGATGTGGAAGCTGACAGCCTGTCAGAAACTATGAACCAGACCGAGACAGAAGTACAGGAAAATCACACTTGTTTATTAATAAAAATAAAAAGGTAAATAGAGTAAGCGTAGTCAAAGCACACTATAGATGCAAAGCCTCCTGGACTTGTGCCCAAGTGGAACGAAGACCACAGAGATGCTCCTCTAGCGCAGGAATACTCTGATACTCTGCGGAACAAATGAGTCAGGCAACATGGAAGGTTGGAAACCATAATTCGCCATAAACGGAGACAATCGGGAAGCAGAATTCAAGGCACTGTTGTGAGCAAACTCTGCCCATGGTAATAGGTCTGACCAGTTGTTGTGATATTCAGAAATGTAGCAACGTAGGAATTGCTCCAAGGACTGATTGGCTCGCTCTGCGGCCCCTTTAGACTGCGGGTGATACGCAGAGGACAAAGCAAGCTGAATTCCCAGCTGTGCAGAAAAGGCTCGCCAGAACCGGGACACAAACTGACTACCCCTGTCCGAGACAATCACCTTGGGTAGCCCATGTAACCGAAAGATCTCCTGAGCAAAAATGGAAGACAGTTCCTTAGAAGTGGGCAACTTCTTAAGTGGAATACAATGACACATCCTTGAGAACCGATCAACCACCATAAGGATAACTGTGTTGCCTTGGGAGTTCGGCAACTAGACAGGTGGGTCCAGGGCCTCTCTCTATGGGGTATGGGTTGTAAGAGGCCCACTGGAAGGTGTTTGTGGAGTCTTACTCTGAGCACACACAGAAGAGGCAGCTACGAAGGCAGTTACTAGAATTAGAATTGTTGGGAAATGGCCCAAACAAGTTGATTCTTTCCAGGGTGGCCAGCTGCCTTGGGAGAATGGTAAGTCTGGAGTACAGTACAGTTAATCTTTATAATCTTTATAATTTTTTTATTGAATTTATTGTATATGAACTTTCTTGCTTAATTACCACCATCTTTTAGCGCTACACCTGTATCCCCTATTTTTGTTATTGCACCCAACAATATTGTGTTAGCTGCTTTGGACTTATTTTATTTTTCTGTTTGAGCACAGCAGATCTTCTTTTGTATTAATTTATTTGGTTATATTGTGTTGCAGCTTAAACATTGTACCTGAAAAATGGACATATTTGATTATAGGGCCGCATTTGCTATTAATATTGAAGGCATTTTTTGCAAGACCAAAAGCTCTAATGTTGATATTAGTGGTCTCTTTATAAGACTCAAGAACGTGGTGACCACTGAGCTCCACACCAAATGGGATGTGGCCCTTTTTAACCAGTATCTTACAGATAAAATGGTCCCCTGTAGCTTGAGGTGGGATATCACCCCTTTAAGCGATGTCTTGGATACCGGGGAATGGTTTCAGTTTTTTTAATGAGGCTGGTTTAAAACTTATCCAGTTTCTGCTTGAGAAAAAAATGCAGAATCTGCTGAAGGTGGATGCAGAGGTCTGCATTCTCAAGGAAAAACTGAATCCATTCAAAGGCACTGATGAATATGCCAGGAAATCCAAGCTTCTGAGAAAACATCTTGAGAAGGAGGAGCCTGAACAAAGCAATAAAAAGAAGTTTCTCAGAGATGTGGCAGACTATCAAAATATAGAGGTGTTTAAGTGGCAAATTAAAACCACTGCAAATGCCAACATTGGAGTGGGGGATGTAGCCAATGGGAGGATGTTGGTTGCACCGAGTCAGGGCTCCAGTCCAACCCAGGCATCTACATCTCACCCATCCTACAGCCAACCGCATCCCCAGAGATCGTCCTTCAAGGGGGTATCTAGGGGAGGGGGTGGTAGGAAGAGAGGGGAGCAACACATGCCCCATATTCCCTTCCCTACCACTGTCCAAAATCGTTTTGGCCCTCTTGGTGGTGGAGATAGCCCCCATTTGAATGATAGGTATATTACAGAATATCATGAGGATTGGAGTAATGATCATTACCCACAATACAGCCATTCCCCAAGGACACCCACCAGGGGCAGTTGGTAGCAGGCATCTAATCATTTCTCTGCATCCAATTATCCTGGTGGAGATGGTCCAGTGGGAGGTGGACCTGGTCGGGTTTTTTTCCCGTGGCCCAGAACAACAAAAGGGGCAGAGACCCAAAAGGGGCTCCAGAGGGGGGAGGAGGATCTGCACAAAAAGTAGCGGTTCTGAAGCTAAGGTCTCTTTAACCTCAGTAAAGCCACTCTTTCCAATGAAAAGAAAAATGTCCTTAATCACGGTCTCAAGTTTGCTCCTTCTAAAGCTTTGAATACATTCGAGACATTCGTTGATGTCCAGAAATTTGTTCATAAAATTAGTATCCAACTTCAAATGAAGTGCAATCCCTACCACTCTAATGTCGCAGTTTCAGTGGACATGAGAAACTCTAGATTGACTAATGCCTCACTATTCAATCCCCCAGGCCCTGTGGCACCGTCCATTACTGTTTTCAAAGATCTTGTTAACAAAGATTTACAATCACTGCAAATTAGGAAAAATAGGAGGGAATACACGTTTAAGAAAGGACTTGAAATGCTCAAAGGACGGGATGATATAGGGGTGCATCCGGCAGACAAAGAGGGGGTAGGCATTCTCAACAAAGACGCTTACAATGCTGAGATGTCGAGATTATTGTCTGATCGCACTACATATCTGCCTCTAAAGGGAAATCCCACTGTAAGTTACAAAAAAGAACTTATTGCTCTTGTTGAGGAAGGCTTTCAGAAGAAAGTTATTTCTAAAAAAGAAAAAGCCTTTCTTATTCCGGTAGCACCGAGAGTTCTGGTCATTTACTACTTGCCAAAGGTGCACAAGGATTCTGTTTGCCCCCCTAGAAGGCTGATCGTGGCATTGATTTGGTTACTTCCAGGGTGGACAAATATATTGATCACTTTTCACTCTTATTTGAGGGATTCTACCCAGGTGATCAATTTATTTCAGCACTTTGAATGGAAGGATACCTATATACTTGCTACTGCGGATGTTTCCTCTTTATATACCGTGATTTTTGCATCAAGATGGGAGGGAAGCGGTAGATCATTTCTTAAAACAAGAAACTCTCCATGCCCGACAGAGACGATTCATCTTGAAGCTTCTGGATTATGCCATGGAACATAACTATTTTTGGCATAATGGTTCCTTATATGTGCAGAATAGAGGGGTAGCCATGGGGGCCAAATGTGCCCCGAGCATGGCCAACCTTTTCATGGCCAAATGGGAGGAGGATGTCGTCTATCAAAAATCCAGGTCTGAGCTGACACTCTGGAAAAGATATACAGACGACATCTTCCTCCTGTGGGATGGCAGTCTGGAATCCCTTAATGATTTTATCACTGGTCTAAACACTAATGATAGGGGTATTTTCTTAACTCAGGAAGCAAGTAATGTGGAAGTACATTTTCTTGATCTCAAAATTAGAGTCATTGAGGGGCAGATTGTAACATCAACTTACTTCAAGGAGACTGACCACAATGGTTTCATCCATACCAAGAGCTGTCATCATAAGGCTTGGTTGGAATCGATTCGGATGATTTTGACAGAGAAGCCTCTATCCTCAAGGGACGGTTCATTAAAAAAGGTTATAGCGCAAGCCGACTTGAGGTTGCACTTAACGTGGCCAGAATGAGAAATAGAGATGAACTGTTGGTGGTTAAGCCAAAGACACAAGAGGATTCTTTTAAATTTTCTTTCATCACAATTCCAATGATCGGGTTCTGGGCTCCATCTTACCCAAACAACCACAAGTTGTCTACCGGGGAGTTCCCCCACTAAGACTACAGATTGCCCGAATGTAATTGATCCCCCGAAAAAGCTCTCCTTTTTTCAGAGCATGGGAGGTTTTTTCCATGTAGGAGATGTCCTATTTGCAAGTTGAATGTTAATAGAAGTAGGAGAACAGATTCCTTCCAGTCTACTTCCACCCAGGAAATTTTCCCGATTAAACCCTTTATCGCATGTACCACAAAGCATGTGGTTTACATGATTAGGTGTCCATGCGGGAAGCAGTATATTGGGCGAACAAAACACATACTCCATATCAGACTCAGTGAGCGTGTGGCCAATATTAGACGTGGCTTTGCAAAACATAGTCTTTCTAAGCATTATGCTTTAAAGCATGATTGCAACCCAGAGGGCACTAGTTTCTTAGGCATAGATACATTCTGTGGACACTGGAGAGGCAGCCATATGGTGAGGGAAGTTTCATGTCTAGAAACGAAATGGATCTACCTAGCCCAGACCTATGCCCCCTTCGGTATGAATATCGAATGGGATGTGAATGCATTTATTAATAATGGGTAGGATAATAGATTTATAGATTATTCTATACCTATAAGTTGTTGGTGTTCCTTCTTTTTCTGCGATACTCATTACATGGCTGCCAATATGGTTGCTATTGCAGTTAAGTCCATTTATTTAATTTTTTGCTAGGTCCACGGTTTGTCAGTTTTTGTATTTTTTATGTGAACCAATGATATTTTATGTATTACGAATGTTTACTGTTTTACTACCACAAGAGGTCGCCACTCCTATGACTCCATACGGTACTCATATTCCCTCCTCCCATGTAACACTCTATTGAGTTGTAATGACTACTCGGGAATGAATTTATTGCAGTTTTTGTGATGTTTAAATTTACTAATTTCATTTCCCTTTTTTTTGAGCTAGTTGTAATCCCAATTTTATTATTATTTTTTACGTTGGTTGCGTTCTGGTATCTAGGAGGTGTTTACTTCCATTATCCTGAACACACAATGCCGTTCTGCATACTATTATATATTGCCCCTCCTTTCCTCTTACCCAATGAATTCCTGGGCTATGGCTAACAATAGTTTCCAGTCCACGGAGCTCGATTTAGTTCATTCCATTGAGAGGTGTTGTCTGGTGGACGGGAGATCATCACTTCCGCCCAGTGGAACGCACATAACTTCTGGATATGCGGTTCATGGGTTGGGAGATGACGACTTCCGCCCTGTGGATAGCACTTAATATGTGATTGTGCGGTTAATTAGTCAGGAGATGATTACTCCTGCCTGGTGGAATGCACACAATATCCGGCCTTATATCCAAGCCCACTCCTTATAAATAGCAGTGTCACGCATCATGACCACGCCCCTGAAGATGCATGTTTGTGATGAAACGTCGGGTTGAGAAAGGGACAAGTGACGTAGTGTGGACAGAGGAGTGGCCGCCGTCTTATTGGTAGGAAGCACTGGACACTTTCCTTATGCTTATGTCTATTTCATTGAATGTGAGTTGTGCATTTAGCTTTTTGTGGAATAAATTACAATTTCTGTGAATGTCTGCGCAATGAAAGTATTTTTTCATCCCCATATATGTGACCACCGTGCTATACCTTTGGAGTATATCTCCTGAATCGAGGTTGGAAAGATTAAGTTATCTGTCTCTGGTAGGTCTGTGAAAAAGGATCTCTTGCCTAATTAGTGGACCGTTTAATGAACAGGAGCTGTGGATCTGACCTTTCAGTGATTTGTATATCCCATACACTGGCGGTAAGAGTCAGTAATATTGGGTGTTGGTGATCCCTCATTTTATTGGATTTTTCCAGATGGACTTTAATCTTTATAATTTATTTTTTTTATTGAATTTATTGTATATGAACTTTTTTGCTTAATTACCACCAAATTTTAGCGCTACACCTATATCCCCTAGTGGAAATGCCCAGGAATTTACCCTGTTCCCGATGGAACTCACACTTCTCTAATTTACAATAGAGATTGTTCTCTCTTAATTTCTGAAGCACACCACAGACATCTGTGTGGTGGCTCTCCAGGGACTTGGAAAATATGAGGATAGCATCGAGATAAACCACCACACATAACTGCAACAAATCTCAGAGGACATTGTTAATAAATTCCTGGAAAACTGCCGGGGTGGGTACAAAGGCCAAAAGGCATTATGAGATACTCATAATGGCCTGTTCTGGTATTAAACACAGTTTTCCACTCGTTGCCCTCCTTAATTCTCACAAGATTGTAAGCTCCTCTCAGATCAAGCTTAGTGAAAACCGTTGCTCCCTTGAGGCGGTCAAATAACTCTGTAATCAACGTGATCGGGTAGGCATTCTTAATCGTGAAACGATTGAGACCCCTATAATCAATACAAGGTCTCAGTTCACCGCTCTTCTTCACAAAGAAGAAACCAGCACCAGCAGGAGATGAGGATTTGCAGATGAAACCCCGAGAAAGTGCGTCTGCAACATACTCCTCCATGACTTTATCCTCCAAGACCGACAAAGGGCAAACCCGGCCACGAGGGGGAGTGGCACCAGGTTGAAGGTCAATTGCGCAATCATACGGCTGGTGTGCAGGCAAACTACCGGCTTGACATCGCTAAAACCACGGTACTCCTCTGGCAGGGAGTGAAGAGGTACACAGGACCCTGGCTACCTTCCGGAAGCATGTTTCACTGCATTATGGTGATCAGGAGAGAACCTCAGCACGGAGCCAATCAAAAGAGTGGCTGTGCCTCTGTAACCAATGATAACCAATAACCAGCGGAAACTTGGGAGAGGAAATCACTTGGAATTGGATTATCTCATGGTGAAGAGCCCCTATGGCCATGGACAACGGAACCGTCTCATGAGTCACATGGGCAGGCTGTAGAGGTCTCCTGTCAAGAGCCTCAATGGCAAGTGGAGTGTAGCACAGCTGCAGTGGAATTGAGTGCTTTGATACAAAGACAGCATCAATGAACAGGCCTGCAGCCCCAGAGTTGATTAGAGCCTGTATCTCGATAGACGACTCAGCCCAAGAAGGGGTGACCAAAACCAGAGGCTTATCATTTTGGATAACTGGGGACAACACAACACCACCTAAGGTTTATCTACCACAGGACCTCAAGGTTCGGGTGTTCCCAGGACGGGTAGGACAAGACTTCAAAAAGTGACCTGCCTGGCCACAATAAAGGCACAATCTCTCCCTCCTCCTTAAAGCTCTCTCATCCGCAGAGAGACGCATGAAGCCCAAGTGCATGGGCTCATCTTCACTGACCGACTTGGTACCTGGAGGCATGGGAGGTGAGGGAGGTACGGGTAGGACTGCAAAGCTCGGAGGCAAACGTACAGAATGCTTCTGCAAGCGTTCCTTAAAAGAAAGTCTTTCTCTGAGTCTGGAGTCAATGAGGTTGGCAAACAAGATCAAGCTCTCCAGCTCAGTGGGTATATCTCGGGCTGCTATCTCATCCTTGATGGAATCCGAGAGACCATGAGAAAAAGCAGCCATGAGGGCCTCATTGTTCCAAGCAACCTCTGCTGCCAGAGTGCGGAACTTAATGGCGTAGTCTGCAACAGTTCTCGTACTCTGTTTGATGGACATGAGGCACTTGGCAGCAGAAGCGGAGCATGCGGGAACGTCAAATACACTTTTAAAGGAGGCCACAAACTCTGGGTAACTCAAGACAACAGGTTTTTGCATCTCCCATAGAGGGGTATCCCAGGCCAAGGCTCTCTCAGAAAGCAAAGATATCATGAACCCTACTTTGCTTCTGTCCGAGGGAAACGCCTGGGGCAGCATCTCAAAGTATATCTTAACTTGGTTGAGAAACCCTCTGTGTTGAACTGGATCACCCCCCAAATTGCTGGGGAAGCGGGGCAGAACCAGACATACCTCTTATAGAGGTAATACTCAAGGTGCGTGCCTGCACAGAGACTGGCGCAGCAGCAGGGATGGCCTGCAACTCAGGTTGTACCAGAGCAGCCACAGTGGGGGATTCCAGGTGAGCCGTGTGACTCAGGAGCATTTGTAATGCCATGGCAAACTTATCCATGCGGTGATCTTGCTCATCCAATCTGGAAAAAATATTACCAACAAGTGGATTGACTCTATCTTCTGAATTCATGGCCTTCGCCTACTGTTGGAAACCATGACCCAGACCGAGAAAGAAGTACAGTAAAATCACACTTGTTTATTAATAAAAATAAAAAGGTAAATAGAGTAAATAGTGTAGGTAATAATCAGCCAAGCCAGAGTTCAGTAACCAGATTGGGTATTCAGCCAAGGGATGTCAGCAAAGGCAGTCTTTAAACAGGAACGCAGGAGATGGTTTCTTGTGATGTGACCAAGGCGAAGGCAGGAATGAAGTGCGCTGGAGATCTTTAAGTAGGCGAGACTGACGAGCAGATCCACAACAGCTGGCTAACTGTGGAGAGAGATGAGAGCTGGCAATTAGCCGACAGCTGAGCGGCCAGCTCAGAGAAGGAAGGGCTGAGCCAGCCCTGACACAGCCCTGGGCGGTGAGGACAAAAAAAAATTCAGAAATGCCTCACTAAGGCGGGACACCTTCTCCAAAGCTCCTCTCTTGACCCACAGAAGACTCAAAACAATGTTTTCCACCACACCGTAACCTACTGGAGTCAGGAAAAACATTCAATAAAATCCACTTTTACGTGTCCTTAAGAGATTTTATCTTCTGCACTCTCTGTGGGGACGGGATGAGTTCTGAGACCTTCCCCTTATAATGGTGGTCAAGGAGGGTTGCCAACCAGTAGTCATCCTTCTCCTTTATGCCACTTCATCATGGGTCCTTTTGCAGGCTTTGAAGCATGAGGTTACCCATGCACCTCAAATTTGCCAAGGCTTGAGAAGCTGATTCCTCGGGGTCACTCAGGACAGCATCTGGAACTTCCTCCTCCCAGCCATGTACTAGGGTACTAGGGTACATGGCAGCCACGTACCAAGGGTCCTGGGGTTGGAAAGCCATCACTTATAGATTGACGCATGTCTTCCTCTTCTTCGAAGCCTATGAAAGTGCCAAAATACTCCTCATCCTCCTCTCCTCACTCCTCCTGTGTGTTCTGTGACATAGGAATGATGGTGGATAAAGTGGGCCTTGAGAGGAAAGGAAGTCCTCCTCTTCCTCCTGCTGCTCTGCCTCCAGTGCCCTGTCCATAATGCCACGCAAAGTCTGCTCCAGCAGGAACACAACAGGGATTGTGTCACTGACGCATGCACTATCACTGCTCACTATCCTTGTGGTCTCCTTGAATGGTGACAATACAGTGCATGCATCCTTAATGATCAGCCATTGGCGCGGGGAAAAAAAGCCGAGGCGGCCTGATCCCATCGTCGTACCGTACTAGCACAGGTACTCATTGACAGCCCTCTGCTGCATGTATAGCCGCTGCAGCATTGCCAAAGTCGAGTTCCACCTGGTGGGCATGTCACAAATCAGGCGGCCTACGGGCAGTGGAATTCCCGCTGAATTTCAGCCAACCGAGCACTGGCTGTGTATGACCGCCTGAAATAGCTACAGACTCTTCTGGCCTGTTTTAGTACATCTTGCAACCCTGGGTACGTACTTAGGAAATGCTGCACCACCAAATTGAGGACATGTACCAGGCATGGCACATGTGTCAACTTTCCCTGTCTAAGGACTGACAGGAATTTTAAGCCATTATCAGACACCACCATTCCTGGCTCCAGCTGGCATGGTGTGAACCACCTCTGGGCCTGTCCATGCAGAGCTGCAAGAATCTCTGCTCCGGTGTGTTTTCTGTCCCCTAAACACACCAGCTGAAGCACTGCATGGCACCTTTTAGGCTGACTCATGTAATAGCCCTTTGAATGCTTAGGGGGTACCTGATGTCCATAGGACAATTCTGCAGAGGAGGGCATGGAGGTGGTGGAGGAGGAGGAGGGGGTAGAGCTTACAGGTCTGGCGTCATCACCACCAGCTGTATGGAGACATGTGGGCACAACAAGCTGCAGCACCAAGCCCTGTCCTGCATCCTTTTGCGTTGCAAGCAGCGTTACCCAGTATGCTGTGAACGAAATATATAGTTCCTGCCCATGCTTGCTGGACCACGTGTCAGCAGTAAGGCGGACTTTAGGGCTGACTGCCTTGCCCAACGATGCCAAAACATTCCCTTCCACGTGATGGTAGAGAGATGGAACGGCCTTACGTGAAAAGTAGTAGTGACTAGGAACCTGCCATTGTGGTACAGCACATTGTGCAAATTCATGCAAGGGGGCAGAATCCACCAGGCTGAAAGGCAGAAGTTGGAGAGCCAACATCTTTTACAAGCTTTCGTTTAGACGCTGGGCATGTGGGTGGCAGGGACTGTATTTTTTTTCTGCTGCAGCAGATGGGGCAGAGAAATTTTCCAGCTACAGTCTACAGCTGGGGGTGTGCTGCTGGCATATGTGCTGCTAGGACCTGGGACACCCTGTGCTATACCATCATCCCTGTCAGTGGAGGCTGCTGAGAGGTAATGACTCAGTATAGCAGGGGCAGACTGAAGTGGGTAAGGAGGAGAAGGAGGAGGAGGGACAGATTTGTGCCTCTTTTGTGTGGCTTTTAGGTGCTCTTGCCAACAGGCTGAGTGGCTGGACGTTAAATGCCTTGTTAGGCATGTGGTACTCAAATGGTTGGTGTTTTTGCCACGTTTGATATGCCTGAGACACAGTTTGCAGATAACAACAGTGCAATCTGCTGCAGATGTGCTGAAAAAGGCCCAGACAGCTGAGCTTTGGGGAGTGGGCCGGGAGATAACAGCTGCAGAATGTGATGGAATGGGGTGGCTGCTCTCTACTCTTTCTTGATTTTGGCCTCCTTGGGGTTGTGCCGCCTCACCTTCAGTTTGCTCCTCTGCTCTATTTGGCACCCAAGTCACATTAGTGACCTCATCATCATCATCATCTCCATCTTCATCATTAGCACTGGAGACAACTTGGCAATACGCTGTGGCTTGGGGAACATGAATGCCAATTTGTCTACCAGTGTTCCTACCTCTCTCTAGGCTCATGTTCCTGTCATCCTCAACCTCAGAACCAACATCTGAATCCAGTAATGGCTTGGCATCATTAAGGAGCAAGTGGATGGCGCTGTGGTCAAACAACTGAGCTGACTCCTCAATGGCTGATGTTGGGGCTATGGCAGGAATAGATGTGGACAAGGAGGCAGGTTTATTCACTCTGGCAACTGCAGGGGACTGCAGCCTTGTCTTTGCTTGTGTGGCAGAGAATTAGAAGGATGAGGAAGGTTTGGTAAGCCAGTCCACCACCTCCTCTGCATGCTGTGGCTGGATAGCACAGGCAAACTCACTAAACAGAGGAAATGATGCCCTGCCTGAGGAGTGACCACCACGTCCACCTTTGCCTGTGGACACATTTGTTGCTGGCCCCCTTACAGTGCCAAGAGAACATCTGCTTATAAGCAAATGTAAAGAAGAAGTTGAAATCTGTACGTAGATGCACTTTAATCAATGTAAAGAGGTGTTTGGTGCACTTTAATTTGAGTACTCAAGCTACACAGACACACTATAATATACTGCAATATAATGTGCCAAACCTACATTGACGCACAGAACTATATGGCGTTAAACTGGCAGTAATGCACACAAAATGATATGGCGTTAAACTGGCAGTAACACACGCAAAACGATATGGCAATAAACTGGCAGTAACACACGCAAAACTATATGGCGTTAAACTAGCAGTAACACACAAAACTATATAGCGTTAAACTGGCAGTAACTGTCAGGTACTCACCAAGGCCGGAATGCTGAGAGCGGCTCCCCTAGCAACTAGGTGCGAGATACCCCTGAAGGTGGTACAGAGGGTATCAGGCACGGAGAGCCACGGGTTGCCAGCAGGTGTGCAGGTCACCAAGGTGTCACTAGACGTGTAGAACCCGTGTAGCATGGACTGGTTGCTAAGCTGGAGAGAAGGCTGGCAGGGACTCCAACACTTGACCTGGAACCAGGAACAGAGCTGAGGAGAAGCACAGGGTTAAGCAAGACAAGTCCTTTAGCAGGCCGAGGGTCAAGCACCGGGTAATCGTAGTAGCAAGCACAGCAAGGCAAGTCCTTTAAGCAGGCCGAGGGTCAAACACCAGGTAATCCTAGTACAGGTTTAAGCAAGACAAGTCCGTTTAGCAGGCCGAGGGTCAAACACTGGAGAGAGGATCAGTAGAAGAGTCCTTAATCAAGCCGGGGGTCAAACACTGGAGAGAAGATAAGCAGAGAAGTCCTTAATCAAGCTGAGGGTCAAACACTGGAGAGAGGATAAGCAGAGTAGTCAAACGGTCCGGGTCACAATAGGCAGGAACAGGTATGCAGAGGATAAACGGGAACACTGGAAGCTGAGAAGACAAACCAGCAATGAGCACAAGGCATAGCTGCCTTTATATAGGCCCGCCAAGGGGACGTCCTGCTGTACGTGCATGCGTTCGTGTGCCCACGTGTGCTAAATTGTTCGGGTCACGCGCTCGTACCCGCCGATCGTGTGCCCGTACGTGCTGATGTGTAGCTCTACCGCGCAGGCGCACAGGGACGCGCTGATACTGACAGGCTCTGACTGTGTTAACCCTCTGACAGTAACACACACAAAACTATATGGCGTTAAACTGGCAGTATTGCACAAAACTATATGGCGTTAAACTGGCATTAACGCACACAGAAGTAAATGGCATTAAACTGGCAATAATGCATGAAAAACGATTAGGCGTTAAACTGGCAGTAACACACGCAAAACGATATGGCAATAAACTGGCAGTAATGCACGCAAAACTATATGGCGTTAAACTGGCAGTAACACACAAAACTATATGGCGTTAAACTGGCAGTAACACACAAAACTATATAGCGTTAAACTGGCAGTAACGCACACAAAACTATTTGGTGTTAAACTGGCAGTAACGCACACAGGAACTGCAGACAGGAACACATCAGGCAGGGTATCAGGATTGGGACCATCAGACAGGGTATCAGAAACAGGACCGCCAGGAACTGGATCATCAGGCTGGATACCAGATACAGGATCACTAAGCAGATCAGACATCGAATCATCAAGCAAGACAGTTGGTGCTGGGACATCAGACTGGAAGGTGGGCACTGGGACATCAGACTGGAAGGCAGGCACCGGGACATCAGACTGGAAGGCAGGCACCGGGACATCAGACTGGAAGGCAGGCACCGGGACATCAGACTGGAAGGCAGGCACCGGGACATCAGACTGGAAGGCAGGCACCGGGATATCAGACTGGAAAGCGGGCACTGGACCATCAGACTGAACAGTGGGCACTGGAACATCAGACTGAACAGCGGGCACTGCAACATCAGATTGAACAGCGGGCACTGAAACATCAGATTGAACAGCGGGCACTGGAACATCAGACTGGACAGCAGGCATCGGAACATCAGGCTGGAGTGGATTAGCTGGTGTGGAGGCAGGTTGGGTTACTGGCAGGATCAAATGGGTAGGAAAGAACTTCTGTCTCTTTTTTGGTTTAGCTACTGAAGTGTTATAGGTAACTGCAGGACTGTAGGTAGGGGATGAAGCAGACTGGAGAGGAGGGTTGGAATATGGCCGGGAACGGTAACAGTAGCTGGGGGAAGTTCTTGAGGGATTGCAGGCAGCTGAGAAGAGGCAGGTGGGTTAAAGGCAGGATAGGTGCAGGGAGTAGAAACTGGGTATTGCTATTTGGTGGGAAGCAGGGTGTACTGAGCTGCGACTGAGGTTGCCATGGGTGAAGGGAAAAAAGACATTTGGGCTGGCAGGTGTCTAATTGCAGAGGTGGTTAGTTGTGGGTTGGCTGGGGCTGATTGCAGCATATCAGACAATGCTAAGAGTAATGGTTGCACAAACTGTAGTTTACATTCTGTCTGACCAGGGACTGAACAGACAGAACGCACTCTGTTATCACTTGTTGTGAACATTATGATAAAAACCCAAGATAGAGTCAAAGCTGCGCTCAGACCTAGAATCACAAACAGACAGTTGTGAAAAAGAAAAAGCTGCCAGCACCTATAAAAGTCCCGTATCTGACTCCTAAAGTATGATAAACAAAAAAATGCAGCGCTATATATGTAAATAAAACATAAGAAAACATATAAATAAGAACCCACCAAGTGACATCATATCAATCAATCGATGCATAAGTAGAATCAATCAAGCAAAAAAAAACGAAAACTTTTGTTCACAAAATGCATGTGAAAAAAATTTAAAACAATATATGTGATAGTCCAAAAACATATTAAAGTCCATAAACAGAGAAGGAAAAAACCCTCATCCAGGAGAGGTGTGATAAGAAGTAGATGATCCACCAAGGAGTGTGTGAGTAAGGTCTGCTTACCAAACAGCGATGACTGCTATTACAGCAGTCTCGCCCAGCATAGGGATTATGGTCTCCCAAAACCACAGGTACAGAGCGGGACCAGTAACTTTAACACTCGACCATGACCGGAAATAGAAAGCAGAACACATCCATAGCGCAATAACGTATGATAAAAGGTTTTTTAATTAAGATAAAATAGTTGCACTTACAATTTAGCAGAAACAATATGGCATAAGAGGCATCAAACACAGCAGCGGTGTCTCTGTGTGCCGCGGTTCACTTCCTGTACTGCAAAGCCCGTCTGAGAACGTGATGACGTCACCGTCGTAGGCTCCTCCCTACGCGTTTCGTCACGAATGGACGTCGTCTGGGAATTGGCCGGGTGACAGGTCATCACGCTAGGGCTTATAAATACATGGGAGACGCCATTTCGACTATTGGCAAATGCAATATATGTAATGGAGATGAATCCAAAGGGGCCATATTGACTTCTGGCCATTAATAGTAAAACCATATATAGACAGGAAGTGGCAGAAGGCAGCATCGCCATCTTGTGGAAATAAAGGAGATTTACGGATAAGGCTTTGCATAGGAAGAAAAACAAGGCACAACAGATAAACATAGACAAGTTCATATCTAATCTACATAAAAAATTAGATGGGAAAATGAGAGAAGTATGTATTAATAACATAATCTAAATACTAAATAAAGATCATTAGTGGCATTGAGTCTGTCACAGCGAGAATCGGAAAGTATGTAGATAACTTTCTTCAACCCCTAGTAGTTTTGACTCCCTCATATCTAAAAGACACTACCCAAGTTATCAGATTACTGGAAGGGTTGGAATGGAGAGATGGCTACATCTTAGCTACGGCGGATGTAGCCTCTCTCTATACTATTATTTCCCACCAACAAGGGTTTGAGGCTGTCAACTACTATCTTGATTTGGACCCCACCTTACCGGAAATACAGAAACAATTTATTATGGCGCTTCTCAATTTCGCCACAAGCCATAACTATTTCTTGTTTGGGGGTGATTTCTTCTTGCAAATATGTGGAGTGGCTATGGGCGCTAAATTTGCGCCCAGCCTGGCCAATTTATTTATGGCCAGGTGGGAAAAAGAAGTTATTGACACCAATCCCCCCAAGGAACTGTGCCTATGGAGAAGATATATCGATGACGTTCTCCTTGTGTGGGACGGAGATATGCCATCTCTAGAGAACTTCTTCTCCCAACTCAACTCTAACAACAGGGGTATCTCTCTGCAGTTTGAGGCTAGTCAATCGAGAATACATTTCCTCGATCTAAACATCATGGTTGCTAATGGTTGCCTTTTCACCAGTACACATTTCAAAGAGACGGACAGAAATGCTTATATACCACTCTCCAGCTGCCATCATCCATCATGGCTGAACTCTGTCCCTCTAAGTCAATTTCAACGTATAAGACGTAATTGCACTAATGTTTCAGACTACCACTCACAAGCTTTGGTACTAAAACAACGGTTTTTGGACAAAGGGTATCTGGAGAATGATATTGACATCACTATTAATAAAGTTGCCACCATGGATCGGTCTCTGATGCTGAATCAAGATAGAGAGCGTAATCCGGGGCCTACTAACAAATTTGAATGGTCCATGATTACGGGTTATTCCAATCAGCATTATTCTATTAAAAAAAATTTTCGGAAGCATTGGAGCATTCTTCAGAATGACCCAATACTCCGTACAGTTATTCCAGATAAACCTGTTTTGATTTATAGAGGGGCTCCCTCCCTGAGACATAGTGTGGCTTCAAATGTTGTAGATCCTCCGCGAACGATCTCTTTTTTTCAAAACATGAAGGGTTTTTTTCCCTGCCGCAGATGCAAAATCTGCCAGATTAATTCCTTCAGGGGTAGAAAATGTGAAACCTTCAGTTCAACAGTCACAAACAGGGTATATAACATAGAGTCTTTTATAACATGCTCTACTCAGTACGTTGTCTATTTAATCCAATGTCCTTGCTCAAAGCAGTATATTGGACGCACCAAACGCGAGCTACACGTCTTTCAGAACATGTCGCTAACATCAAGCGAGGATTTACGAAACACAACCTCTCTAGGCACTATGCCAAATATCACAACAAAAAACTACAAGGTACCTTGTTTCTGGACATTGACAGAGTACGTCCCCACTGGAGAGGAACTAACATGGTTAGATCCATCTCCAGACTTGAAACCAGATGGATCTTCAACATGTTATCTTCCAGACCACAAGGGCTAAATGTGGAGTGGGATATAAACTGCTTCATCAACAATGCATGATGGGCGGTTTTGTTACCTTCCACATTTATCCCATCTTTTTATATTTTTTATATTTTTTTTCATATTATTTTATTCTGTCAAGTTTTGGGTTTTTAAGTCTTTATTTAGTATTTAGATTATGTTATTAATACATACTTCTCTCATTTTCCCATCTAATTTTTTATGTAGATTAGATATGAACTTGTCTATGTTTATCTGTTGTGCCTCGTTTTTCTTCCTATGCAAAGCCTTATCCGTAAATCTCCTTTATTTCCACAAGATGGCGATGCTGCCTTCTGCCACTTCCTGTCTATATATGGTTTTACTATTAATGGCCAGAAGTCAATATGGCCCCTTTGGATTCATCTCCATTACATATATTGCATTTGCCAATAGTCGAAATGGCGTCTCCCATGTATTTATAAGCCCTAGCATGATGACCTGTCACCCGGCCAATCCCCAGATGACGTCCATTCGTGACGAAACGCATAGGGAGGAGCCTACGACGGTGACGTCATCACGTTCTCAGACGGGCTTTGCAGTACAGGAAGTGAACCGCGGCACACAGAGACACCGCTGCTGTGTTTGATGCCTCTTATGCCATATTGTTTCTGCTAAATTGTAAGTGCAACTATTTTATCTTAATTAAAAAACCTTTTATCATACGTTATTGCGCTATGGATGTGTTCTGCTTTCTATTTCCGGTCATGGTCGAGTGTTAAAGTTACTGGTCCCGCTCTGTACCTGTGGTTTTGGGAGACCATAATCCCTATGCTGGGCGAGACTGCTGTAATAGCAGTCATCGCTGTTTGGTAAGCAGACCTTACTCACACACTCCTTGGTGGATCATCTACTTCTTATCACACCTCTCCTGGATGAGGGTTTTTTCCTTCTCTGTTTATGGACTTTAATATGTTTTTGGACTATCACATATATTGTTTTAAATTTTTTTCACATGCATTTTGTGAACAAAAGTTTTCGTTTTTTTTGCTTGATTGATTCTACTTATGCATCGATTGATTGATATGATGTCACTTGGTGGGTTCTTATTTATATGTTTTCTTATGTTTTATTTACATATATAGCGCTGCATTTTTTTGTTTATCACTTGTTGTGAACAGGCTGAGTAGTGTTCACAAAAGTACATGGGATCATCTTCCAAAAGCCATACCAGGGATACAACCTGATTAATACTGAAAGGGGGAGAAAAATCATCATGGCCCTTTGGAATACAGGGCAGGGCCAGCTCTGTACATATTTGGATTAAAGGCTGCACATCCCCAAACAGCAGACAACCCTGATCAACCAGGGAGTGAGCAAAACAGATGATTTCTAGCAGCTGGTCACTAGTCTACTCCTTCAGTGTCTGGCGGAGATATTCACCACTCTGACACCAGCAGAGCATAATAACCAATAACATCCAAATTCATCTCACAGAAGTAAACAGAACCGGGATGGTTCCTCTGTGCAGCCACTTCTGGTCAGGGATGGCCTTTGTATACTGTCAGGTATCAGATAAGACCAGAATTGTGTGGACTGCAACAGAGGAAACCCAAACGTGAGTAAGTGAAATATAATGATTTATTTAAAATAAGTGAATAAATACAACCACCTCCAGTATACTACAATGTGCAACCAACCAACCACCAACCGAAACCCACAAATAATAACAGACAAATATATACAAATAAAGGGAAATACCGAGATAATAAACAGAGCCAGGCCAGGGTCGTCAACAGGAGGTCAGCAGCTGGGGAAGGGAAACAAACAGGACAAGGACAGGATGGATGGATCACAGGAGGGACAGGTACAGGTACAAGGCTCAGGGTTCAGGTAAACAGACAGGAACAGGATCAGGTACAAATACAGAGCTCTCAGGTTCAGGATCAGGGCACAAGGAAAGATACCAAGGCAAGGCATAAGTGTGTCTGCTGGGTATTTATACACATCTCAATCAGACTCAGGTGATGCCTGATTGCACGAGAGGATGTCGGCCCCACACTGCCAGGAACCACCCACTGGTGGACGCCAGTACTGCGGCCCAAAGATCACATAATATTACCAACAGGGGAAAGCTCCCCTGGCAGTTCCAGACTGCCAGGAGACACCTGCTGGTGGACCACAGTACTGCACGCCAAATATCAGGCAGTGTCATCAGTGGATGGAACCTTCCCTGACAATATTATTGTGATAAGGGTTACAAATATGGAATCCTATGAAGAGTTTAAGAGTATAGAAATTATACCGATGTAAAATCCTTGTATTTTAAATAACCGGGAAGTTTTTCTGGTGCCATGACTTAGCTTTCAAGGTATGTGAGAAGTTAAGTTAATGACCTTATCAAAACAGTCTCACAACCATATATCTGAATCTTAGCCAAGATGTCTAGGAATTTGACACATAAATGACAGTTTTTGATAGTTTATTGTGTTTTTCTAAGCTACGGTCAAAAGGTTATTTAATTATTAAATAAAATAAATTCTAATACAACACTGCCCCCTGGTGGTGAAAATATTAAGAGTCCAAGATGGCCGCCAGACGAGGTTGTCATGGTTACTTGGAAACAACCCGTCGTTTGACATCATCAATTACATAGTAGTGACACACACACACCCACTTTTTGGGTGGGATAAAAGAGTATACACATAGCTGGAAGAGGGCTGAAAGAATTTATGGTATGGTAAGAATCTTGGAAGACGAGAGGAGAAAGACAGAGCGCAGAGAAGTAGGAATGTTGGAAGAAGTCCTTTGGGACACCTAACTTGATGCTTCTCAAAACAACAGATTTCTTAAGCCATGGTAAAGTATTAATCTTTTAGTTTTTACCTTTTGGGTAATTGAAGTTGTTTGAACATATGCTTAACTAAACTAAGCAATATTGGTAGTTCAGTTTTGAAGTGGATTGAATTCGAACTGCAGTACGAATTAGTTTTGCTTTTAAACCAAGGGAGATACATATCTTGTTGTATCTCACAAAACTGACTTCAAAGTCTAATGCCCTGTACACACAGTCGGATTTTCCGATGGAAAAAGTGCAATCAGATTGTGTTGTCAGAAATTTCCGATTGTGTGTGGGCTCCATCGGACTTTTTCCGTCAGAATTTCCGATACACTAAGTTTGAGAGCAGGCTATAAAATTTTCCGACAACAAAATCCGATCGGTTAGATTCTGATCGTGTGTACAGAAATCTGATGCGCAAAGAGCCACGCATGCTCAGAATTAATTAAGAGACAAAAGCTATTGGCTACTGCCCCGTTTTTAGTCCCAACGTACGTGTTTTATGTCACCATGTTCAGAACGATCAGATTTTCCGACAACTTTGTGCGACTGTGTGTATGCAAGACAAGTTTGAGTCAACATCCGTCTGAAAAAATCCATAGATTTTGTTGTCGGAATGTCCGATCAATGTCCAATCGTGTGTACAGGGCATTAGCATTGGATTAGTTATAGTATGTGTTGAACCATAGATTTAAATTTAAAAATGAATCTTGGTTAAATTACCAATTTTTTATGTGGTTAACAACATTGTTCATATAATGGAAAAGAGGTTTCAGCTTGAGGATCTATTTGTTTTGAGAAGACTCACAAGTGTCAAAGTCAACACCTAGCTTGTTTACATAAGTTTGTAGAACGGAAAGCTATTTACTACGTGTTACTAAGTATAAGTTTGCTAAGTGTTGAAATATGCCATTTTGTAATAAGAGCTTGTGGTGACATTTATTATCTGTATTTCCAATATATATTTGATATTTGAAAGTATATATTATCTTTTTGTATTATCACCAAATATATCTGATATTATTTACAGTGCTGCAAGATCAGAAGCCCTGCCTACTGGACTCCGGCATTATGGCTCTCTTAAAGTGCCAGCTCCCACTGACATACAAGGGTTAAAATAGATGTGTAAGGAAATAATTTATAATTATTTGATAAATTATGTCTGGTCAATACTGTATATTTGTTTGAAATATTTGTAGTATTTTTTGAGGTTGTTAGTCTTTCATTGGCTGCTGATCGAAAACTGGTTTTCCAGCAGGACCATTCTACAGAAGCTGACTCCTCCTGAACCATCCAAATTTTGATATGTATATACCCAGCTTTCTGTCACACCTTAGTTTCTGTAAGGATAAATATACAGTATGTACTATTGTAAGACTGGGTTCACATATCTGTGACTGCGGTTTGCAGTTCTGTTCACTGATTCAGGTGTGATTGAAGTGTGAATTTTTCCCTGATTTTGCACCTGAACCGGACCCAAAAACGTGCAGAACCCTTTTCAAAACTGCACCGCGGCTTCCCTGCACATGTGTGAACCAGCTCCATTGAAAGCCAGTCACATTCACATGTTAATGGATGTGAATTGGAATGCGGTTAAAAACACATCCAATTTGCAGACTGTATATGTGAACCCAGCCTAATAGAAGTGACATAATCTAATATAGGTGTATTACTGTAAGAGCTGCAGATGTTTGACATATTAGATCTTAGCTTCATGTGGCTAAAAAACTGCAAGTCTAAAAAGAAACAATGTTGCAACATATAAAGATTTAAAGATACTTGAAATTTGAAAAAGTATCCTGCATGTCAGACTTATGCCCCGTACACACGGTCGGACTTTGTTCGGACATTCCGACAACAAAATCCTAGGATTTTTTCCGACGGATGTTGGCTCAAACTTGTTTTGTCTACACACGGTCGCACAAAGTTGTCAGAATTTCCGATCGCCAACCACACGGTCACGTACACCACGTACGACGAGACTAGAAAAGGCCGGTTCAGAACCAAGCGCGGCACCCTTTGGGCTCCTTTTGCTAATCTCGTGTTAGTAAAAGTTTGGTGAGAGACGATTCGCGCTTTTTCAGACTCGTGGCTTTCAGATCGTTTTCTGCCGTTCAGTTTGTGCTTGTGGGTTTGTATCTGCTCTTCAGTGCGTGCAAGCAAGTTCCGCATGACTTTAATTAGTCATTGTATTCTTGTTCGTTCGTTACTGTTTTTCAGGTCGCTCTTCACAGGCCTTGCTGTTCTTCAGTGCGTTCTGTTACTTCGTTCTGAGCAGCCGACCATTTTCTAGCCATGTTGCGTATGCGTACTCCTCGTAGAGTTCGTGCTGTGCGGGGGCTTGGTGTTGGGGTCCTGACCTTGACACAAGTCCAGTCCATGAACAGGGTGGGGAGGAGTTTATGGACCAAGAATTGGTTGCTTCAGCGTGACCAGTTCTCTCATATGCCTTTGCTCTGTGAGATCCGTGAAAATAATCCTGATGATTTCAGGAACTTTCTCAGGATGACAGACCCCGTGTTTCACCGTCTGTTGGCTTCGCTGACCCCTTATATTAGCAGGCAGGATACCTGCATGAGGCAAGCCATCACTCCGGAGCAGAGGTTGGTCGCTACCCTGCGGTATTTGGCGACAGGGAGAAGTCTGCAGGACTTAAAGTTCTCGACAGGCATCTCCCCCCAGGCTCTGGGGATCATTATCCCAGAGACCTGTTCTGCCATCATCCAGGTCCTGCAGAAGGAGTATATGAAGGTAAGATTTTTATCCTTTAATATCACATTTTATTGTATTGAATGTTTGCTAATATATTGTATTTCTTTCCTCATTCCCTAATTACCATGATTGGAATATGCTGTGAATGTCCCCTTTGTTCTCATGCATGCTGGATTTTTATGTAATTATTATTTTAGGTCCTTCATACATATTTGCCCTTCAATAACCTCCCCAGCATGGTGTCTCCTGGCCCTATATTCACCTCATGTAGTCAACAATGTATTTTTTCTGCTCCATAGTAGTGCTTTACCTCAAACACCCCCTAAAATGTTTAGAAATGTTATTTTTGCTGTAACTTCAGGCAGAGTGGCAGAGGCTTTTTTTTGGTGGTGTCCCCAAATAATTTTTAGTAACTCTCCCTCCCCCAACTGCTAAGTCAGCTGATCCCAATTCTCTATCCTCAATCATCTATTTGCTGACTTTGCCAAACCCATACACACTATACCCATCTCTTTTGTGGTCATTATTATGGATGAATTCCCCAAAGCATGTAGTGCACGGGCCTGCCTTTATACTTTCAAATGGTACTGTTTAAAGTTTTTGGATCCTATTATTATCTTGATAGGTAATAGCAGAATGTCCAAATGTCCTCAAATGTGTACAGTGTGTATTTATATCTTTGTATTATGACACTTCTTACCTGTCCAGTGGGCTGCCAATAGTGTAACTAAGGAGGGACTGTTCCAAGTAATACCCATTATTTAGGCATTCATCTCTCAATGAAGTGAAGAGGGTTACCTGTCCAAGATTTCCACACACCCCCTATAATGTTAGAAATGGCCATGAGAGGGGGGGGGGATATGATAGGTGTACCTTATACTTTGGCGTTGTTAAATTCCCCTTAATAAATGCTATCTGGAGGTTGACCCAGAATGTTTGTGTCTAATCTGCTTGCCATGTTTCTGATCAAAAATAGTAATGTTTATTGTTTTTTCCTCAACAGTTTCCTTCCACGCCACAGGAATGGCAGACTGTGGCCTCCCACTTTGCCGAGCGGTGGGACTTTCCTAACTGCGGAGGGGCAATTGATGGGAAACACGTCCACATCGTCCCACCACCCAACTCGGGGTCATACTCTTTCAACTATAAGGGGTTCAATAGTATAGTGATGTTGGCGGTGGTGTCGGCTACTTACGACTTCCTGTATGTGGACGTGGGGAAGAATGGCCGGATGTCCGATGGTGGAGTCATCGCCCAGACAGAGTTTTACAGGCATCTCCAGAATGGCAGCTTGGACTTGCCAGCTCCAGAGGACAATGTGGAAGGACTCCCATTCATGTTCGTTGCTGATGAAGCGTTTGCGCTGGGGACCACCTGATGCGGCCATTCCCAATGAGGACCCTCACCCGGAACAGAGGGTTTTTAATTACCGGCTGGCCAGAGCCCGAAGAGTGGTAGAGAACACATTTGGAATCCTGGCCAGCCGGTTCCGCCTATTTCTGACACCCATCCATATGGCGGAGTATAAACTGAACCATATTATACTTGCGTGCTGTGTTCTCCATAACTTTTTAAGGAAACATTCGGCCAACTATGCTGGCTCAGTTGGGCCTGAGGCCGGAATGATACATCAAACCACACTGACGGCGCTTGAAAGCGGCTGTCCTGACTTGCCCTCCCTGAGTGCCCGTGATGTCCGGTTACGCTACCTGGAGTTTTTTGCGGGTAGGGGGGCCATCAATATGCCAGCAAATATGTGAAGCCTTTTTATAATAAAAAACAAAAAGAAATTCTTTGTGGACATTTACTGCTTGTGTTTGTTTTAGCTGACCCTGACAGAAATGTTTTGAGTGCAGAAAATGGCGTGATTGTGTAACCTTATACAAAGCACTGTTGGGTGTTATTTACTAAATACAAAAAAACATTTCACTACAAGTGCACTTGCAACTGCACTGAACCTGCACTTGTAGTGCAAAGTGGTTTTGCCCTTAGGAAATAACCCCCATTTTCGCTGAAAACAGCAATTACATCACCCCAAAAGTGTTGTAGTGTTGAGACAATAATCCAAACATTCTTGATTAACCAACTTTTTTATACCTGCACAATCACATGTGCATTTACCAAAGGTTTTTAAAACAAACAAACATGTTTGTTGTATAACAATTTTTGGGGTGGCATTATCAAAAATAGAAACGTCCATTTACGATAAAACAGGCCTGTGTAAAACCAACAAGAAAGACAAAAAACTTGAACTTACAAAGTTCACATTAGGTAAAACCTGAAGGCAATATCAGACATCAGTATTTAGGAACTGTGTTTGATATTGCGTTCAGATGGGGGGAAATCACCCCTGGAAAAGCCAAATTTGGAAGATGCACACCAATTTACGAATGTCAACATGTGCTAGCTGCCATCACGGGGGATCAAGGGACGTGTTTTGGGGGAGCAAGCCCTTCCTCACCGCTACTTTATAATTGAGGAAGGGGTTGCACCCCCAAAACGCGTCCATTGATCTCCCGTGATGGCAGATAGCACATGTTGGCACACTGTGTGCATCCTTCAAATTTGGCTTTTCAAAACATTGCAAAAAGATTTAAAACATTGGACCACAATAAAACAAGTGATTTAGTGGGGTTTTAAATTCGCCCCAAAACATCAATGATATTATTTTTTTGAATCACATAATTTATTTTTTTCTGGATGTTTTGCAATTCGACATTACACCCCATGATCTCCCCGATCAGGATCTGGGCACTTTCAGATGTGAAAGGATCTCGATCCCTCACATCACGATCACCTAAAAAGAGAGAAACCAAACAAAAACAGGTATCAAAAATCTGCCACCATCCATCTCTTTTACCTGAGTCTGTGGTCGCAAACACTCACCTGTTGTGGTGCCAATTTCCACCACATCTTCTTCTTCCTCCTGCTCTTCTTGGGTTGGGGGTATTTCACCTTCTTCCATAGGTGGGGGGTCTGTGGTCTCCTCGGATGAGGGGTGTCCTCCGAGTCTTTTCTCCCCTATGTAAAACAAAAATGGTATAATTAGCACACAGATATTTGATGGCAGAACTAGAAATAGGAAATATTGCTTGGAAGTGAGGTACAATTGTCTATTTTAGCCGAGTTCAAAGATGTATTTTTTTTATTGGCCTTTGTCAAGCTGCAATACTTTACCTGTTTAGTACAAGCTTCACAGATGGAGACCCCCCTATAGTATACACTGGAGCACCTGTGTGGCCCCCTAATAAAAATTGTGTTCTTGTGTCCCACATTAGTGCTCCAGTGTCCAGATGTGAAAACAGCTGCTCAGTGTCCTCTCCTTACACAGAATCTAGTGTGCATTTCATTCTAGTAACAAACCTATCTAGACAAACAAATATTTGGCATCCAAGTAGGCCCTAAAAAATGTGGGAAAATGCATATGGCCTAAACAATGGTGTTTTAGAGGCCGAAAGAAAAATGTTTGACACGAACGAATAATGGGCCCATGAACATTAAAGTTGCCCTTTTAAACTGTACAATTAAGAAAAGCATATGGAGCAGCACGAACAGAATAAAGACAGAAAAAATAGGAACACAGCACAACTACTTACTTTTTTGCAGCACTCTCCGGATCTTTCGGTACTGCTCTGGCGCTCTTAATTTCAGGTCTGACCAGTGCTTCCTGAGCTGATCTTTCGATCGTTGTACCCTGAAATTCCTGTGCAGACTTTTGACCACTTTTGCCATGATCTTGGCCTTTCTGATATTGGGGTTGGGGTAAGGCCCATACTTTCCGTCATAGTCAGCCTTCTTCATGATGTCGACCATCTCCAACATCTCCCCAAAGGACATATTTGTGGCCTTAAAACGTCTCCTGCTGGATCGGCACGTGTCCGGATCCGGGCTTTCCTCCTCCTCCTCCTCGTTCCTGTAATTATCACGCACCTGCTGTGACTCTGCCATGTGCTCTTCCCCCACTGCGCCGAACGAAAAGGGGCGGGGAATAGAATAGAAAGAACGTCAGGGGCGGGCGGAGTTACACGCATGCGCAGTGTATATAAAGCGTAACACGCGTGCGTATTACGTACGATCAGTGAGCGGAGGAAGGTAAGGTACAAACTTGTGCCTATACTGCTTCTACATTGAGGCCTATATTGTAACAAGATTAGGAGAGTTTTATCTGACATTAGGCTTTGTCTTGTGTTGTGTCTTGCAGTGAACATGGATATGCTACTGAAAGACAATGACTTCATGTCAGTATTCCTAGATATGTTAAGGGAGCTGCCATGTCTGAGGGAGGTTAACCACCCACATTACAAGAACCAAGCAAAGAGGAAGGCAGCACTGGAGCAATTGTGTGAAATTGTGAAGCAGGTGATCCCCACGGCAGACATCACCTATTTAAAGATCTTAATTGGTGGCCTGAGGAGTACATATCTAAGGGAGCGCAAGAAAGTCCTGGACTCACAGAGATCCGGAGCAGCAGATGACATTTATGTCTCCAGGATGTTGTACTACGACAGGCTGCATTTTCTGGCAGGCCAGACTGAACCCAGGCCATCCCTCTCCATTCTTCCTTCCACGCTTCCTTCCCCCCCGGCTGAGGCTTCTGACGCCCAACCTGGGCCTTCCAGGCCACATGTGGAGGAGCCCAGATTGAGCCAGGTATAGCATTCCTCTAAATATTTCTGCTTGTCCAATTAATGATGTTACCTAGATGTTAGTTGGGAGTACTAATCTAGGATTGTGATTGAGAAAGCAAAAACTAAAACCATGTCCTTTTTTTCATACACAGGGAAGTCTCAGCCAGGAGGTGGCCGGGCCGAGCCGGCTGGCTGATCTGCACGTCCCTCCACCCCCCCTGGAAAGAGAAAGTGGCAGGAGGAGGAGTGCCCTAGAGGAGGCTGCCAGAGGACTCTTTTGGAGGGCTACAGAGGTCCTGGAAGCACCACACACCATGGAGGAGGACATTGCTGCCACCATTGCCTATAAAATGCAGAGGATGGAGGAGGGACAACAAGTCATATGTGGGTCGCTCATATTGGAGGCTCTTAACAAAGGTATGAGGGGCCAAATTACAGCTCAGACACACCTTTGCGATGTTCCTCCTCCTCCTCCTGCAGGTCCTCCACCTCCTTCTCCTCCAGGTCCTCCCAGTCCTCCTCCTCCTCCAGTTCCTACTCCTCCTCCTGCCACATCTCCAACAGCACAGCCCGGAAGGAAGCGTGGAAGGAAGACCAGAAAGTGAGGACCCTGGATCCAGTCTGGTCGGCCAAAAAATGCAGCCTCTTGTGGTACCACAGCCTGGGGACACAGATGTCATCTGCTGCTATCTGGATCTCTGCGAATTCTGGACCAGACTGCCCTCCCTTACATATGGACTCCTCAGGCCACTAATTTTGATGTTCAAGAATTGATGTCTGCCGTGGGGGTCCCAGGCTTCTCTTGTTGATCCAGTGTTGCCTTCCTCTTTGTTTGGTTCTGATCCTTTAATAAAGGATTTTTGTTTTAAATTATACTCTCCTATGTGTTTTACTTCAAAAAGGACAGTTTGTTTGTGAGGATTCAGGTACATTTCAAATATACAATGTGAATTGAACAAGGGACACCAACAACAAACAATCTCCTTGAGATTAAATAATACAAGATATCAATGGTGTTGGGGTAACTTGACACACAAAACACACACAAAAATATTCTGGAGTAAAAATAAAAATAACATTGAACAAAGATCAGCCTTGGAAAAAATACAAACATTAAATCTAAAAAAAAAAGGCTTAAAATCCCCCCAAAAAAATAAATAAAAATAAAAACATTCTGTCAGATGTGACAACTAATAACAATATATTCAGGGAATCCCAATAAAAAAACAAAAATAAAACTTTGTGAGAAGTGTGTGTGAATATGAGCAGCAAAACTACTTAATTCTTGTCACATTATAAAGAAGAAGAAGGTGCGCTGTATTAAACCATTTTTGACATTGCAGCGTGACGAAAGTGCTGTATCCATTGCGAACGCTAAGTTTACCAGAACGAGCTGTTCCGTGCCGGAATTTCTTCTGAGCATGCGTGGCACTTTGTGCGTCGGAACCGGCCACACACGGTCGGAATTGACGCGATCGGATTTTGTTTTCGGAAAATTTTATCTCCTGCTCTCCAACTTTGTGTGTCGGAAAATCTGATGGAAAATGTCCGATGGAGCCCACACACGGTCGGAATTTCCGATTACACGCTCCAATCGGACATTTTCCATCGGGAAATCCGACCGTGTGTACGGGGCATTAGTATGGGGAATTCTGGATGCTACGGTAAAAAGCAATACTAATTGTGCTAATGCAGAACAACCATGCATCAGCAAGATTAGAATTGCTTTTATACAGTATTTATACAGTATCCTGTTTTCCCAATTTATTCAGTGGTGTTGAGAACTGTTCTACTGGATCTGATGTGCAGAACACTATTTTATCTTCCAAGTATCATTAAATAGTGTAACATTGTTTCTTTCTTAAACTTGTAGATTTTCATTCATATCTACCGGTATATATCTACTGGTGAATGCAAATCTATGACGTTTTTTAATTTCCCTGGGATAATTAGGTGCATCGTTTTTTAGCAACTGCAGCTGCCTGTACTGTATTATTTACCATTTGACCCTCTAAGCTCTGCATAATTTATTACTTTATTAGCTGCAGATGTTCATTTACACATTGGAAAAAATAATTTATATTTCTTTCTAATCAACCTTGAGCTTAAAGGTGAATTCCAGTCAGCTGAAAAAAAATCCTTTACTATAGGTCACTCTTTCCTGCACTGCAAGGGTTAAAAGTTCATTTTTAGGGGGTAGGGAAGAAGCAGGCAACTGACACTCTTTTTTTACATCCCAGAATGCCCCCGTTGCCCTCCTGTACAATACAGAACTGTCGTTCCTGCATTGTATGCAATGATATTATAAAGCCAGTGACTAAAAGATAGCTTAAGAGAAATAGCATAAGGTAAGTATTGCTGCTTATTCCTATCCTCCTAGAATAATTACGCATTTAAATATTTCCTATTTCTAGCAAATGTTTTCTAGCTAACAAGGACTTATGGTTCACATATAGAATGGTCATTAACCACTTCAACATCAGGCCAATTCTGACACTTCTAACATATATGTAAATATCTAAAAAAATTTGCTAGAGCATTGCTTAGAACCCCTAAGCATTATACTGTATATGTTTTTTATGCAGAGGCCCTAGAGAAGGGACCGGCCACAAAGGACTCCACCAATCAGGATACCTCCAACATGGCTCCCAATGTATGTCCTGGGAGACTAATTGCTGGAGAAGGAAAAAGCTGTGTCCTAAGGGGAAAGCCTGGGCTGCCGCTGTTTGATCTTGGAATCATCTGAGCTATGTTTTCCTAATATTCTTTGTTAGACATTCACTTTTGGTAAGTGAGTTACCTGAGTGAGGTGGAAGGTGCTTGGTGTTGAAGATTATTTTCCTGTATTATCAATGATGGAGAAAATTTAAGGATCATACGCCATTGCTGTCACATAAAATAAATTAACCTAAGGCACAAGTGCTCACAAAAGACTGTTGTATTAAAATTTCAAAAGTCCACTATGTAAAAACATTGCTGTTACATCTAATATTTATTTATTTAGTGGAGGGAATTGAAGGACTATACACCAGTAGACTTTTACCTGATCGGGTTGCACACGCGCCCACGCCAGCTCGCTCCCGCTGTGATCAGTGGCAGGTACCGTGGACACGATGTCCACCGGCACCCAGTGATTGTTCAGTACACAGGCAGAACAGCAATCTGCTTATGTAAGCAAGGCAGATCGCTGTTCATAGGGCTTACTTTACCCCACATAGACTACATTTGATTAACCCTCAGCATTCTTCGGAATGCTGGAGATGTGGTCTAACCCCAGGAGACTTTGCACACATCTTCTGGCGCTGCCCAAAAATACAGCAATATTGGGGAGAGGTACTCCACTTAACTAACAGGGTGGCTTCAACTAATTTATCACCGCTGATGGAGATATGCATACTAGGTTTACTAGAAAATATTGTTCCAACCATAGCCAAACGCACGTTGACCAGTTTATTACTTTTCTATGCCAGGAAGAGCATCGCAATACAGTGGAAAAAACCTAACCCCCCCTCAATTACACAGTGGAAACGTTTGGTCAATGAGAGCCTCCCACTATACAAAGACACATACGCTAACAGAGGTTGTCCTTTATAATTTGACAGGGTCTGGTGCAAATGGATGGAGGTTCTGAATATTTCACATTGAACACAGATTCACAGCAGTCCTCAGGTTAATGTATTGATCAAAATACTATGTTTCTAGGCTTAGATATCTGAAATCTCAGGTGTAATTTGTTATGGTATCTAGCTGACTAATTCCCTCTGAGGAGAACCATATATATACCTTGACTACTGTTAATTTAACCTAGCAACTCACGTTGTCATATGTTCTATCAAATGTTCTAATTAATCTGGTGCAGACTTGATGTACTGTAGCAGCCATGTGTTATTGTATTGTTTGCTGTTTGTCTCAAAAAAATTTAATAAAAATATATATATATAAAAAAAAAAAAAAAAAGCAAGGCAGATCGCTGTTCTGTCTGTAGGGAAAGCATGGATCCTGTATTCCTGCAAAGCAGGGACATGGGTCAATGCCTTCCCCTAGTAAAAGCATCTCCCACAGTACACAAAATCATTAGCTAAGCACACAGTTAAACATTTGATCAATCCTGTTAACCCCTTCCCAGCCAGTATTATTAGTACAGTGACAGTGCATATTTTTTAGCACTGATCACTGTAATAATACATAAACAAACAACAAACTAAAAATAGTTAGTGAATCAGCGCTCACTGACAATAGATGGGATACAATGTTCAAAATGCACAGGACAGAGTCCATGTAAGGCTGGAACATGATGGAAAGAAGAGAGAAAAAGGCTGATGGATCATTCCACAGGTGGGTAATCAAGAGGACACACAAGCCGGCAGCTCCTGAACAGGGTGTGGGATTCCCTCAGAAACAAACGAAAGGAGAAAGGGCGCCAGGTCAGTGTGAGTTAAAAATGGCAACACTTTAATAAATATCCACTTACATAAAAGTATCTTGCATGCTGTGTGCAGAGGCAGTGTGGTGTGCAGATCGAAGAGGCAGCAGTCAGGATGGAATAGAGGATGGCTGCTGACACAAGCCTGGACCCACCGCAAAGGGACACCAGACAGACAAGCTGGGGTGGGGATGGGTCGCAGTGCATTTCCAAGGCCCCGCCTTCTTCTTCAGGCAGACCTGCCCCCCATGACGGGGGAGATTTTATCATGTGAGACTAATATTACCAGGGCCAATCAGAGAAGGGGTGGGAGGGGATGGGCTGCCGGATTAAAGTTTACGCTGAGAAGCTGAATGTCGGGGAGCGTTTCACTCGTGACATGTATGAGTGTCAAAAAGCAAAATGAAAAAAGATCAAAAGAAATATGTATGTAAAATATAAGTCCAACATAGACTATGCTTACAAACTTATTGAGAAACATAATACTTTCTGTCTTTTCAAAAGATGGTTTGACAATTTACTCCGCAAAATTACAGACAAAAAGGATAGTATAGTCACTAAGAAAATAACCAAGTTGAATAGGGACCTAGAGGATTTCCAACTAGATAGAGTGTATACCTGGTCAGCACTCACACGCAATATGTGACATAAAGGCAAGAGAGATCTCGACCCATTTAACAGTTGTACATTGGGTGTACCAACAATGACAAATGTACATCAAGTACATCTATCTCAACGATCCAACCCTAAGTGCTGCTCACCACCCACTGTGTCCAATATAGCTCCCTCTAGTGGTTCTGATATACCTATCCCATTCAATAGTTCCGAGAAGGTAGTCCTGCCACCTCCTAATAATGACAATGACCCACATGAATGTCAGACATCATGTGCCACCACCATGAAGGATAATATATCGGATACTTCCCTCATCATTCACTATCCTCCTCCTAGTAGTTGTAACTTTGCACTGGCCAGCTTCCAGTGTTCGTTGCAATCCCAAAATACCCTTAGTACACCACCTGCGGACACTATACAGATTTCTACAATAGTCCATTCCCCAGAGAATTCCCTCCCTAGAAGTAATAGTATGCCTTCCATATTGGGGAATTTTTTAGCCCACATCTCACCTCTCCGTCCAGTGGAGAAGAGCACAAAAAGAAAAGAAAGAGAAGAGGCAGACGAGGTGGGAAGCATAAACAAAAGACATCACACAGGGACATTCCGGACACAATAAAAATACTTAATCTATCCTCTCACATACTATCCACAGAAGAAACTACCATTCTTAAAAAAGGCTTAAATTTTCAATAGTTTTATCCATAAGCTTACCCTGAAACGGTAGATTCATATGAAGAATTCTTCTAATAGTGTCCCCTCTGCATCCCCCTTCCCCAACTCTATGAGTAAAGTTTGGAGTGTGGAAGATCTCACAGCCCTGGAGATTCTAGAAAAACTCCAGTCTGAACAGTTGTGCAAGGATTATCCCCCTTGCACACCCATGTCTTTTGCTCCAGTAGTACATACAGATTTCAAACCACCCTCCACTTTTTATCCTACACATGCAAAGGCCTCCTTCATAGATGCAATTTACAATGTTACCTTTGCAGGACTGCACCAACTGTGCTCGTCTGCCCAGTCTAACAATCAGAAACATCAAAATTTGACTTTAAAAGAGAAAAGAGAAACAAGTCTGAACTTAAAGCTTTAGTAAATCAAGCTTATGAAGATAAAGTCATCACCCGAGGAGAATACCAATTCTTGTATAAAGAGTTGTACAAGCACCCATATTTTTACCACCTACCCAAGGTGCATAAAGATGCCATCTGCCCCCCAGGAAGGCCAATCATTGAGGCTATGGATAGCCTCATGACTGTCACACTATGTAGATGCTTTTCTTCAACCGATAGTTCAGTCTTTACCGTTTAATGTCCGAGATTCTTCCTACTTGTTGGATAATCTTTCTCATTATACATTGGAAGATTCCTACACCTGGCTTTCCCTTGACGTCACTTTGCTATACACATCCATTCCGCATGAAGTTGGACTCACAGCTTTAGGATATTTTCTAGCTACAGAGCCCAACCTCAAACATAGACAAGCCCAGTGCTTCACAGACAGCACACAACTACCTAAAGCATCTGGGGGGGTTATTATCTCCAGATGCAAGGCAGTGATATGGGCAATTCTTTTGCACCATGTTATGCTAATCTCACCATGGGTTGGTGGGAGGAGTCATGCATATGGAGAAATAACTTTGCTGCCCAGATTATTTTGTATGGAAGATACATTGATGATGTGATTGCCATATGGGATGGTCCCTCATCTTCTATTGCTCCCTTTGTTGAATATTGTAATATGAATGACATCTGTATTTCCTTTACACATGTGCATGATCCTCAATCTCTGGTATTTTTAGATCTCGAGTTGTCCCATGCAGAGGCCTGTATTGTGTCTAAGACATACTTCAAGCTGTCCACAGGCAACTAATACCTTCATTTCGCAAGCTGTCATCATCCCAAGTTGAAGCAAAACATTTTGAACGGCCAATTTTGTAGATTGAGGAAGAACTGTTCTTTGGATAGTGATTACATTGCACAAGGAAAGATATTAATTGACAAATTCCTTGATAATGGATATGATTACAATTTAGTACACAAGGCTTTTTTGGAGTTACAAGCCCCCACCTCTAAAGATAGACGCTCACCCTCGATAACCAACTCGGAAGTCAAGTTCATCATTCAGTATCACAACTCACACAAAAGAATGAAAAAAATCATTAGGCGCTATTGGGGCATCCTCTTCGCAGACCCCAAGTTAGCCCCGGTCCTGTCAGAGAGACCTAGGATCATATATAGGAAAGCCAGAAGTGTAAAAATTATTGTAGCTCATAGTAGTACTATGGTGGTAGTAGGATACTTTGGTAGTAGGATACTCTACCACCGTTTCACCTAACTCTTTGGTCATGTTTTGTAATCTGGTCGGCATGTTACAGTACAAAAAGATTAGCTGCAAAATGTGCCCTTTTGTCCAGCATCGCCTAAAGAGTTTCAAAGACCATTCCAGCAGGACCTACCATATCAAACAATTATTCAGTTGCTTCCCAGACTTTGTGGTGTACTGCCTGTCCTGCCCCTGTGGCCTCCTGTACTTGGGTCACACCATTTGTACAGTGAGGGCCCACTTTTGGGATCACAGGAGATTCAATGAGGATGGGTCAGAGGACCATAGTGATCCCAGGCACTTCCTCACTCACCACAAGAAATCCACGGAAGGGTTAAGAGTTTGGGTAATGGAAAGCATCCCACCTGTGACTCTCAAGCTGAGAGATTCCGAAAATTATGCCGTAGAGAGACCTACTGAATTTTCACCCTGAATACTCCAGCACCTGGAGGGTTGAAGGAGGACATCTCTATGCCCCCCTTTTTTTCCCCTCCTCCCCTTTTCCCTTCGTCTCTTTCCCCCTTTTTTCTCTCCCCCCCTTTTTCATAACCCTTTCTCCCCCCCTCCTTCTTCCCCTCTTTCCTTCTTTTTTCTTCCTTTCTCCTTCCCCCCTCCCCCTCCCTATCCTCCAAAAGGTTCAGGTTCCATTTACTACTTACTATTTAGTGTTTTACTGTAGTGATGTAATGTTCAAATGTACACTATGCAAACAGATTTATCTATTGCATTCTTATTACTGTACTTTTGTTAATATAGATTGAATTTGATCTATTTATGATTTTATGATTTTAGTGTCATGCTGTTTTACCATTATGCTGTCTGTCTGTCATTAGTTTTCTCATAAAAGGAAATGTACAGTTATTTTAATTCTTTATATAGGATTTGATATTGCATGATATTGTTTTTTACTTTTTCATTTGAGTATATATATTCGAAATGGGTGGACTGAAGGACCAAAAAGTTTTTTTCTGACAAAAAAGTTTTTTCTGACAAGATAAAAAAGTTTTGGTAAACCTTCTGTAATAACCTCATTTCTCCCCCTTCCCCCCTCCCCCCTTTCTTCCTATCTTTCGTTCAGCCATAGTTTTTTTACATGCAATCCTCTTTGGATGTCACAAGCGTATCGCTGCCCAACATTCAGCTTCATAGCATGAGCTTTGATCAGGCAGCCCATCTGTGCCCCCCTCTCTGATTGGCTCTGGTAATATTAGTCTGACAGCATAAAGTCTCCCCTGTCATAGGGGGCAGGTCTGCCTGAAGAAGGAAACGCATTGTCTGTCGACTCTTGGCATCTTGACAGCGGCGTGTGAGAGCCTGAAGATGCCGCTGGTCTCTGGTGTCCCTTTGCAGTGGGTCCGAGCTTGTGTCAGCGGCTGACTTCTCCAGTCCATCCTAGCTGCTGCCTCTTTGATCTGCACACCACACCGCCTTTGCACACAGCGTGCAAGATATTTGGAAGGATATTTATGAAAGTGTTGCCGTTTTTAACTCACACTGACCTGACGCCCTTTCTCCTTTAGTTGGATCACTGTAATATTGTCACTGGTCCCCAAAAAGTTTCAAAAGTGTCACTTAGGCTTGATTCACACGAATGCGTTTTTTGATGAATTTTGCAGAAATGCAGGGAAATTTTTTAAAGTGGGTTCCTATGGAACATGTTCACATCAATGCATTTTTGTGCCTCTGCGTTTTTGGAAAGGGTCGGAGACTTTTACCTGTAAAATGCAGCGTTTTGCATGTAATAGACTTCAATGGACCTGCATCCAAGTACCGCGTAATTGCCGCGATTTTGCCGCAATTTGCGTTTTGCGATTTGTGTTTATTTTTTGAGCTGTACATTCACTTTATATAACTGGTTGCTAAGGAGGGGGTCAGGAAGCCGGCCGCCACATCCTTAACAACCGATGAGTCATCAGCTGTCAGCGGGCTTCCCCGCTGAATGTAAAAAAAAAGAATTGGTAAAAAAGAACAGCGTGGGGTCCCCTCCAGGTCCATACCAGCCACTTGGGTTTGGAGGGGACCCCCACGCTAATTTTTTTTTTAAAAATGGCGTGGGGCCCCCTGAAAATCCATACGAGACCCTTATCTGAGCATGCAGCCTGGCAGGTCAGGAAAGGGAGGGGACGAGCGAGCACCCCCCTCCTGAACCATACCATGCCCTTAGCGTCCCCACCCCAAAGCACCTTGCCCCCATGTTGATGGGGACAAGGGCCTCTTCCTGACAACCCTTGCCTGGTGGTTGTCAGGGTCTGCGGGTGGGGGGCTTATTGGAATCTGGAAGCCCCCTTTGACAAGAGGCCCCCAGAACCCGCCCCCCCCTATGTGAATGAGTATGGGGTACATTGTAACCCTACCCATTCACCAAAAAAAAAGTAGTGTAGTGTGAAAAAATACAGTAGACAGTTTGTGACAAATCTTTTATTAAAAATATCTTCTTCTCCCACATCTTCCTCCTCCAGGCTTCTCCTTCTCCCGCTGCTTCTTCTTCCACTCTTCTTTTTTCTCCTGTCTTCTTTGTCCGGTGTTCTCCTTCCTCTGCTGCCGACGACTCTCCTCCAATGCTGAGTCCCACTCCTGCCGATGACCCTCCTCTGATGCTGCATCCCGCTGATCTGTCCAAGCCAATATCAAGCATGTCCTAGATAACGATGGGGGCGTGGCCATCATATGACACCATCTGGAGACCCACCTCCTTGTGACGTCACAGACCCATCATGCCCCAGGCGGTGACATCACAAGGGGTAGAGTCACTGGAGGACGTTATACGATGGCTATGCCCCCATTGTTATCTAAGACATTGTCAGGGCTGGGCTCAGCCCTTCCTTCTCTAAGCTGGCCGCTCAGCTGTCGGCTAATTGCCAGCTCCTATCTCTCCACAGTGACTCACCTGTTGATGACATCCTGCTCGTCAGTCCTGCCTACTTAAGCCGTCCAGTCCAGATGATCTCTGCCTTCGCCTTGGTCACATCTCTAGAGACGCTTTCCTGTGTTCCTGTTAAAGACTTGCTTGGCTGACATTCCTTCTGTCTCCAGATCCTGCTTGCTGTTCTACTACACTCCTCTCTGGCTCCCTGACGTCTTGGCTTGTCTGACTAACCGTTCCGGTTCCTGAACTCTGGCTATATTTTTACTACTTTTACTCTGTTTACCTATTTTTATTATTATTAAACAAGTGTGATTTAACTGTACTTCTGCCTCAGTCTGATTCATGGTTTCTGACAGACATGCTTGACATCAGCGCAGACAGACCAGCAGGATGCAGCATCGGAGGAGGGTCGTCGGAGGGAGCCGGACTCAGCATTGGAGGAGGGTCTTCGGCGGCAGAGGAAGAAGAAAACCGGACAAAGAAGACAGGAGAAAGAAGAGCAGAAGAAGAAGCAGCGTGAGAAGGTGAAGCCCAAAGGAGGAAGATGCGGGAGAAGATGGAGGAAGACCAGAGGAAGAAGCGGGGAAGAAGAAGACATTTTTAATAAACGACTTGTCACAAACTTTCTACTGTATTTTTTCACACTACACTACTTTTTTTTTGGTGAATGGGTAGGGGGGAGGCCGGGATCGTCCAGATTCTGCCCGCAGACCCCAAGGGTTGTCGGGAAGAGGCCCTCGTCCCCATCAACATGGGGGCAAGGTGCTTTGGGGTGGGCATGCGGCCTGGTATGGTTCAGGAGGGGGGGCGCTCGCTCGTCCCCTCCCTTCTCTGACTTGCAGGGCTGCATGCTCAGATAAGGGTCTGGTATGGATTTTGGTGGGCCCCACGCTATTTTTTTAAAATTTTGGCATGGGGGGTCCCCTTCGAATCCATACTAGACCCAAGGGCCTGGTATGGACCTGGGGGGACCCCATGCTGTTTTTTTTTCACTTTTTTTTTTAGCCAGCAATTCTTTTCTTTTACATTCAGCGGGAAAGCCTCATCAGTTGTTAAGGACACAAGACCCCTCCTTAGCAACCAGCTATATACAGTGTACAAAAAGCGCAAAGTCGCGACAAAATTGCAGTAAAAATGCTGTAAAAACGCGTGTCCAAAAACACGGCAAGCACCGCAAAAAGCACTGCAGAAACACTCAAAGGCAAAATGCATTGATGTGAATTGAGCGATCGGAATTTTGCACGGAAAAAGCTCTGATGGTTTTTTAGACGGAATTCTGATGGGATTTCGCTCAAGCTGTCTTGCATACACACGGTCACACCAAATTCCGACTGTCAAGAACGCGGTGACGTACAACACGTACGACGGCACTAGAAAAAGGAAGTTCAATACTCAGTGGGCCACCCTTTGGGCTTCTTCTGCTAATCTTGTGTTTATCTTGTGTTAGTAAAAGTTTTGGTGAGAGACGATTCACGCTTTTCAGACTCGTGCTTTTTAACATCGTCTTACTGCTGTTCAGTTTGTGCTTGTGGGGTTGTATCTGGTTTTCAGTGCGTGTAGTCAGTTCGTATCTGTTTTTCAGTGCCTTCTTGTCCGCTCATTACTGATTTTCAGCTCGCTCTTCACAGGCCTCGCTGTGTTCATTCTGACCAGCAGACCGTTTTGAAGCCATGTTGTGGGTACGTGCTCGTGGTAGAGTTCATGCTGTGCAGGGGCTTGGCATTGGGCTTCTCGCTTTGACCCGAACCCAGTCCATGAACAAGGCGAGGAGGAGTTCATGGACCAAGAATTGGTTGCTCCAGCATGACCAATTCTCTCATATGCCTTTGTTGCGGGAGATCCAGGAGAATAACCCTGATGATTTCAGGAATTTTCTCCGGATGACGGACCCCGTTTTTCACTATTTGTTGGCTTTGCTGTCCCCTTATCAGCAGGCAGGACACCTGCATGCGGCAAGCCATCACTCTGGAGCAGAGGCTAGTCACCACGTTGCGGTACTTGACGACTGGGAGAAGCCTGCAGGACCTCAAGTTCTCGACAGGCATCTCCCCCCAGGCTCTGGGGATCATTATTCCAGAGACCTGTTCTGCCATCATTCAGGTCCTGCAGAAAGACTATATTAAGGTAAGATTTTTCCTTTAACATCACATTCTATGTATTTAATGTTTGCTAATGTATTGTATTTCTTTCATCATTCTCTAATTACCATGATTGGAATATGCTGTGAATGTCCCCTTTGTCCTCATGCATGCTGGAATTTTTAAAATTTTGTTTTTTGTCCTTCATGCATATTTGCCTTCACTAACCTCCCCAGCATGCTATCCTGGGCCCATATACACTTAGACTAGTCACTTAGCAATGTATTTTGTCAGCTCCATTGTAGTGCTTTACCCTAAACACCCCCTAAAATGTGTCCAAATGTTATTTGTGTCCTTAAATTCAGGCATAGTGCCAGAGGCTTTTTTTGGGGGGGGGGGCAAAATCATTTTGAACCCTCCCTCCCCCCAGCCTCTAAATCAACCCATACCATTGCTCTATCTGCTGACTTTGCCAAACCCATACACACTATACCTACCTCTTTTGTGTTCATATTTATGGATGAATTCACCAAAGCATGTAGTGAAAGGGCCTGCCTGAATATTTTCAAATGGTACCGTTTAAAGTTTTGTTCTCCTATTATTATCTTGATAGGTAATTGCAGAATGTAAAAATGTGCTTCCATTTGTACAGTGTGTATTTATATATTTGTATTATGACACTTCTTACCTGTCCAGTGGGCTGCCAATAGTGTAAGTAAGGAGGGGCTGGCCAAAGTAAAAAAAAATATTTATGCATTCAGCTCTCAATGAAGTTGAGAGGGTTACCTGTCCAAATACCCCCCCTAAAAGTTTTACAACGGGCCATCAGAAGGGTGAGGAATCTGATAAGTGGTCCTTATATTTTTGCCTTTAAATACTCCTTAAAATAAATGTTATACTGATGTTGGCTAAGAATGTTTGTGTCTAATCTGCTTGCAATATTTATGTGCAAAATGACTAATTTTTTTTTTCTTGTTTGACGCCACAGTTTCCTTCAATGCCACAGGAATGGCAGACTGTGGCTTCCCAATTTGCCCAGTGGTGGGACTTTCCTAACTGCAGAGGGGCAATCAATGGGAAGCACATCCACATCGTCCCACCACCCCATTCAGGGTCATACTATTATAATTACAAGGCTTTTAATAGTATTGTGTTGATGGCGGTGGTGTTGGCGACATATGAGTTTCTGTATGTGGATGTGGGGAGGAATGGCCAGATGTCGTATGGTGGAGTATTTGCCCGGACCGAGTTCTATCGACATCTCGAGAGTGGTGGCTTGGGATTGCCATCTCCGGAGAACGTGGAAGGACTGCCATTTGTCTTCGTCGCAGATAGGGCATTCGGTCTGGGTGACCATGTGATGAGGCCATTCCCCCAGAGGAGACTCACCCCAGAGAAGAGTGTTTTTAATTACCGGCTGGCCAGAAGAGTCGTGGAGAATGCCTTTGGGATACTGGCCAGCTGGTTCTGCCTATTTCAAACAGCCATAAATATGGCAGAGTACAAACTAAATCACATAATTTTATGTTGCTGTATCCTGCATAACTTTTTCAAACGCAATAATCCTAATTATGTTGCCTCAGTTGGGCCTGAGGCTGGACTTCAATGATGGCCCTGGAAGCTGTCCGTCCTGGCTTGCCCTCCCTAAAGCGTCCGTGAAGTGCGAGAAAAATATGTTGAATATTTTACAGGTAGGGGGGCTATTGCTATGCCAGCACATTTTGAATAATTTTTTTCTTTTATCAGATAAAATCTTGATTTTCATTTACTGCTTGGGTTTTTTTTGCTGTCTCCTAGGTTCTCCTAGTGCACGTGTAGTGCCAAGTGGTTTTTCCATTATTAAATAACACCCATTGTCACTGTAAACACCAAGTTAACACAAAAACTGGTATTGATCATTGAAAGAAGAAGCCACACATTGTTGAGTATAAAACCTTTTACTCCGTGCACATTCACATGTGTGTTTTATAAAACATTTGGTGGTAAAAAAAACATATTTTTTTCAAAGTTTTACCTTGGAATTTTTTAAAAAATACAGAAACAGGCATGTGTCCAAACATAACATACACAACTCTGGAACTTACAAAGTTCAACATTGCAAAAAAGAAGGCAATATCAGACATTTTATAGTGTGAAAAAGGTCTTGATCTTAGCTTTACCCCTGTAAAAGCCAAATTTAGAAGATGCACACAAATTGTGAGTCAAAATGGGGATTTCCTTTCTGATCCCATACCTAATGTCAACATGTACAATCTCCCATCATGGAGGATCAATGGACGTGTTTTGGGGGTGCAACCACTTCCTCTCACCTACTAGAGTTTTGGGAAAAAGGGGTTGCACCCACAAAATGCGTACATTGTAATCCCCTGATGGCAGATAGCACATGTTGTCACACTGTGTGCATCTTCCAAATTTGGCTTTTAAACTGTATTAAAACTTTAGATAACATTTTGAAAAAAAAAACAAAAAAAAAAAAAAAAGGATTTTAGGATTTAGATTCTCCCTAGTACATCAATCATGTTCTTCAGTCTTTTTTCAATCTCCTTGGTTTTTTCTTTGATAAGGTCCAAATCACGACTACAAAACATGATTTCCTGGATAAGCCGTTGTGCACTGTCACTGGTGAAATTACTGGATTTTGGTACCACAACCTGAACATCACCTACAGTAGGTGACCGCGATATTGTGTCAATAACGCCGCCCCAAATTTTAAATAAAAAAACAGCATGAGTTCCCCTCCAGAGGCATACCAGGCTCTTAGGTCTGGTTTTAATTTTAAGGGGAACCCCCTACGCCAAAAAAACGGCGTGGGGATCCCCCCAAAATCCATACCAGACCCTTATCCGAGCACGCAGCCTGGCCGGTCAGGAAAGGGGGTGGGGATGAGCGAGTGCCCCCTCCTCCTGAACTGTACCAGGCCGCATGCCCTCAACATGTGGGGTGGGTGCTTTGGAGCAGGGGGGTGCCCTGCGGCCCCCCCACCCACAAAGCATCTTGTCTCCATGAGGTCACAGCACCGCCACTTATGACATCACAGTCCCATCATGCCCCAGGACTGTGACATCATAAGGGGGCGGGGCCACCTGGTGACATCACCCGGTGATCTCGCCCAATGCCTATATAAGTTGTTGCACACCTCACACACAGCATTACAGCGGGAGAGAGCGTTGTGTCAACATCGGAAGAAGAGAAGAGGGAACAAGACGACGCAGAAGACCGGGCCACCGCTAGCAAAAGAGTGGCAAAAGAGCAGAAGATAGCGGAGGAGCCCGGCAGAAGAACCGGAGAGTGGGAGAAGAACCGGACGCCAGGAGAAGAGGACGGAGAGCGGGAGAAGAACCAGACACCAGGAGAAGAGGCCGGAGAGCAGGAGAAGAACCGGACACCGGGAGAAGAGGCCGGAGAGAGCAGAGAAGACGGAAGAAGACCCCAGAAGTCGGAAGAAGACCCCCGGAGCTGCTTAATAAATTACTTTAAAAACCTGTCTAGTGTGTTTTTTTATTGACACTTTTTCCCCCAGGTGAATGGGTAGGGGTACGATGTACCCCATACTCATTCACATAGGGTGGGGGGCAGGATCTGGGGGCCCCCTTATTAAAGGGGGCTCCCGGATTCCGATAAGCCCTCCACCTGCAGCCCCAACAACCAACGGCCAGGGTTGTCGGGAAGAGGCCCTTGTCCTCATCAACATAGGGACAATGTGCTTTGGGGTGGGGGGGCCGCAGGGCCCCAAAGTGCCCACCCCCATGTTGAGGGCATGTGGTCTGGTACAGTTCAGGAGGGGAGCTCGCTTCTCCCCACCCCCTTTCCTGACCGGTCGGGCTGCATGCTCGGATAAGGGTCTGGTATTGATCTTGGGGGGACCCCCACACCGTTTTTTTGGCGTAGGGGGTTCCCCTTAAAATCCATACCAGGCCCCTGGAAGGGAACCCATGCCAGTTTTTTATTTAAAATTTGGTGCGGCATTCCCCCTCATGATTCATACCAGACACCTGTCAGCAATGCTTGTCGCTCACCGGGAAAGGAAAAAACGCAGTTTTCCTTTCCCGATGAGCGAGCCAGCACGAGATGTACAGTACCCTGTTGCAGAGAACCAGCGCGATGGGATTGTGCTGAAAACACATTTTCGCAGTCGGGTACTGTAAAATAAAAATACACACCATGTATTAAAAATATGCAGGCATACATCTATTACCTGAATCTGTGGTGTCAGACACTGACCTGTTGTGATGTTAATTTCAACCAACTCTCCTTCCTCCACAGTCTCAGGTTGTGACCTCTGTTCCCCTTCTTCAGGAGGTGGGGTCCCTGGTGTCCTCATATTTTCTGAGTCTTTGCTCCCCTATGAGAATGAAACAAAAGGTATACTTAGCACACAGATATTTGAGGCCAGAAATAGGAATATGAAATCTTGTTTGGAAGTGGGGTACAATTGTCTGTTTTGGCAGAGTTCAAAGCTGAAGAGATGATTTTTTTACCTTACCAAAGCTGGAATACTTACCTTTTTTGGACAAGTTTCACACATGTAGACACGAACACAAGTATAGGCGCATCAGCATAGAGATCATAAAAGTCCCAATACAAATCTGCTAGTAATTGACAATATAGTCCATCTGGCATACACAGGCAAATCAGCTATGTAGTGGTATTGGGAGAGGGAAAAAAAATGTCCACAGGAAGCACACAAGGCTGCCATCAATTAAGGGACGAAACCATATTCCAAGGAGCTGAAAAAAAGCACAAATGGAGGAGAGGTGCCTCTGGGTGCAGTCGTTTTTTAAAAAATCAATTTAATAGACAACATAAGATCAACTCACATGTAGTATATAAATGAAAAGCATGGTATCAGAAAGTTGAGAAGAGGTTTCCACATCCTGTGATAAGATCCGTGCTCCGGAAAAGCGGCCTCAGAACGAGGCTTGGAACATAGTGGATGGCTGGCAACAGGGGGGCAACGTCATCAAAAATGGACACGTTTCATGAGCGTGCGCACTTGGATGCTCTGTAAGTCACGCTCCTTCCTCAGCAGACAAAGTCTGAATACCATAGAGAGGGATTAAATAAGGAAAAGACCCAAGGGCGGAGCTGGATGAGGCAATGAGGGGGAGGTTGGAAGTGATAATGAAATTAGTAGACTAACCAAATTAAGATGTAAATACTGTAATACTATAATATGCTAATAAAAACTATGGATATAGTATGCTGGTCCGGACTGAGTATATATAATACTGGTAGGGAAGAAAAATATGTATTTATAGTCTAAATAAACTAATGGACATATATAAAGTATAAAAATAAAGACTGTTATTATATATGCTGGATATGAAAAATAGAAAGAGGAGGACAAGCTAAACCCACAGAGCACCAATGCGCACGCATGGGAAGTATCCATAAATACAATAAAAATTATATAACATATGTAGGGATATATAAATAAAACGATAACATTATTAAACATAGACGTACATAAATTGGCAGGCGGTAGGCATGCTGAAAATGATAAATATATAAGACAGAATGGGTCTACATACAAAACATATATGATATAAATAATTAAGTGGGATAATATAATAGCTCGCAATATGCTGGGATAAAATGTGGTAATAAAACGCATATGTATATGCGTCTACACGCATATAAAATGCATACAAAGGCACACACATACCAAATGTATTAATATGGAAATCAGTACCATAAAAACATGCTGGGATAAAGTGTGGTAATAAAATACATATGTATATGCGTCTAGACGCACACACATACCAAATGTGTTAATATGGAAATTAATACCATATAAACATGTATATATAAGAGATATAATAAAAAAAAAAAAAAGGAAACAAAGATAGGCGGAGGTATACTAACAAAGATGAAAGGTGGGTTTATATGATGGTGGAAATTTCTATACCTTCATTCATTCAGGTGAAAGGATATCTAAATGGTAAATCCAGTAAGTTTCTCTAGCGCAGAGTTTTTTGAATCGCTCTGTAACTGGAAGAGAATTGAGGATTTGTTCAATTACCCAAACTTGAAGCCCTTTCGTGGATTGTTTGTGGGCTTGGGTAAAGTGTTTAGGCACACTGTGGGCCACCTTTAATGGGTCAATGCCACTTTCGATTGACCTCCTATGCTCCCCAAGCCTGGTCCTGAGAGCTCGTATAGTGCGGCCTACGTATAGTAGGCCGCAACGGTAGGTAAGTCCATAAAAGTCTGAGGAGCAGTTGTAGAAGTCCTTCAGTGTATGGGTGACACCCTTAGTGGTGAATGACTTTTTACCATGTTGTACGTATTGGCACGTTTTGCATAAGGGTTTGCGGCACTGGAACATCCCAATTAGTGGAATTAGTATGGGCTTGTCCAAGACAGTGCGTCTAGTTCGGATTTTGCTGGGAGCTATTTTCATTTTTAAATTCTTCGATATGTTACCCGTGGTCTATCTGGAATGAAAGGTTTTAGTAATGGGTCCTGTAATAGTATGGTCCAATGGTCAGCCAAGATTTTCTCCATTTTCCTGAATTGATGATGAAAGGTGATAGTGAACCGAACAGTGTGGTTGGGTGGTTCACGCAATAGTTTCGGAGGTTTCCCTTTTAAATAATATTGAAATGCTTGGTCGATGAGAGCTGGGGGATAGTCCTTATCCCTGAATTTTTTAGTGAGTAGAGTACTTTGATCGACATAATCACATTCTCTTGTTCAGTTCTGTCTGAGTCGACAGAACTGACCCTTAGGGATATTGTAGATCCATTGCGGGAGATGGCAACTGTTGTAATGCAAAAAAGTGTTTCCTGCAGTGGGTTTGACATAATTCTTAGAGATGATGGTGTGGGTAGCTGGATCAAAGCCCAACTCGAGATCAAGGAAAGATAACGTATCAGGGTTAGTAACATAGGTAAAGGATAAACCATATTGGTTGTCATTGCAGTGATCGACAAAATTGTCTATCACATCAGTAGGACCATCCCAGATGATGATGATGTCATCAATGTAATGACCAAAGAAAACAATATTGCGGGCATATGGGTTATTGTGGAGGATATAAAGGTTCTCCCAGTAGCCCATAGCAAGGTTGGCATAGGAGGGCGCAAAATTTGCCCCCATAGCCGTACCCTGTATTTGTACAAAAAAATCCCCATCAAACTGAAAATAGTTGTGTGTTAGACAGAAGGAAGTAGCGTCCAGAATGAACGCTGCCTGACGTGGGTTGATAAGGGGATCTTTGGCTAGAAAAAAATCTAATGCTAGTAGGTCAAAAGAATGGGGGATGGATGTGTACAATGAATTGATATCAAGTGAGAGCCAGACTGCTCCCACTTGTAGGCAGACAGAAGTTCAAGGAGATGTGCCCCACCCCTAATGTAAGACTGTAGCTGTTGGACAATGGGCTGTAGAAAATGATTGATGTATAAACTCAAGCCTGTGGTGACACGGTCCATAGCTGCTACAATTGATCCACCGGGAGGGTGGTCTAAACTTTTATGAACTTTGGGGAGATGGTAGAAGTAGGGAATTTGGTAGAAGTCTCGAAGGAGAAAATACTTCTCTAATTTATTGAGAATATTGTTATGGAAGGCCGTGGACACTAAGGTATGTACCTCTTTGGCAAATTCAGAAGTTGGGTCTTTCTTGATTGGCTGATATGTAGTGGCATCAGATAGCAATCTTCTTGCCTCTTCCATATAGTCACTCTTATCTTGTACGACATTTCCCCCACCCTTGTCTGCTGATTTGATAACTAAATTGTCAGCTTCCATCAAGGATTTAAGGGCTCTGGTCTCTAGCGGTGACAAATTGTTCGTTTTGATGGTACTGGAGGACTGACAAAGCTTTTGAAAGTCTGAAAACACGACTCTATAAAAGCTCTCTATATATGGGCCTTTAGCTTGTGACGGATAAAAAACCGACTTAGGCTTAAAGGGGGTGTGTATGACTGGGGGTGTTAGGTACCTGGTAGGAGAGCCTGACTTGTAGGAGAAGACCTCTCATACAACGCTGGTTCAGGAGCCACTGGAGTGGGGACAGTGGTCTCCTGAGCACAGTGGGGTAGGAGTGCCTGTTGAGCTGAGTCTCTGATGCTGAAGAGATGAGAGATCCCGCAGGGATGGCTGGACTGCAGATCAGGTGAGACTGGAAGCAGCAGACTGGAACACTTGGATATGCAGAGGTCTCTGGAGCTGAAGCTGAAGGTGCAACAGCAAGGGCAAACAGGAACAAGCAGGGTCAGACGGTCCGGGTCAGCAAGGATATGAGACAGGCAAAAACAGCAGGCAGAGGCAGAGTCGGTAGGCAGGCTGAGATCGGCAACAGTATCAGGCAGGTAGCATAAGAATAGTCGGACAGGCCGGGTCGGATTGGAGCAGGACGGATGGTCAAACAAGCCGGGTCAGATAGGTAGCAAGCAATCAGGTTTCAAATACAAGAATCACGAAGCTGAGACGAAGCAGCAATGTGTCAAAGGCACAGGGGGACTTTTATGTGTACTTTGGCGCCAAACTGGCGCTATCGCGAACGCGTGCACGCCCGTACGCGCCCATGTGCACACGCGCGCGCGCCCAAGCGCCGCGAACCCGCGCGCACCCTAGCGCCGCGCCGACGCTCGAGAACAACAGGGATTTGCTTAACAGCGCGCAACGGCGCGCGCCGGTGCATAGGCGTACGCCGACGCCCTGGTTTGATGCCAATGGTACCCTGACAGGGGGGGAGGTAGCAGTGTGTTGAGTAAGAAGATAGGCAAACTCAGAATCAAACAGTGAGTTATCCATATCTCCGGCAGAACTGATGTCAAAGGAAAAGGTGTCTGATGTAAGGGCAGGAGATGATAAGGGAGAAGTGGCACTGACCTGAATGTTCTTTTGTTCTTGGATATAATAGTAATGCTTCAAGGTAAGGTTCCACGCATATCTGTTCAGATCCTTAAAAAGAAGAAATGGGTTGGGTTTATTGATAGGTGCAAAATTAAGGCCTCTACTCAAGAGTGAAATATCAGCATTTGACAAGTGGTGCGAAAATAAGTTGAAAATCTTCAGTGTTTCCTTATTTTGGATACGTTGAGATGATTTTTTATTTTGTCCTCCTCTACAGCCTCTCCGGTGAACTTTCTTTTTCTGGAGGCTGTTTGAGGAGGACTGGACACTAAAAAAGGAGAGGTAGAATGGGTGTATTTGTTAGTGTGAAGAGGATTATTGTCAGATGTAGATGCAATTATATCTGCACCCACAGAAGGGGTTACTGTAGTATCCAAATCAGAGATAGTAGAGCTCTTGGAAACTATGTTACCAGAAGTGGTCTGGCTGGAAATGGGAGGTAATACTGGGGGTCCATGGCCAGAAGGATTAGCAAAAGAGGTAATGGGTATGGTCAAACTGTCACAAGGTTTGGTGGTGGGTGCTCTATTATAAAATTGGTTTAAGGCAAGGAGAAGACTGGAATTACTATATGGATTTTTTGGGGCGTGGTTCTTAGTGTGATTATTACTGCTAGAGCATTTATGCAGTGGAGAGTCAGAACTGCGAGGACCTCTAGTGGGCTTCCGGTGATAGGGTTGAGTCGGAGGAATGCTCATAAGAGAATGTGGGGGATTGGTATTGGAAGGTGAACACGAGGGTGGGTCAGGATGGATATAAAGAGGAGGAACTTTCTGGCCTAAAGTGGCTGGAAGTTCATTATGAGAGTAATGTTTCCCTTGTTTGTTCCAGGAGAATACTCTATCATTATTAAAATTGTCTAGGTCACGTCTGAACTTTCCCAACTTCATATGTAACAGGGAATCCTCATCGGCTTTGGTATTTTTCTTGATAATATAAAGTAAATAACCAATATTCAATCAAGCCTGGTGGGGGGGGGGGGGGGGCGGGGAGGGGTGGGAGAAAGGGGGGGGAGGGGAGGAGGGGGGGATGGGAAGGAAGGGGATGAAAGGGAACGGGCATAAGAAGAATAGACCTGAAATGTAGGACGTCCTCCACTGTGCTTCACATCCTAATTATGGGGTAGGGGGTTCAGGGTCCCCGGAGGCGTCCACCCAGGAGAACCAGATTTTGTTGAACTTCCCGGGGCATTGCCTACTTTCATACGTCACTCTATATAGGGGGAGTACCATATTCACCGACCTTCTCCACAAGGCCAGGGTAGAAGGCTCTACCAATTTCCATCGCAGTAAAATTTCTCGCCTAGCGTAGTACAGTGTGAAGGTTAGACACAGTTTACTATACCTATCTCCCTCAACATCTTCCAGATGACTGAGCAGTAGTATTTGGGGGTCCACCGGTAAGTTTGAGCCTATGACTTTACTCAGTGTGGAGGCAACTGCTTACCAAAAGGGTCAGATTTTGGGACAAGACCATACCATGTGCCAGAACGTGCCCACCTCCTGCCTGCATCTCTGACAGTTGGAATCTCTTTGATGGTAAATGTGCGCCAGTCTCTGTGGGGTGAAATATGCCCTGTGTAAGAACTTAAATTGTATGAACCTGTCTTTTGCAGCGATCATGGAGGGAATGTAAGAGACTAAACACTCCTTCCATTCCTCCTCGTCCAAAGAGGAATATCAACCCTCCACTTTTCCCAGGTTTTAGTTAATTCGCATCATACTCGACTGTAAGATATAGATAAAGTGTTGAGAGAGGCTTCCCCATCACACTGGAAGTCAAGAGCTCTTCAATGGAATCTGGCTTCAGAATGAGGGGGTCTGGGAACTGAGCTTCAAAGGCGTGTTTCAGCTGCCAGTACCTGAATTGGAGGGAGGACGGAATACCGAAGGATTGCCTCAGGGCTTGGAAAGTCATAAGCCTACCATCCTTAACCACATGTTTTAATGTAAGGATTCCCTTTTTCGCCCAGAGAGAGGGGTCCGGTATACTGTAAAAGTGGGGGAGCTTAGGGTTACCCCATAGGGGCATGTGAGGTGAAATGTGATTGGGCTTCCGATATATTTTCCTAGCTTCCTGCCAGACCCTTACGGTGGTTAGCATCAGAGTTGTCATGGACAAATTGGCCCTGAGTCCACTAAACGGGAGATTGCTCAGAGCAGCAAAGGAGCCCAGAATGGCCGCCTCAAGAGTGACTGCTGGATTCTGTGTGGGCTGGGAGAACCACGCGTTGAGTGAGGCCACCGTTCCTTTAGTCACCTCATCTGCCCTGTCTATGTGAGTGTGAAGGCGTCTGATGTTAATGTCAGTTCCCTTCCGGGGCATGAAGCCTGTTTGATCCCTGTGGATGAGGGCAGTAATGACCAAGTTAAGCCTATTGGCCAATACCTTTGCCAGTACCTTTGCGTCCATGTTCAGAAGGGATATAAGGCGATACGAGGAGCATAACGTGGGGTCTTTCCCTGGCTTAGGGATCACCACTATGATCGCTTCGCTCATTGTGTCCGGGAGTTTTTCAAGACGCGTCGATGCTGAGAAAAGGCCCTGAAGTTTATCAACTAGTTCTGTAGCATATTGTTTATAAAACTCCACAGCGATGCCGTCAGGTCCCGGTGTTTTCCCTGTCTGCATCGATTTAAGTGCCCGGAGTATCTCCAAGGACGTAATTGGGGCGTCAAGCTTGTCACGATACGTTACTGTTAAGGTCGGAATATCAATGTCATCTAGGTATGCTACGAGATCCTCCCTTCTGTAGTCTACCCTGGACCTGTAGAGAGATTAATAGAATTGCGCAAAGCAGCCATTGATCTCTTCCGGTGTGTGGATCAGCTGTCCCGAGGAGTCCCTAATATGTGAGATGCTCATCACTCCCACCTGTTCTCTGGAAAGCCAGGCCAACAAACGGCCTGACCTCTCTCCCTGCTCAAAAATCCGTTGGGATTGAGCCAACATTTTCTTCTGGGTAAGAGAGGTACGGAGACGAACCACCTCCTTTGTTATAAGTTGTAGATGCGAATAGTGCACAGGGTCTCGAGTACTAACAAAAAGAGCCTCTGCACTACTCGCCTCCCTCTCAGCCTTAACCAAGTCCACCCTACGCTCCCGACGGACTCTGGCAATGATGGTCTGGTAATGTCCCCTCGTCGTGGCCTTGAACGCATCCAACACAACTGTGGGGTCAGCTGAGCCCACATTCATGGCCCAGAAGTCAAGCAGTTCCGTTCCAAATTGGGAGTCTACTACAGTGTCTGAAATCCAAAATCTGGAGAACCTCCATATCCTTTCTACTGAGCCCAGGGAAAGGTCCAAGGACAACAACAAGGGTGCGTGATCGGAGATTCCCCTAGAGAGTATTTGTATGTCCGTGACCCTTGGGAGGACCGGGCTCCCTGCGAAGACCAAGTCTATGCGGGAGAACGTTCTGTGAGAGACCGAGTGGCATGTGTATGCCCTGGTCTGGGGGTGACGCCACCTTCAGACATCCATCAGGCCATAGGTATCCGCCCACTCAGCCAACCCAGGGCAATGATGTCCCGCAGGAGTTAGTCTGTCAAAGTCCAGGTCAGGGACCAGATTAAAATCACCCAATATAACATTATTGTCAGATGAAAATTTAGCCATCTTGCCGGTGATCTGATTGACCACCAGCAAGGAAGCCGGAGGAGGCAAATATAAGCCAACAATAGTCCACGTCAGAGAGTATATTTTAGCATGAATAATATCATACCGACCGTCAGGGTCCAGGGCCAAGTCCAGAAGCCGAAAAGGAAGTGATTTCAATACCAGAATAGTAACACCCCTAGAGAAAGTGGAGTGCGTAGAGTGGTAATGGTGACCCACCCAAGGTTTTTTAAGTGCCAGAACCCTACGTCCTGTTAGGTGTGTCTCTCGGAGCACACATATATGTGGGTTATAAGTTTTAATGAATTGGAACACCAGGGAACGCTTGACCGGGGAGTTCAGTCCCCTGGTGTTCCAGGAGATGATGTTAAGGCAGGACATGTCTACCAAGTATAATAAGAGTGTTAGGAGTAGTGCAGGTCACGGCTCCTGGACTGGACCCCGGGACCTGAAAGGGACACACCTGGAAACAGTGCAATGCTTATAAGTCAAATATTTTGGTACAATTATCAAACAAAACAAAACCAAACTAAAAAAACAGGTAGAGGATACCAATATCTAAAGTAGATGAAACTTGCCCCATTAGGGGAACTTCCCCCACCCCACCCAACCCCCCAAAACTGAGGCGGGTTTCAATCCCAAACTTATTCAGCTTGCCAGCTGCAACAGGGGATCCATGAAAGAGGCGAGCCTACCCCCCCGAGACTTCACACGGGGGAAGGAAGCAGCAGTTCATGCGGCCTTCAACACATGAGATCTCCGCTTAAGATACAGCAGGCTGTGAGGACCTAGAAAGTTAGACGAAGGGAATTAGCCCATAATGCAGCCTCATAGTGAAGTCGATCCGTCTTTAGGATGATATACAGAACAAGAACTCCAACAGTCCTCAAGGGAACAAGCAAGTGTAAAGAAACTGCATATCTCAACGGTCACCTGACCAAGTTCTTTGGCGGGGCATTAACTTAAAATTTCACTGGTAGGGGTAGTGAGCATCCCTCTTCAAATCCGCACACAGCATAGATTGAACTGGGCATAACCTGTGCAACAAAACTAAATCATCAATGTGGTAGTTTGTGTGGTAACTCAGACCTGGGCCCAGGTTATGGTGGCTAAACAGTGAAAAGAGTCATACCACACATACCAGGTGGACCTTCATCGAATCTGTGGTAGGGAGTCCAGCCAGGCAGAGGCCTCTCGGTGTAGTAAAGAAACGAGTTGTCTCGCCGTCCTGGACTCTGAGGCGAGCAGGGAAGAGTACACTGTAGCGAATGCTGCGTGATCGCAAGGCCGCTTTAACTTGGTCAAAAGATTTCCTGAGTTTCTGGGTCTCTACCGAATAGTCCGGGAAGATCATCAGCTTAGTGTTCTGGAATCTGAGGTCCCCGACATTTCTAGAAGCGCGGAGAACTTCGTCTCTGTCTCTGAAGTTGAGAAGATGGAGAATGAAGGTGCGGGGAGGGGATCCAGAAGGTCCCGGCTTAGGCGGGATGCGGTATGCCCTCTCTACTGTGTAATAAGGTGACCAGCGGGCCTCAGGTAACAGGTCACGCAACAGACCCTCTATGAAGGAGGTAGGATTATTCCCCTCCACCCCCTCTGGTAAACCAACAATGCGAAGATTATTACGCCGGTTTCTGTTCTCTGCGTCCTCGGCTCTGTATTCAAGGGCCTTTACTTTGGTTTGAAGCGTACGGAGTGATACCCCATGTTCCGCAATGGTGTCTTTGGTGGTACTCAGTCTTTGCTCCATCTCAGTGACTCGCGATCTAATTTTATCTATATCTTGGCGGATTAGACTCATATCCAGCTGGACAGCTTAAATTTTTGTTGTTAACGTGGATTGGCAAGTGGCGACGGCCGCCATGACGTCCGCCAGCCAGGGGGGCCGAGAGTCATCCAACTCTATAGTGTTCGTCTGCGAGGCTCTGTGGGTGCTGTGCATAGTAAAATCCTCCGGAGAGGGGCAGGCAGGCGTCTGAGGGGAGTCCAACTGTGGTGGAAAAGTCAACCTCTTACCCCCTTTACTATATTTTGCGCTGGAGTTCCTGCGTCTCATTCAGGTGTTAGGGGGCCCAAGCCGGGCAGTAGTCAGCAACTGACCGTGGGAGCCTGTCAGCAGGGTCAGGGGGTAGTCAAGCAGTAGGTATGGTGCAGTGTGTGTCCCCTTAACAGTCTTTCCTCTCACCTGCAGTTGTATAGTGCAGCAGCTGTCCGCCTCAGGCCTCCACAGGCTTATCAGAGTGTTCAGCCCAGCCGGCGCCCCCCACACTCAGGAGGACAGGGATATGTCCCCAACCGTCACAGGGCCCCCTCCTCCAGGCCACCAGGATCAGGGTCTCCTCCAGGCAGCCTGACGGCTCCGGACCTTCAGGGAAGGCCGCGATTGCGGCCTAGTTACACGTGGAGGGGAAGGAGAGTCCAGGCCCAGAGCACAGCCTATATAGAGTCCAGGGTCACCTCACCTGCCCCCATCCGCAGTCCACAGCAGCCGATTAGCTCCACCAGCAGGACCGATTGCGTCAGGGGACTCCCAGCTCGCCGCGCGGCCCGCCAGGAAAGGCCGCGGCTTCGGCCTAGTCATCCACGGCAGGCCGGGAGCGTACGGCGGAGCTGATCACGGCCCGGGAAAAAAAATCCTCCTCGCTCCTCACTTGATAGGGAGTCCCTGGGTGGCCCACGATCAGCTGGGGTGAAATTCGAGGACAATTAGGGTCGATGGATCCGGATTTAGAAATCGGATGAGCGGTGCTCTCTAGAAACGCCGCCGCTCACAGCGCCATCTTGGCCACGCCCCCCATATTAATACATTTGGTATTTGTGTGCGTTTGTATGCATTTTATATGCGTGTAGACGCATATACATATGCGTTTTATTACCACATTTTATCCCAGCATGTTTTTATGGTATTGATTTCCGTATCAATACATTTGGTATGTGTGTGTGTTTGTGTTTGTATGCATTTCATATGCGTGTAAACGCATATACATATGCGTTTTATTACCACATTTTATCCCAGCATATTGCGAGCTATTATATTATCCCACTTAATTATTTATATCATATATGTTTTGTATGTAGACCCATTCTGTCTTATATATTTATCATTTTCAGCATGCCTACCGCCTGCCAATTTATGTACGTCTATGTTTAATAATGTTATCGTTTTATTTAGATATCCCTACATATGTTATATAATTTTTATTGTATTTATGGATACTTCCCATGCGTGCGCATTGGTGCTCTGTGGGTTTAGCTTGTCCTCCTCTTTCTATTTTTCATATCCAGCATATAGAATAACAGTTTTATACTTTATATATGTCCATTAGTTTCTTTAGACTATATACATATTTTTCTCCCCTACCAGTATTATATATACTCAGTCCGGACCAGCATACTATATCCATAGTTTTTATTTGCATATTATAGTATTACAGTATTTACATCTTAATTTGGTTAGTCTACTAATTATCACTTCCAACCTCCCCCTCATTGCCTCATCCAGCTCCGCCCTTGTCTCTTTTCCCTATTTAATCCCTCTCTATGGTATTCAGACTTTGTTTGCTGAGGAAGAAGCGCGACTTGCAGAGCATCCAAGTGCGCACGCTCATGAAACGTGTCCATTTTTGATGACGTTGTCCACTGTGTTCCAAGCCTCGTTCTGAGGCCGCTCTTCCGGAGCTGGAGTTTACATCATTCGGAAGATCCCTGGTCATCATACACAGCACGGATCTTATCACAGGATGTGGGAACGTCATCTTGACTTTCTGATACCATGCTTTTAATTTATATACTACATGTGAGTTGATCTTACGTTGTCTATTAAATAGATTTTTTTTAAAACTACTGCACCCAGAGGCGCCTCTCCATTTGTGCTTTTTTACACATGTAGACACCCCAAGTATCCACTGTAGCACCTGTGTGGGACACCCTAAAAAGTTTGTTCTTGTGTCCCACACTAGTGCTCCTGAGTCCAGATGTGTAAACAGCTGCTGAGTGTCCTCTCCTTACATTATACTGAATCAAGTTTGCAATTCATTCTAGTTTGAAACACATCTAGACAACAATGTCCTAAACTTCTTTGAATACAAATTAACATGACCAAATGTAGTTAACCCTGTATCTGGCAAAAACATTGTATTTATTTGGCAGGAACGATGTTTACTACGACCGATTACTGTGCTCACGAACATGAAAGTAGCCATTTTAAACTGTCAAACAGTAAAGAAAAGCACATGGTGCAGCATGCAAGGGATAATAATAATAATAGGAACACATGACAACTACTTACTTTTTAGAAGCACTTTCTTGATCTTTCTGTACTGATCCTGCTCCCTCAGTTTCAGGTCTGACCAGCGTTTCCTCAATTGCTCCTTGGATCGTCATACCCCAAAATTTTCGGCGCAGACTCTTCACAACTTTAGCCATGATCTTGGCCTTTCTCTCATTAGGGTTGGTGTACGGTTCATACTTCCCATCATAGTCAGCCCTCTTCAATATGTCCACCATCTCCACCATCTCTACAAAGGACATATTTGAGGCCTTATATTTCCTACTGGATCAGGATGTTTCTGGCTCCGGGCTTTCCTCCTTGTCGTTACTGCTATTATGCACCTGCTGTGTCTCCGCCATGTTCCTCTCCCACTGCGATGAAAAAGACGGGGCGGGGAATATTCGAGAAAGAACGTCAGGGGCGGGCGACGTGGGCGGAGTTTCACGCATGCGCAGTGTCCATAAAGCTAACACGCGTGTGTCGTACCTACGTTCTGGGTGCGGAGGAAGGAGGAATGGAAGCGATGAACATAATAACGAAGGTAACATTTTAACTTGGGACATGAGTGGCCTATACTGATTCTAGATTGAGGCCTATATAGGGATAAGATTAGGAGAGTGTAGCCTGATATTAGTGTTTTTGTCTTTTGTTTGGTCTGGCAGCAAAAATGGGACAAATTTAAAGGCGCAGACTTCCTCTGCAAATTCATAGACAGATACAGGGATATGCGCAATTTGTGGGAGGTGAAAGACCCCTTATATAGAAATAAACCAGCTAGGAAGGCATGCTGGAATTTGTGAAGACTCGGGTCCCCAACGCAGACATCGAGTTTGTGGATAAGAAAATTGGTAGCTTGAGAAGCCTGGGCCTTCCATCCTGGAAGAAATTGAGGAGCCAAGATAGAGCCAGATATAGTATTTTTAAACATATTTTTTGAGGAAAAATGATTGTTGTTAACTAGATGTTATTATTGCTAACAAATGCATGATTTAACAAAAAGTGTTTGACATATTAATAGACAGTAGGGGCCAAAAATGATTGGGACAAGAATGAAAAATGCTGGGCTCAGAATGATAGTCTTTTCTATTTATTAATATTTCATTTGCAACAGTCATGAGCTGAAAATTGTGTGTGATTGATGAACCAAAAACTAAAACTATGTCCCTTTTTCATACACAGGAAGACCTCAGCCAGGACGAGGCTCTTGAATGTGGCACACAGGAGGAGGTGGGCGTGTCAGCTAAGAGGAGGCGGGGGTAAGTGTCAGCCAGGAGGTGGCGGGGCCCAGTAGCCTCACCCAATCCCAGGTGCCTCCGCCTTACAACAAAAAAGCCTAGGAAGGGGAGGAACGTGGAGGAGGCAGCACTGGGCCTTATTAAGGAGGCTAATGACACCCTGAAAGCCCCCTCGATGCTGTAGAGGCCTATGGCATTTATATAGCCTTAAATTTGCAGCAAATGGAGGGCCCATGCTGCAAATGCAAGAAAATAATTTTTGAGGCCATCCATAAGGGGTTGAGTGGCCAAATGACGGATGACGTCCACTTATGTACGCTCGCCCATCCTCCTCCTCCTCCTGCCACAAGTCCACCTCCAGAGCCACAGCCTGCAGGAAAGGCTGCAGGGAAGGCTGCAGGGAAGCATGGAGGGAAGGTTGCACGGAAGACAAGAAAGTGATGGCCAGGGTTCAGTCTGATCTGACAGAAGATGCAGGCTGTGGTAGTACCACAGCCTGGGGACATACATGTCATCTGCTGCTGTTCCTGATCTCTGGGAGTCCAGGACCAGATTGTGCTCCCTTTTATATGGACTTCTCAAGCTACAAATTTTTTGCTCCACAGAGTTGATGTCTGCCCTGGGAGCCAAAGGCTTCGCAAATTCCAGCTGTTTCTCCAGCGTTGCCTTCCCTCTTTATTTTGTTATTATGAGCCAGAATAAATTGAGATTTTTTTATATGAAAATACTTGCCGATGTGTTTTTCTTCAAATAGGACAGTTTTTTGGTGAGTAGGCAGGTACATTTCAAAAATACAATGTCAAATTAACAAGGGACACCAACACCAAGCAACCTCCTTGAGGTTTACAAATACAAGATAATAATGGTGTTGTGGAAACGTGACATACAAAAAAAATATGGAGATGACTATAAAATAATAATAAAACAAATACAACAGGAGATCTTGATTGAAAAAAAAAAAAATGACTATAAAAAAAAACATTATTATGGAGATCTGGCTTTAAAAACAAAAAAGATTATTTGTGAGATCACGGGAAAAAATAAAGAAATAGGTTTGTGAGAACTCTGTGTGAATATCAGCAGCAAAACAACTTCATTCTTCTAGCATTATAAAGAAGAAGAGAATGCGCTGCATTGAAAGATGTAAAAATGTGTCCATTGGAGCATACACATGGTCGCATTTTCCGACCAAAAGCTCTCATCGGTCTTTTGCTGGCCTAATTTCCAATCTTGTGTACGCGGCATTAGTGTCCAAATTGTCCCCTGCAATATCGCAGTCTCGCTTTAAGTCGTTGATCACCTCCATTACTAGTAAAAAAAATGTATAAAAATATCCCATAGTTTGTAGACGCTATAACTTTTGCGCAAACCAATCAATCTACAGTACGCTTGTTGTGATTCTTTACTAAAAATATGAAGCAGAATACATTTTGGCCTAAATTGATGAAGAAATTTGATTTTTTACTTTTTTTTGGGATATGTATTATAGCAGAAAGTAAAAAATGTTGTTTCTTTTCAAAATTGTTTTTGTTTATAGAACAAAAAATAAAAAACAGAGAGGTGATCAAATACCACCAAACGAAAGCTCTATTTGTGGGAAAAAAAAGGACATCAATTTTTTTTTGGGTACAATGTCGCACGACCGCACAGTTGTCAGTAACGTAGTGCCATATCGCAAAAAAAATAGCCTGGTCAAGAAGGGGGGTAAATCTTCCGAAGGTCAAGTGGTTTAGTTAATGAATGAATGAATGAATTTTTTTCTTTTTTTCGTTTGCATGTTTTATTATTATTATTATTATTATACAGTATTTATATAACGCCAACAGTTTACGTAGCGCTTTACAACTTGAGGGTAGACAGTACAAATACAATACAATTTGATACAGTAGGAATCAGAGGGCCCTGCTCCTTAGAGCTTACAATCTAAGAGGGAAGGTCAAGAGATACAAGAGGTAATAACTGTGGGTGATGTGCTGATTGAGAAGATAAATGTACAGTTGTTAGGTGGGGGCCAGATAGGCTTCTCTGAAGAGATGAGTTTTCAGGGATCGTCTGAAAGTGGATAGTAGGAGAAAATCGGACGGATTGGGGTAGAGCATTCCAGAGGATGGGGGAGGCTCTGGAGAAGTCCTGAAGGCGAGCATGGGATGAGGTGACAAGGGAGTTTGAGAGCAGGAGGTCTTGGGAGGAGCGAAGAGAACGATTAGGTTGGTATTTTGTGACTAGGTTAGAGATGTAGCTAGGGGCCAGGTTGTGGATGGCTTTGTAAGTTATAGTTAGTATCTTGAATTTAATTCGGTGACTGAGTGACAGCCAATGGAGGGATTGGCAGAGGGGTGTAGCAGACGCTGAGCGGTTTGTGTGGTGGATGAGCCTGGCCGCAGCGTTCATGATGGACTGAAGTGGGGATAGCCTATTTAGAGGTAAACCAATGAGGAGGGAGTTGCAGTAGTCAAGGCGGGAGATGACCAGGGAGTGGATTAGAAGCTTTGTGGTGTCATTGGTTAGGAAGGGGCGTATCGTGAGCTCGGTTTTGGATAGGTTGAGTTTGAGAAAGTGATGTGACATCCAGGCTGATATGTCTGCTAGTAAGTTGGTAATGCGTGAGGAGACAGATGGAGAGAGCTGCACAAAACGTTTTCACATATGGATTTATTTATTTATTTTTATTTTTTTAAACAATAAGCTTTTATTGATGTTAAAATATAGCATTTGTACAATCACACTAACATTTGTACATGAGTATCATAAAAATATAACTGTATATAATTGAATTTAATGATAGAGTATTTTACTAGGGAAACCAACAAGATGGCTTTGTAATCAGCCTATCTTTACATCAATTGTTTATTTGAAATACTCTGAATTTATGTATCAAAATCTATTATTTAATTCAGGAGAAAAATAAATTCAAGGGTCTATAAAAATACCCTTCTAAATATATATAGTAACAGAAATGAAAAGTAAAGAGAGGGAAAGAAGAGTAAATAAAATATAAGAGAGATGTAATTATTCACATTTCTTTATGTTAAGAGGTATATCCCTATGTGAAAGTGTTATAAGAATCAGAAAATTTAAAGATGATCCACGGCTGCCATATTTTATTAAAATTTTCTGTATTCCCTTGTGCTGTTGCCTGATCTCCTCCATACCTTTGAGCAGATGTATCTCTTCCAACCATTCTTTAATTGTAGGTGCGGCGGTGCTTCTCCAGTGTCTTGGTATTACTGTTTTTGCTGCTGTGATTAAGAATCTGGTCAGGGAGTTTTTGTATTTTTTTAGGGTGCAATTGGTAATATTTATAAGACAGCAAGCAGCGTCTAAATGAATTTTCGTTTTTGTGATGTGTTTTATGATCTTGATTACTTGGTTCCAAAAGGGTTTAATCAAATCACATTCCCACCAGATGTGGTATAGAGTGCCTTCTTCCCGATTGCAGCGCCAGCAATGTCCAGGTATTGTCGGAAACCATTTGTGTAATTTATTTGGTGTAATATACCAATTTGTAAGGATTTTGAATGAAGTTTCCTGTAATCTCACACTGATTGCACACTTGTGTGCAAACACACATACTTGTAGCCATTGGTCTTTTGTAATGGGTTTGTTCAGGGTTGATTCCCAGAAAGTTTCGTGTCTGTTAGATTCCCGTAAATCGCTGGACTGCAACCAAGTATATGTTAATGAAATGTGGTCGTACTAGCCAAAAAACATATAGTTTCGAAGGGTGTTAAGGGTCTAAGGAAATGTTTTTGTCTCTGAGTGTTCATGATGAAGTCATGTATTTGTTGGTATTCCTTGAAATGTAGTGGTGTTTGTCCTATTTCTTTTTGTAGATCTGCTTGAGACTTGATTTTGTTGTTCTTTAAACAATGTGCGACAAGAAGTGGAGTGTTTCTGTTGTAAAGTGATTGGATGGAACCATCCATTCCTGAGGGGAAGTCAGGGTTTGTTGTCAGTGGAGTTAGTGGCCCTAGTGATGAGGTAAGTAAATGTCTCTGATTAATTGCTTGTAGGGTTTTTAATGTTGCCCCTATGAGAGGATGTTGTTTTAATTGTTTCGCACACAGGTTCCAAGGAATCCATGGAGCATATGATATCGGAATAGGTCCCATGTTATTTTCCAGTCCCACCCAATCTTTATTCTAATTCTAAATTTAGACTAATTCTAGGTTTTTTGGAGTTCCAAAGGAATTTTCTTAGCAGGGAGTGTAGGGATTTAAAGAAGCTTGAAGGTAATAATATGGGTACTGTTTGGAAGAAGTATAGTATTCTGGGTAAAACTGTCATTTTAATTATAGCTGCTCTACCAAACCACGAGAAGTACTTTATTGTCCATTTTTCTAAATCTTTGGTGATATTTTTTAAAAGTGGTTGAAAATTGGCTTTATACATGGAATCCAACTTTGGGGTTAATTGTATTCCCAGGTAGGTGAGGGATGTTGTTTCCCATTTAAATTTGCAGTTGTTTTTTGTGTTATTTAATGTAGCCTCCCTAAGTGTTAGGTTCAGTGCTTCAGATTTGTTGTAATTTATTTTGAAGTTTGATATATAGCTATAATGGGAAAATACATTACATAGGTTGGGCATGGTAATGTGTGGTTGGGATATGAAGAATAGTAAATCATCAGCGTAAGCTGCGCATTTATATATTTTGTTCTTGACATTGAAACCATGAATGTCAGGTATTTTATTTATAATGCGAATTAGTGGTTCCAGGGTGAGAATAAATAGTAGGGGTGATAATGGACATCCCTGTCTTGTCCCATTTTGAATTCTTACTTTGTCAGATAATGTTCCATTTATTTTAATTTGGGCTGTCGGGTTGTAATATAAGGCCTTTATCCAAGCTAACATATGTGATTTTAAACCGATATGGGAACATACGGCAAATAAGAAGTCCCACGACACTCGGTCGAAGGCCTTCTCCGCATCGGTTGATAATAACATGCCTTCGTGTTTATCTATGTGTATTTTATGTATGAGATTCATGGATTTGATTACATTATCTTTGGCCTCTCTGCCAGGCATGAATCCCACTTGTTCAGGTCCTATTAATTGATTCAGTAATGGTCTTAATCGGTTTGCTAATATTTTCGTATGAATTTTTAGATCAAGGTTAAGTAGGGATATTGGTCTGTAATTGGCACAGTCTGTTGGATCTTTATTTAGTTTGGGCAATACTGTTACATGTGCTCTCAGAAAGTCTTCAGAGATGTCATGTGGGTTTTTTAGGGAGTTCAATGTTTTGAGAAGATGTGGTATCAAAATGTCGGAGAAGGTCTTGTAATAATGGGCTGTGAGGCCGTCTGGTCCGGGGCTTTTCCCCGATTTGAGGGATTTAATGGCTTCAATCATTTCCTGTTCCGTTATCGGTTCTTCTAATGTTTGTGTGTCTATGTCTTTCAGAATGGGGAGGCCACTGTCTGTAAGGAATTTGTGAATTATTTATTTTCTTGATCCTATAAGGTCTTTGGGTTTATGTGTAGAAGGTAAGTTGTATAGGTCTGTATAGTATTCTTGGAATCTTTGGGCAATCTTTTGAGTATCATTAGTAATTTGATTTTGTTTGGTCTTAATGGCCAATATGTTTGTAGATAATAGGGTTTCCTTCACTTCTTTGGCTAAAAATTTACCTGATTTGTCTCCGTGTTCATAAAAGAACCCCTTTCGCAAAAAAAGGATCCTTTGAGCTTTGAGGTTCAGGATGGACTGTAGTTTTTTCCTTAATTCAAGTAGAGTTGTGGCTGCTTCAATCGCTAAAGATTGTTTATGTTTGGTTTCCATATCTCTTATGGCCTGTGTTAAAGCCATGAGTTCCTTTTCTGCTTCTCTCTTTTTTGCAGCCCCCAACCTGATAAATTCCCCTCGGACCACGCATTTGTGAGCTTCCCATATGTTTATAGGTATTATGTCTTCTGACTCGTTTTCTTTAAAGTAATATTTAATCGTTTCTGATATTTTGTTTGTGTCTGCCATATCAGTAAGCAGAGAAGGATTTAACCTCCAATTTGTAGTTCGGGCCTTCTAGCCTTTTTATGTAGAGTCATCGATATGGGTGCGTGGTCCAAGAAGGTCTTTATTCCAATCTTAGCTGATTTTAGGAGGGGTAAGTCTCTTTGTGAGATAAAAATATAATCAATACGTGTAAATTTGTTATGTAATGTTGAAAAATATGTAAAATCCTTCCCTGTTGGATTACATGTATGCCACAAGTCTATTAATGTGAGAGAGGCAAGGAGTGTTTTGATTTTTCTTAATTTTTTATATGGCACACTAGATTTGCCATCTGAAGTGTCCTGTAGGGGATTCAGTGCTAGGTTGAAGTCCCCTCCAAATACAATACAGCCTGTCGCGAAACTTTTTAGTTCATCAATTACTCGTTGGCAAAATGTGATTTGCGCAGAGTTAGGAAAGTACACGTTGGCCAACGTAATTGGAGTCCCTGCCCAATTTCCTTTGAGGAAGATATATCTTCCTTCTGTGTCTGTCAGTTGTTGTGAGATAACAATCTCTGAATTCTTGTGTAATAGAATGGAAACTCCTTTGGATTTAGATATGGAATTGGTTGCGTGGAACACTTGTGTGTATTGTTTGTCGTGTAGTTTGGGGATGTTACCTGTCTTGAAATGAGTCTCCTGGAGAAACACCACCGCTGGTTTAGCTTTATGTAGTTCTCGAAGTAACGATATTCTTTTTTCTGGTATGTTCAAGCCCCTGACGTTGTGAGATATTACAAAAGAATGATTATTGATCATTGTAGTTGACATTTTGATATATTATAGGTTATTGCCTATTTGTTTGTGAAACAACCGTGGATATTCCGATGTCGGATCAAATATTATAAATAAAAGTAGAAAGAAAAAGAGAAAAAAAAAAAAAAGGAAAAAAATGAAAGAAAGGAAAATGAAGTTTAGTAACTCTCTAGATGAGTGTCACAAGTAATAAGAGGTAGTAAACACGTCTCCAGGTGTAAGCCTAGGGAGAAAAGTGTAGTGGATGTGTGTTGGTAGATGCCAACGCACATCAACTGGTGGGAGCAGTGGGAGGTAGTTACTATAAGGGATCAGGAGGTAACTAAATCTTAAAACCTGATCAGCTAACCTGTTGTAAATACTAAAGTGAGTATGGACTCCCGTGACTCAGCTTACAGCATATAAAAATGGGATAAGTCATGATCCCCTTCCAGCCGTTGGGCAGTATCATGAATTTATATAACCTTGTAACAACGAGAGCAGTGGTGCACAGCAACATCCATGCACCACTCCTCTAACAAATCCACACCGGGACCCCCAAACGCCCCCTAAGATGGTTAATTCTTATAGAGGCGGGCATGTGTCTGTATATCTAAAGTAAATAAAATAACATTAATTATGTAACTCTATAAATAATTCTATTGCATGGCCGTTCTCCGAGGGGCAGCCCGAGTCTCCCCCAAGAGTGCGCCACACAAGGCATCACTACACATCTGTCATCGTGCTACCAGAACTATCTTAATTATTGACAATCTGTCAGAAGTCAATCGGGTGAATGCCTCCCCGGCAGCTCATGTCTGACCTGAACCATAATGAGTTCATTTTTCCGCTCACAAATTTTTGTTCAGGCATATTTAACTTTTCAATAAATGTCAAATATGTCTTAATGTTGGTCTTCTATTTATATCTTTCTCTAAATGCTTATGTATTGTGTACAGACCAACATGTAGTCTAATACTAGGTAAAAGGATGAACAGTGGGTGAAAGAAACTGAGGACCCAAACCAATGCACTTCGAATTTTGTTCTGTAAGTTTGTTGTTAAAAGCAGAACATACTTCATAACCTGTAAAGGAATCACTTAATGTGTTACCACTTTTCATTAATAGGTGTTTGTGTTAGTTGTTGAAGGGAGGTAAAACAATTTTATCATCAATTCCTTCTAGTCGTGCCTTAAGCTCAAATGGTCATAAACATGGTTATGATAACAACAAAGGAAAAAAGAAAAAATGAAAAACTGAAAAATAAAAAGCGACAGTCATTTTCTATCAAAAACCTTCAGGGTAATGAACCTTAAATTGCATTAGATATGCATTATAGGTGCAACATGCCATATGCATGTTTGTTTATAAGGGAGTTTTTGTTGTGTCATTCCAAATCCTTCCATTAGGTGTCGCTCTTGTTGAAGAGATCTTATAAGGATTCAAAAGCGTCTATAACAATCCTATTGAAAAACTCCCAGAGTCAGGAGATTAAACATTGATATGATGAAGTCGAGTGTTCACAACTGCCATGCGGTGTCAAAGTAAGTTCTCACTCCTATTATGGCTGGTTTTGTGAAGAAGAGAGCTGCAAATGTCAGATCAAATATTCTGGTATATACTGGAGAGTCAGACAGAGTGTAACTGGTGTAAAACACACATTATCTTGTAGCTTTATGCCTTGGACGTGTAGAATGATCTGTTTGATCCAGATCCTGTATATTTGTCAGCCTTAGCTTTTTTGGATGATGAGGGTCTGGAGGGTGATGCTTGTGGAGTTGTGGGTGGAGATGATCCTTGTGGTGGGATGCGAAATTCCTTGTACCATTCTGGTAAATCAATCAAAGGAAGTTGTAGCTGCTCACAAAATGTTGGTATATCTTCAGGCATTCTTAGGTAGTGTTGTTTCCCTGCAAATGTGGCATTCAAGGCAAAGGTAAAACGCCAGCCATATGGTATGCCTTTTTCCTTTAATGCAGTAATCATGGGATGCATGGCTCGTCTGGATTGACATATGGATTTATGGATTGTTCGTTTTTTAGGTAATATTCAGCGCTGTTCTGTCAATATATTTATACATCTGCACTTATTGTTTTTCAAAACTAACGAGGGTGCGTTTCCCTACACACCAAACGCCACTGGTATAAAACGTAACGTTTATTAAGGATTTTTTAATAAATTGTATATAAACAACTGTGTGTGTTTTTTAGGGAGCGTTAGCTTGTACAAGTCTTGATGTTGATGGTCAGTAATTATCAATTACAGTACATTTTTCTTTTACATTTTATGTGGATGGTCCTTATTCAGTTCAGCCCTTTGGGCATCCAAGGAGTGAACCTTTGATCACAAGCTGATGGCCGTAGCAGCAGCCATCAGTCTGTGTGTGTTTTGTACCCCCCGGCGACTGGCTTCAAAGTGATAGTGATATGGCAGCTCCATAGCTGGTGATCACTTTCACACAGTCGACTGTGTGGTTCCCCCCATCCTGCCGGTGCCCCCCCCCCCATGGTTCCAGGGCTGTCCAGTGCTTACCCAGGAACATATACACTGGCGGAGGGGAGAGACTGCAGTGAGACCGAGGTAAATCCATGCCTTGATCTCACATGCAAACAGTGAAACCGGAAGTGATGTCACTTTTGTTTTCATTTGGCACCATTTCCTGGCCAGTACAGCCAGGAGACACATCTAACCAAGCCAATCTTGGTTAGATGGTGTGAAGGGCAGGGAAGACATTGGGGTCTATTAGACCCCTAATGTCTCCAAAAAGAGTACCTGTCACCTGCCCAATGCTATCACATAGGGGTTTATTAACCCCTTGTGATAGCAATAACGCAAAAATAAATGAAAAGATAGAAGAAAAAAGTAAAAAAATAAATAAAATGATAAAAAAAAGTATATTAAAGTGATTTTGTTTGCCAAAACCCCAATTCCCCCCGCACACCTGCGCAAACCCAAGCCCACGGCACTTACGTGTATGTAAACTAAGGTCGTACCACACATGTGACATTTCACCGCAAACATCAGAGTGAGAACAATAATTCTAGCACAAGTACTCCTAGTTAACTCTAAATTGATGAGTTGTAACGGCTTTTAAAGTGTCACCTATGGTTGTTTTTTGGATACCATAGTTTTTGGCGATATTACGGGTGCACGCAATTTTAAAACATGTAATGTTAGGTATCTATTTACTTGATGCAACCTCATATTTTATATTTTAACCAAAATGGGTATTATATGGTGTGTTTTTGCACTAAAATTCATTTTATTATATTTTTTTTCTGGAAAAATTGTGTTTAATAAACAGTTGTGCAAATATCATATGGAACTAAAACTTGCAACTATCACCTTTTTATTCTACAGGGCCTCTGCTTTCAGAAAATATATAATGTTCCGGGGGTTTATGTAATTTTATTGTCAAAAATTATGATTTTTACATGTATGTGACAAAGAAAAAAAATTGCCCTGGAGCCAAACTGTTTATATTTTATTTGAACATCTCTGACTAAGGTCTTAATTGAGTGAAACATGTAGGGTTTCCTTTTGTTTTGGGGGGCACCTTTGTTTATTTTTGGGGTTTCTTACACATGAGGAGGGAAGTTTGAATTATGCTTTAGTAGTTGATGGTCAATAGTTCTAGTAGCTAAGCTTGCAATTAGCAAGCTTTTGAGGTAGCAAGACTTACCAATTTGGTTACTCCAGAATAAAATAGGTACATTGAACTAGCCAATTGGATAGAGATAGTTTATTTAATGGGGAAGAAATTTTGGAGACTATTACAGAGGAATTGAAGTACTCCAGAGTACTATAGGTACCTATAGCCAGCCTATTGGAAGGAGATTGTTTACATGATAGGCAGGCAGATTTGGAGACCATTATATAGGAATATTATTAAGATCTCTATACTAGATGATTATTCTAGAGATGCCAGCTATTTATTCATAGCCTATCAATAGTCAGTGAGAAGAAATGGTACAGACAGAGATGATTGTAGAAATACAACCAGCAACCTTTGAAGTTTCAGTAGCCAGTTCCACTGTCTATTGATTAGATAGGGTGAAGCCAATGAAACAGGGTAACTTTTAATAACTCATTTAGGAATCCTGCAAACCCTTTGGTACCCACACTACTCAATTATTATAGAGGTCATTGCGTGAGAAATAATTTTCACAAGGCAGTAATTTTAATCTCATGGTTTATACAATTGGTTTCACACAATTTGGATAATCTTTGCACTCCTTAGTTCTAGCTTTGTGCTTTGCAGAAAAAAAATCACCCCTTTTCTTTGGTTGCAGAATGGGGTCCCTGTATAAGTTTTTTTTTTTTGGCTTTTTTGTCTCTGATTAGGAGGGACGTGTGTGAGTTTACAGAGCAGAGCTCTCTTCACCCGTGATAATTATTGACCATCAACATCAACACTTGTTCAATCTAATGCTCCATTAAAGTAAAAAACACACAGTTGTGTATATACAATATTTAAAAAAAAATCCTTAATAAAGGTTATGTTTTATACCAGAGGTGTTTGGTGGGTAGGGAAACGCACCCTCATTAGTTTTGAAAAATTTTGATTGCCACAAAGGTAATTATTATTGTACTTATAAAAGGCATTTGTTGTATGTACTTATTGTTTGTGTCAACTGTAAAACGTCTGCATGATCTTTCACACATCTTCCTAAATATGTCTTGTGACCCAATACCTGGAACACTCCAATATGCTAATTACATTTCTGCAAGGAAAATTTTGAGTTAGTCTAACCCTTCCTACCTCCTGTAGCTCCATTTTTTAATAGAACAATACACAGCACAACATTATGCCTATGGACCAACATGGAGCTTCAGGAAGTATAGGGTACGGAACAGATCCTAATCAGGATAAAACACACTTGATGGAATACATATAAGGCATATATGTCCCATTCATGAAAAAGAGCTCATAATGAATCTGTATACTTCCTGACACTATCACCTACTCACAAATGTTCAGGGCATAATGGCAGATGTATATAAAAGGAAACTGAGCCTAGGAACATAATCAAAGAAATAGATGTACTATATACAGTATCTCACAAAAGTGAGTACACCCCTCACATTTTTGTAAATATTTTATTATATCTTTTCATGTGACAACACTGAAGAAATGGCACTTTGCTACAATGTAAAGTAGTGAGTGTACAGCTTGTATAACAGTGTAAATTTGCTGTCCTCTCAAAATAACTCAACACACATCCATAAACAGCGTGAGTACACCCCTAAATGAAAATGTCCAAATTGGGCCCAAAGTGTCAATATTTTGTATGTCCACCATTATTTTCCAGCACTGCCTTAATCCTCTTGGGCATGGATTCACCAGAGCTTCACAGGTTGCCACTGGAGTCCTCTTCCACTCCTCCATGACAACATCATGGAGCTGGTGGATGTTAGAGACCTTGTGCTCCTCCACCTTCTATTTGAGGATGCCCCACAGATGCTCAATAGGGTTTAGGTCTGGAGTCAAGCTTGGCTAGTCCATTACCTTTATCCTCAGCTTCTTTAGTAAGGCAGTGGTTGTCTTGGGAGTGTGTTTGGGGTCATTATCTTGTTGGAATACTGTCCAGTTTCTGAAGGGAGGGGTTAATGCTCTGCTTCAGTATGTCACAGTACATGTTGGCATTCATGGTTCCCTCAATGAACTGTAGCTCCCCAGTGCCGGCAGCACTCATGCAGCTCCAGACCATGACACTCCCACCACCATGCTTGACTGTAGGCAAATGCTTGACTGTAGGCAAGGCACACTTGTCTTTGTACTCCTCACCTGGTTGCCGCCACAGACGCTTGACACCATCTGAACCAAATAAGTTTATCTTGGTCTCATGAGACCACAGGACATGTTTCCAGTAATCCATGTCCTTTGTCTGCTTGTCTTCAGCAAACTGTTTGCAGGCTTTCTTGTGTATCATCTTTAGAAGAGGCTTCCTTCGGGGACGACAGCCGTGCAGACCAATTTGGTGCAGTGTGCAGCGTATGGTCTGAGCACTGACAGGCTGACCCCCCCACCCCTTCAACCTCTGCAGCAATGCTGGCTGCACTCATACGTCTATTTCCCAAAGACAACCTCTGGATATGACGCTGAGCATGTGCACTCAACTTCTTTGGTCGACCATGGCGAGGCCTGTTCTGTGTGGAACCTGTCCTGTTGAACCGCTGTATGGTCTTGGTCACCATGCTGCAGCTCAGTTTCAGGGTCTTGGCAATCTTCTTATAGCCTAGGCCATCTTTATGTAGAGCAACAATTCTTTTTGGCCTGTCCCCGTGGAACTTGCCAAAGTTTGATCCATATATGGCCAGCTTAAAAGAAAGGCACAAAATCCTTATCTGCATATTTGATCTGGGTAATTACTTACGCAATAGGGTCAGCATAAGTGCTTCTTTGAAGAATGCATTAAAGCCTAGCTGGCTAGATGTTTTATTGGCAAATTTATCTCACTTTATGCCCCTGTGACTTTAGTACAAGAAATTGGGAAAGTGGTTGTGACTGGAACAGAAGGCACAAACAGCTAAAAAACCCAGTTGGAAGTTCTATACCTTCAACATTCTAAAAAATGTCTGTGCCTTAGTCTCCAATGGATTCCTATCCATTTGTATTCTAGCAGGAAGTTAGGTTCTCAAAAAATGACACAGACGGGCTAAAGTTGGGCTTGGAAAATTACATTCTTTTTATTCTTAACTAATATTAAGTTGCCTGGCTTCTTACAGTTGATAACATTTAGTAAAACAAAAGATAATTTCACTTTTTTTACAATTCTGGAAAAACATCAGTACTGAATAAATATAGAATTACTTATAACGTGTGCACTCTCTAAAATAATAATAATGTTCTGATTATCACTAGCACAAATAAGGTTTTTGGCATTTGTGCAGTGCAAAGCCATCTGCTCTTGTTTCCACAAAGGACTATTGTTGGGTGCAACTGGACAATAAATTGTTGCTTTGTGATATCTAGCAAGATAATTATATGACTGATGGAAAATTATTAAGCATTTGAGCTGTAATGCTGGTGAAATTCCAAATTTCTTCTTCAGTATTCTGCTTTAATATATAATAGTATATCTTTATAAAATTTATATTGAACTAATGTAATTACGAAATATAGCAGTTTTTTTTTCTTTTAAGCACATCAGACATTTATAACAGAAGAAATGAAAAATTAAAAACAGTCGCACCTAGGATAAACAATGAACTAACAAAAACTCTATGCAGCAGCTGTTTCAATCTAGTGATAAAGGTGAAAACGGTGTCTTAGGAAAATCCTACAAAAAAAAAAAAAAAAAGCGCTAGAAGGGTGCCTAATAGTATATAAAAGTAAATAGTGAAACAATCCTCTACAAAAAAATTACATTTAACAATCCAAGCACAATTGTATTTGCAATGGGTATAAAATATGTATCCAGTAAAAAAAGGCCAACCAAAAGGATGGTAATGTAGTAAAAAGGTGAAATAAACGTCCTTGCTCAAATTTGAACATGCTGTACATCCCACAGTAAAAAAAGCAACAAACGTTGGTACTCCCAGCTGATTCATAAACAGGTGTAATTCATACTATCCCACAGTGAAAGATACAACAAACGTAGGTACTCCCAGCCGATTCATAAACAGGTGAAATTCCTACTCACCAAATGGAGTTGACCCTCAATACGTATAGCAAGAGAGGTCAAATGCACTTTGTGGTCTCAAAGACCCATGGAAACAGGAACCGGTCCCCGATGGTAACTGATGATCTGTGGTCCCAAAGAAACAGCCCAGAGAGGGATCCTCTGCTCCCCTACACTCTGCGAGGTCTAATCAACGATCAGATCTCAGCGATCACAAGCTCCACTCAATTGACTCCAGCCAATAACTCTCTTCCACTCTCCATGCTCCAGATGGACAAATGGCATTTAAAAAAAAAATAAAAACTCCACATAGCTTAAACTAGCATGGTTTATTAAAAAACATTAAAAGTATTTAAAAACAGTTCTCCATAAAAATGATACCAGCATTATTATAGTAATCTGTAACAACAGCTTACTATAATCACTGATGGGACACAAAGGTCCTCACAAATTCTCCAAAACAGTGATAAGCTTACTGTATAGCATCTAAAACTTGCTGTAAAACATCTAAAGCTTGCTCCAACACACCGTGTATCCCAGCTTGACATGTTTCGCCATAGTAAATGACATCATCAGAAGCTAACAGAAGAAATATCTAGTTATAAGCAATTTAGAAAAAATGAGTAGCTGGATAGCCGCACTCCAAAAAAATCACCTTTATTGTATAAAAATGGATATCAAAGCAAAGCAAAAGCAAATGCTTTGATATCCATTTTTATACAATAAAGGTGAATTTTTTGGAGTGCGGCTATCCAGCTATTCATTTTTTCTATCACTCCTGTTGCAAACAGAGCCTGCACCCTGCTTGATTGTGGAGACAGCTGAATCTAGGAGAGCAGTGAGCAGTGAACTTCCTCACTTGTACAAGCAATTTATTTTCCAAAACTGGTATTTAGAGTGAGAACCAGCACTTAAAAGAAGATACAGTACTAGTCCCAAAGATAGTCCAATGAGTATTATGATCTCTACATCAAATAAACGGCATGTAGCACAATAATAATAATCTTAATCCTACAGGTGGAAATCCAATGTGCAAGCTGATCCTCAATTCCACTGGTGATGTTCTCAAAAAATAAAAATAAACACAATATAGTGTAGTATGTGAGACCCAAAAAGCTATATTAAATAATAATACATGTGCTCACATTAAAGATATATATTTCTGTGCACTACATCACCAAATTTAAGCCTCCTCATATACTTCTTCCTTGTATACCCTTGCCCTCAAAATTCTTTAAACAGGCCTTTCATAAGTCACTGCACAATGATCCTGTTGCTGTAGATCTCTTTCAGGACTCTTCCTCCTCAGTAGTTCCAGTATGGAATTTTGAAATGACCCAAAAAATAAGCAAAGTCAGCGCTCAGCAGAGGACAATAGCAGGCAGCACTAAAGGTCAATACGCCAAAACCCTCACAGTAAATCTATAAATAAAAGTGCAGCTCTTAAACAACATAATAGTGGTGTAATAACAAATATGCACATCTTCCCATGCAGCAAATTATCTACAAAATGTGATAAATGTGCATCTTAATTCAAGATAAAGTAAAAAACATTCCTTTATAGTCTGTGTAAAAGAACATAATAACATTCAACAGTTCCAAGAAATATATGGTGCTTCTCCTTTAAATGACATGCAGATATCTCAAGTGCTCTCCAAACCTTCCACTTTACTAACCAGCACACTGCACTTACCAGGATGTATGGCTGCACAAACTATAGGCAGCCTACAAGCTCTGTAAGATCACTCCAGACTATAGTCTCTTTCTTTAAAAAGTAGTCCCGATAACCTGAAGGCCTTACGGCGATAGGACCACCACACAGACCACAATGGTGTATAAAGATGGTGTCACGTACCAGGTGCGAGGCCAAGGTGCTCAGAGGGATCCCCTTGCTAAGTGCAGTGCACTCCTGGAAGTGGTACAAGGAGTGCAGTGCCCAGAGAAGCACGGTTTGCCAGTTGCTGTGTTTTTATGTGCTGATCACTGGAAGGTCGCTGGAACAAGCAAGATGCACTGTAGGGCAGGTGTACTTGAGGAGTACCAGGCGAACTTGGCAGATGGAAAATGCAGAAACAGAACCAGGAGCCAGGCCGGGGGTCATGCACGGTAAATCAGTCAATGTAAGATTCAGGTAACAGAACTGGAACAAGCTGGGGTCATACACGGTGAAAAAGGTTGCAGCAGAGTTAGTGAGTCAAGCCGAGATCAAACACAGTGGAGCAGGCAAAAATAGGGTCAGTAGTATAAGCCAGAGGTCAAACCAGGAGATCAGGATAACAGGTTAAGCAAGCCGGGTCGGTAACAGGAGGTCAAAGATCAGGATACACAGGAGCACAGGAACACAGGGGAACTGACAATAATCCAGCAATTCACAGGTCTCAGCAGTAGGTTTATATAGGCCAGGAAGCGCCAGCATCTGTCATTTCGTGCAAGTCATTGCACATGCCCATTAGCGCAGTTGCGCTAATATGCATGGGAGCACGCCTGATGCGGCCACAATGGGTATTGGCAAGATTGCCAGTTCTTTGGCCATTTTCCTGACAAGTGGGGGCTTACCGGACAAAGATGACCCTCATTAAAGAAAAGTCAAAAAGTGCTTATTGTGATGTTTAATAGCACCTCCAGATCTCTTTTGAGACCTTAACCAATAATTACACCTCTAGATTTACCAGCAAAAGAGTGTGTTGCAGCTCAGTGCCAAGATGATGTCATGAAGGAAGGAGGAAACATTCTCCATAGTGAAATTCAGTCAGATAAAAGCAAGTTTAATCAAAACAGAGATGTTGATCAAACACTTTGTGACACAAGGACAGTCAATTCTGCCAAAACCAAAAAATGGCCAAGGCTAGTTCACGCATTGGCAGTGACATGTATTACGATTCCGCCCAACACGTTTAGTCATATGTGATGTCATCAGGCGCACCTGATGTTGGTCTGTGTGGTGTACCTATCGCCGTGAGGCCTTCAGGCTATTGGTATATACACTTTACTCTCTTTTCCTGCTATAAACTGAGAAGATAGCTCACTTTTTGACTTTTGAATTTTTTCTGGACTTTTATTGTTTATACGTTATTTGTGTACTCATACTGTATGTTTAATTGTTGTTCTTAATTTTGTTTTGGTGTATTTTATATTATGCACATTTATTGGTATTGTATCGTTTTTTTTACCAGCATTGCACTATTGTTTTCTTGTTGTTATTATTTTGTTATCTCATTAAAATGTTTATACAAGTTTATTCTCTCAACTAAATTGGCAGAAAATCATTTTTACTATAAACCAGGCAGCCAGTATTTCTTTTAGAACTTGATGCTTTAAAAACTGTTTTCCAATGTTTTTATTTGTTTACTGTATTAATGAGCATTTATTTCATGAAGTGAACTAGTAGAGGGGACCTCTGAGCATCCTACTAGTTTGATATATAACAATATTAATTTTTTTTTTTTGCTGAAAAGCGAAGTGCAGATCCAAGCTCTGTACTTCCTAGTCTACAAAAGCAATTTAATTAAAGAGAATCTAAACTGACTAACTAAAATATATTATATTTTAGCTTACCAATCATTAGCTGTGTTGTCTAAGTACATTTTTTCACCAGGCTTTTTTCCTTTATTTTTACTTGGTGATTATACCAGGAACAACTTCCTGTCCTAGGGTGACGGCACTCACTCACTGCACTGTAACTATTGAGGAGCAACTTTGTCAAATCAAGGCAGGGCTATAGAACTCCTCTCTGTCCTCTTCTCCATGATATAAAATAGGGGGAAATGTTATTTTCTTCACAGAGAGGGCTGGCGACAATGTTCCAGAGTAAGGAAAGGAATGGTTGGTAGTCAGGATGACATCCAAAAAATTGTATTTCTTTGTTAAGTAAACATGTACAATGCTGTGAAAACAGCCTATGCATTTCAGACTTTAGTCCTTAGTCATGGCTTAGTCATGGTTGCCATGACAAAGGACTAACGTCAGAAATGAGTAGGCTGTTTTTAGAGCATTGTACATGTTTACTTAATAAAATACAGTTTTTTGGATGTCATCCTGAGTGCCGACCATCCTTTTCCTTACTCTGGTACGTTGGAGGTGTCAGCAGCCTCAAGGTCTGAGCACCGGGCGAAACTGGTATATGGGAAGGTTGTAGCACCTATACACCTGTTTTCCGCTGGTGAAAATGTTAACTGATAACAGTGCAGCACAGACAGAGTGTACAGAAAGTCACTAGCTCACTAGATTTCTGGCAGGATCAGGATTTTTTAATTTCTCTTGTACAGCTGCCGTTACCTGTGTAGCATGGAGAGTAAAAAAAAGGATCTATAAACAATGATTAGCACACATTTTGAGTGGAAATAGATGTATGTACCTACATAGAGTAGATACCCCCAGAAATGCACAATCCAGTTTATGGACATATCTTGATGAAACTCAATCATCTATGGCTATGCAGTCTAAATGAGCCCAGTTTTATATTGCAGTTTTGTTTTATTCTTACACTTTTGAAATGATGGGGTCTGACAATGTGGTTAAAAGAACCATGTATGGTAACTTTTGAGATTTCTCCTTGCATGGAAACCAACTTTAACCACGTACCACATGGCCAGTGCAATATGCATTATACACATACCTGTGTAGAAACTACAGGTTCTGACCTCAACCCGATAGAACACCTTTGGGATGAATTAGAGCAGAGACAACAAGCCAGGCCTTCTCATCCAAAATCAGTGCCTGATCTCACAATCAAACTTGCTAGTAACTCTCAAAGTGCCACAGACCATGCAATGGTGCGATTCAGTGATCACCTCAGAGCGTGTGACCAAGTCGCTAGACAAAGTCAAACCATGCTTGTGAACCACCCTGGGTTCTATGAAGATCACAGGATCCCAGGCTCCAATGCAGTAAAAGGTATATATAGATGGGAAGAAAAAAATACATACCCTGTTTCCCCGAAAATAAGACCTAGCGTGATTGTCGGTGATGGCCGCAATATAAGCCCTACCCCCCAAATAAGCCCTGGTTAAAGTCCTTGTAGGTCTTATTTTCAGGGTAGGGCTTATTTTCGGGGAAACAGGGTAAGGCTTATTTGGGGGTAGGGCTTATATTGCAGCCATCACCGACAATCACGCTAGGTCTTATTTTGGGGGAAATAGGGTAGTGTAGCAGTTACTCTCGGTGGAGCTGCTGGTTTAAGCGGGTCTGTTACCTTCACTCTGCTTCCAAAAAAAAACAGTGACAATAACTCCCAAGCCTGAGAGTAAGCATTTGAGTTTCTTATAACTTTGGATAGACAGAGAGAGAGAAAGGGACAGTGAAAGACACTATAAGACTTATATCCATAAAACATCCGCAAACAAAACCACAGTATGATTGTACACAAACTCACTATCTAACTAGCTGAAAAGCCTCCCAGCTTAATATAAGATCCAATGATCCCTGAAAAGGAAACATAGTTAAACACACATATGTATATCCTACACAACAGTCCATCCCTATATAAAATTCTTCTCCTCTTTTTTTTTTCATGAAACAAAATCCAGCTAGCAAAAGGAAGTCCTTGGATTTAAACACTGAACAGAATATGTAGATCTTGACCACGGAGATCTCTTTACCCTGACGCTAACTAGCTAAATAACTTCAAAGTTCTTTTGTCCATAGTTACCAGTAAAACTGGGGATCTGGCAAGGTCAGTGTCTTTCCCTCTTTATCCACTGTGGTAATAAAATACACAACATTGTCCTTTCCCGGCCTGCAAATTACCACTTTGTCAGCATAGATGTGCCGACCGAAATTCCAATGTTCAAAGCATCCGTTAAAACGTTCATTCATCTTAACAGAACATCCAATCTTTCTGAAGGTTTTAGGTACAGACAAATAGTCCCAAACAGCTTCACTGTACCAAAGTTCCCGATTATTTTCAATCCCCTGCATGATATCCCGGGGCACATAGGGGAACTCCAAACCATACTCTGCCGCCACACTCTTGTTCAATTTCCTCTGTAAGCGAGCAAGTTTTGGCAAAGATCTGTCTCTCCCCATACCAGGCGGTATACAGGAATCCAATGATTTGCTCACCATAGACCCAGCCGGTGTCTGCAGTGCGCTAGCAACTTTTGGCAAAGTCCCATCAATAGTACTGTGTGACTCCACACAGGGTGACGTCTTCCCAGAACACAGGGCTGTCCATTAAGGGAAAGTCATAGCGGAGGCAACATCCTCACTCTGTGACCACAATAACTCTTGTGACATAGTCTTAAATAGGTCATCATCACCGGAAAGATCCGACATGGATTCTATTTCCGAATCTCCCAACTCTTCCGCTGGCAAATATTTATTTACAGTCCCGGACACATTCTCCAACAGTGGCTTACCCGTTCCTGACGTGGACTCTGGTAGCTCCGGTCCAGGTAACCTCTGGGGTAGGCCTCAACCACGGCCGCAGAAAGCCTTTACATAGCCCACCTTCCTTTGAGTAGGCACAACAGGAGTAGGCGTAGTGGACGCAGAAACCAAAGTAATGTCCCCTGATGAGACAACAGCAGCAGTGTCTCCTTCTGGAACATTGTCAGTAACGACAGGCAAAGTGGCGGCCTGTCGCTCTCTCTCTGTAGCAATAGCAGCTTCTACTGTGGCGATGGTAAGTGTGTGTCACCGGCGCAAAACCAATATTTCCTGTTACTTTAATAATGGTTAACTTGACTGCTGCATCCAAAAAAAACTTTTCATGGAAAAGGATTAAATTGCCGTGTGTGTGGATGCACTGCTCCCATCTAAATATTCGTGTACCCTATCTATACAGTGCAAACTTATTTTATATACAACATACATCTATATAAAATCATCACATTAGACCAATAACCTGTAACAAAAAATCTGATAATATATATCACATATGTGACAGAGTCCCCTTAGTAATAAAACAAGAAAGCACAATCAGGATAATAACATACCATTCATTACGGGATTCAACACACAATACAAAGAATTAGAGAACATTATAAAGAACAACTGGTCGATTATCAGCAGTGACCCACAATTAAGTAAGGTACTACCCCGGAAACCGACATTCGTATATAGAAAAGCAAGAAGGATTAGAGATAAAATAGTAAAAAATGTGCCAGACCCCCCTAAAAGTTTCTCAACATTGTTTAACCAGAAGGGATTTTTTAGGTGTGGGAAATGTAAAGCCTGTAGGTCCACCAACAAGAAAGATAGGAAAATTACCAGCTTCATGTCGAACACCAATGAGCAAACATACAAAATAGATAAGTTGATAACATGCTGTAGTACACATGTCACCTACGTACTGGAGTGCAGCTGTGGACTACAGTACGTAGGTAGAACAACTAGAGCCCTGTCAGTAAGAATAGGTGAACATGTCAGAAACATCAAAAAAGGATTCAAACACCACAGCGTATCAAAACATTTTAGAGATATACATGGTAGTAACCCACAACATTTAAAATTCTATGGAATAGATAGAATAGCACGTAATTGGAGGAATACCAATATGAAAAGGGAAGTTTCAAAGAACGAAACCCACTGGATATTTAGAATGGACACGATGAGGCCACAGGGGTTGAACGTGGAACTCGACATCAATTGTTTTTTGGAAGATTACTAACATGTAATTGTTCTAATTTTGAGTGTTTAAGCACATCTGGACTATTTTCTATATTTTATTTTTATTTTTATTATTATATTTTTTTCATTTTTTTATTTTTATTTTGTTCGATACATATTTAATTTTTGATTTTGATTTTTTAACCTTTATTTATTAATTTTTATTTATTATTTTTTCTTTATTATTTTTTCTTTATTTATTATTTATTATTTTTTATTTTATTCATTATTTTTTATTTTATTCTTTATTTTTTATTTTATTTTTTATTAAATTTTTTTATTTTTTTATTTTTTTTATTTTTTTTTATTTTTTATTATTTTTTTATTTTATTTTTTATTTTTTATTTTTTATTTTATTTTTCATTTCAATTTTTTTATTTTTTTATTTTATTTATTTTTTTATTTTATATTTTATTTTTTATTTTTTATTTTTTATTTTTTTATTTTATATTTTTTTATTTTTATTTTTATTTTATTTTATTTTTTATTTTATTATTTATTTCTTATTATTTTTAGTATTTTGGTACTAATGCCTTTTTTAGTACCGATTACATGCTAGAGATTAATTTTAAAAGGGTAGAGGTGTATAACTATTCCGCTAAAATGAAATATATGAATGTAATGAGAAAGGTTTTGCTGTTCCATATTACAAGTCGTGCAGCAATTGCTGCGAAATAAAAAATATGTACAAGATGCTTGAAATGCCGAAGGATCTAAGGGTTAAATAACCTAACAACATGTGAAAGCCTCTCCAGCAGATATGGATGGGTTAGGTTTTAAAATATTCATACATTTTTTAAATTATTCATATATTTTCAGTACATTAGAGGCCAGACCGGAGCAATGACAAACAATGGTAGAGCAAGGGAAAGGGTATGCGCATTATACAACTACAGGAATGGGCTAACGCCCATAGTTAAAATGGCGTCAAGAGGGAGGAAGTCTTACTAGAAAGGACAGTAAGGGAAAACCCATAGTTAAGATGGCGGTATGGGCACTTCCGCCCAGGCTCAATATAAATAGAACAGGAACCAATCAAATGGCAGCTTCCTGATGACGCATATTGCGAAACGCGTAGAGGCTGCTGGGAATTTTTGTACCCACGTGACCGTGAACGATCGTGGTTGGTGAGGACGCGAACGGGTACGAGGGGAGGAACGCAAGCGGTACACGGAGGTTGCACAGCACACATTAGGCGTACTGGGCTGCAGTGCATACCCGTCCCTAACTGCTGGAAAAGCTCTCACAAATAATAGGCAAAACCCTGCGAGCCACTTACGGATGAATGCCTACAAAATGGTGAGTAATTAGTCTTAAGTGGAGACCAGCTGCAAACACTCAATCACGTTCCATAATCGTGCAAAGTGATAAAAATAAAACAATGTGTCTGCGCTAGAACAAATCACTTCAATCAAAGTGTGGTAATAATAAACATAAACAACATGGGTGTTATCATATAATGTGCTTAGGTGAAAAACCCCCAGGTGCTGGAGTATAAAGTGCACAGTGATATATAAAACACAAAATGTGAGTGATCAAAATTGAAAGAACATATCACTTAAAAAATGAATCAAATATATTGTAAAGGAATATAACAACTGGTGAATGAAATAAAGTCCAAAAACAGTGTATATTCAATAATATATAAGTGCCCAAAAAATAGTCCGAAAATATAGTGAATTTCACATATCCTTTCTTCCAAACGTGTGTCACCAAGAAGCATGCTATGGTGTCTTCCGGCCGCCCCCACAGGTGTATATGCTCACCTTCCTGTGTGTGACACAGCGATTAAACTATGTCAGACAAAGCCTTGGAGCCACTCCTGTGCTCATTCGGAACCAGCTGTACAGACTTCCAATGCTCTCAAATCTTGATACATGGTACAGATCCACTATACCAGTCCAGTCCGGAACACCTAATATGAATCTGTCAAATCTTCATTGCAGTCTTTGTGTCTGTCTTTTAACTCAGATGTCGTCCACATTGAAACACGCTATTGAGCTCCCCGGTCTCCGATCCTCGCCGGAAAAGCTCTGTGCCGGCTCGAGGGCACATACAAATGTGAGTGTACAGTCTTTATTTGTTTTACACAATAAAAAGTTTTAAACGTTATTGTGCGATGATCGTTTCATCCCTATTTTATGAGGAACACTAAGGTCCAATTATAATCATTGAAGAAGTTCCCTATAAGTGGAGTGGTTATCCCTATGAATGAACCAAAGGTGCAATTTTAAAGAAATATCTGGTGAGTGGCCAACCTCACAGGTGGTGGTGGAGCACTAAGTCACTTTATATTGAACCAACACAAGAGCACGCCAATCACGGCAATTGATGGAAGATTTGAGAGCATATACTTGGGGACTCTGTCACATATGTGATATATATTATCGGATTTTTTGTTACAGGTTATTGGTCTACTGTGGCGATATCTGTTGCACAATCCATCCGATAAGCATGGGGCGATGTGGTAGGTTGCTCCACCACAAACAAGTACTCTCCACATTGCGGATAACAGCCAAATGGATGAAGATGCACGGCCAATCCTTCGCATCGATGGCAGATCATGCCCAATCCCTCAACATCTCCTGAGGTATACAGGACAAACCTCCCCTGCGGCTTCAAACGAACTCCAGTATCCGTAAGCAGAGTTCCAGATAGCACAGTATTCATCATGGTGCTTGTAGGGAACACTCTCGGTCCCGCAACTGGCTGCATCACTGGAAAAGACATGGCCACACTTTGATCTTCTTAGCACGATCACGAGGCTTCTCCTTTCCTCTGGCGCCAAACACATACCCGGGTCCCACGCGGTAGCAAGTAGGGCAACTCCTCCCACTTGTTCTTCTAGTCACGTAGCTCTCGGGCCTTTTACTGGCGCCCGCCGTCTACGCACTCAGAAATAAAGTCCTGCAGTTTTACCTTTTCTCTTCCTGAAAGATTCTCATTTTTAAAAAAAAAGAAAAAGTAAACTCCCGGTAAAACACTCCACTGGTTCGTGAGAATTGACGGTCAACAAATCCCGGATGAGCCCCCACATGTAGCAATTACTCTCGGTGGAGCTGTTGGTTTAAGCGGGTCTGTTACCTTCACTCTGCCTCCCTCTGTTTCACCGGCACCAGGTCTAGGGTTCCATTGAGTTTACCTCTGGACGACACACGCACCAACATTGGAGTACGTTTTCAATGCTTTATTAAACACTTGACTTAGGAAATAGCAGGAAAGAGGCGGAGAGGAAACTGCAGAAGAAACTCAAACATCTTCTTGTAGGGTTCTTTTAACAAATGTTCGGGTAGAATTCAGATATTATATGGAATGCGCTCCCCTCATGGGACACACTCCTTGCTCGTCTGGATAGGCCCCTCTCACCAGCCTAGCAACCAGTACACAGCACGAATCAAAGTCTCTGCCACAGACTTGCTTGAGAACAAAATCCGTACGATCCTCTGCCACAGGATGTATCAAATTTTCTGTAATGAATGTCAGTCACAGTGCCTGAACCTTTAAGCCAATCCGGCAACACTATGCTGTATAGTTACTTTCGGATACGTCCTCCAACCGAGTCACCAGGCCCCTCTATAGACCACTAGCTGCGTGATCCCTCCAAGACGGGTCCACCCCTGGGATCTCCTCGGTTGTCAAGCTTCGTCACACAGGACCGACAGCTCAGAACCATTCCTCAGCCGCGGTGGTAGGCCCCAGACAAGCCTCTGGACCCATCCCTGCGCCGCCGTATCGTGGGCCTCCGGAAAGGAGGACCACAAGGTAGCTCCTTAATGCATATCTGTCGGCCAGGAGGGCCAGCAGGTGGCTGTAAAACAAACCCTAAAATATGGCGTCTGTCCCATAAATACCCTCGCCCAGAATGCAACTCGGAGGACCACCTCCACCGAGTTGTCTCCAGGACCGAAGAGCATCCATACGCTTCAACACGTTGCCTTTCCAACACTAACCAGTGATAACAGCGACACCCACCGGTCAGCACGGAAACACACACAACGTCAGCCAAGCTGGGACAGAGGCAAACTTAACCTTCCTAACGAACAAGTTACTAAATTTACCTAACATGCGGTAGATTGAAAATCTACCAGCGCTACAATAGTATAATACCGTTTTAAAATTTATTAAAAAATAGAGATACTCTCCCCAAAAGGGGTACTCACAATGTATAGGTGCGTCAGTGCACCGCTATAAGCATGGCAAATATGATACTTTTCGTGAGGGTATGGTGTGCGTCTTCTCAATAGGCAGCGTCTCCTCAATGGTGCAAGTTCACAAAGGAGATGACAAGGACACAGCATTTCTGACAAGATCATCAGGTATTTCCTGTATTTGCTGAAAATGTTGTTAGCTTGAGAAAATAAAGAAAACAAATGCAGTCATCACAGCTAAGGACTGTAAGCTGCAATATACAGTATTACATTTTTGTTCTTGGGTTTAATTATCCTTTATAAATGAAGTAATCACTGATCCTGATGTCCTTTTCATCTATAGGTCCTTAACAGAAATGACATCCTTGTCAAAACAGAAAAAAAAAATTGAAAAGAATAGATGGTTTATTTACCCAACTAATAATACATGCATATGAATGGCCAGTAGCTAGAAACATGTAAAGAGAAGTAAATGTTGTGATAAACAAAAAAAAAGTTAAGATGTTTTCAGTTACCACATTAAAGACATTCTGGGGCATTGTCAAGGACAACAACTGCCATGAACTGCAAGAACAATGGAAAGGAGCTTCTAGGCACCTTTCCTATTGGCACTTCCTATGCCGCGTACACACGAGCGGACTTTACGGCAGACTTGGTCCGGCGTACTGGATTTTGTCGGACAATTCGATCGTGTGTGGGCTCCAGCGGACTTTGTTTGCTCAAAAGTTGGACGGACTTAGATTTGAAACATGTTTTAAATCAATCCGTCGAAATCGAGTCCGGTCGAAAAGTCCGCTCGTCTGTATGCTAGTTCAACGGACAAAAAGCCACGCTAGGGCAGCTATTGGCTACTGGCTATGAACTTCCTTGTTTTAGTCCGGTCGTTCGTCATCACGTACGAATTCGACGGACTTTGGTGGATTGTGTGTAGGCAAGTCCGTTCATTCAGAAAGTCTGTCGTAAAGTCCGTCGAAAAGTCCGCCGGGCAAAGTCTGCTGTAAAGTCCACTCGTGTGTACGTGGCATAACAGCTAGTTTTCCTCCACCTTTATATGTAATTATGTCAGTAATAGACTTGGCTAGGAATGTTTTTTGCATATGTTCTCTAAAAAAAGACTACCCCTGTTTTTTTTTTTTTTTAAGCATTTTCAATGAGGTTAATGTAGCAGAGTAGGATCATGTGCATAAAGAAGGGGCTGGGGACACTCAACAACATTGCACTGGCAGTCTGCTTTCAGAAGTTTCTTCATCATTCATCATACCTGAGGAAAGTCAGGATCCACTTGCAGAAACTCTTGCTTCTTCCACCTCAGCATTGATGCAATAAGTGGCTTCTGCTTTCACTGCAATGCAAAGGCGGCCTATCATTTTCTGGCCATCTACCCAAGGGCATCAAAGACACAGGATGAGCTGATAGATGCTCTTAAAGTGTTTGTAATCCTAACATTTTTTACCTTGATGGTAGCTCTAATGGAGATTGTACAATCAGATTGTATAGTGTATGGTGAGCTTTACAGAACCAAGGGCATACTTCTCCTGTCTTTAATACTACAGCTCTATCCACGTAGGCTGTTATCTGATTGCTCAGCACCTGCACATTCTGCCATATGAATGATCTATGGCTGTGTATTTAGTAAGAACAATATTCACATAAGTGAGAATGTCCATTTGTGACCCGCTTTATGGCATTATCCAGGGTTTTGCCAAATAAAACCTCTCCATCATATGGGATGTTGCAGAGAGCTTGCTTCTAGGCAGTGCCACAGCCATAAGGCCATTTTGGCCATGATTGAATGCACAATCAACTTTGCCAAGAAACCCCTGAAACCCCTGAAACCCCTGCTAAGAAGGCTGTTGGTAAATTCAGTTCTGCAATAGCCATGATAATATTGGCTGGCTTCATTTCAGACTTCAAAGCGATTTCTATATTTGCAACGCAAACTTTTTTTAGCAGATTTTTTTTTAGGTTAGTGTTCTCCTGCCTGTCCATCAGGTCTTTAAAGATGACAGAATCATCTAAACGAAGAGAGACATGCCTCGCCAGGCATTGAAGAGCTGAGTCTACCCCCAGCAGGGTGTACCACAATACCGAATCTGAAGATTTGAATGAATACAGTTTAGAAAATCTGTTCTGAAGAATAGCTTTCTTCTCCAGCCTCTCCCACTCATCCTCTATCAATTCATGAATTTGCGTCATTAAAAAGAAAGGGGCTCCTTCTTTTTTCAGGTTTGTGAAATATTTCTATAAGTTCTCGGGTGGCTGAGAGTCTTGCTCCCACTCTATAGCTTATTTTACTGCAGTAATGAAAGGATCTATGAGTTTAAAATCAAAAGAATGCATGGCAACTTCCTCGGATTCCGAGGACAAGCATAAAGAGATCTCCATGGCTGAAGGGGAGTTTTGTCTACATGTCATAGAAATGGAGGGGATTGGGAAAAAAATAGGGACTTTAAGGAAGCCGTATCTGGTAAGATCATGTATTTCCATCCCTAGGGACTTTAAATGATACCATGGCCTGGTAAGGTCATGAATATCCATCCCATTAGAGTTTATAAAAAGAAGTATATAAAAAATATACAGGAAAGGAGTGGGACTTTGTAGGAAGCAATTGGTATCAAAAGAATAATTAGGTGAGCATAAAGGAATTTTATTGAACACTGAATTAAACATACACATTCCAGATAACATTAATAATTAACATACATAGAGTACTTAGGCCATTGGGCATATGGTACATATGATTATAATGACAATAGTATGCAACCAAGCAGGGTAATAACAATAAATAATAATCTCTCATGGTAAAAGAATATAAACTTTCCAGGTTCACCCCAAATTGTTGGTATATCGCAATAATTCAAAAGGATATGACCTGCAAGACCTATAGCCTCACTAAACCTGTATGGGTGCAAAATACATAAGGTTTGTAATTCTTGATAAGATGAGTAGAAACACGGCGACCAGTAGCTCTACGCGTTTCGTGGCTTAACTGCCACTCGTCAGGAGCAAGCACGTGTGATTTCTATAATAAAATAGTTGAAAGGGTAAAAAAGCAATAAAGATTGTAAATAGAAAGACAAGGTTGGGGTAGAGTGTAGGATCCCCATAACCAGGGCTTACTACGGTTGGGTGTGCTGATGGTACAGTGGCAAGGCCTTGCCAACAGTCCGGAAAGTAACTCCACACTGGGAGCTGAGGTGGGCACGGATTTGGGGGGCAGTACCCAGGCAGGCACGGAAATCGAGGACATTGTAGGAAATGGAGGGGCACAGTGTGAGCAAGGGAAGTGAAAGGAGGGGAGGGAGAGGAGGGGGGAAGGGGGAAGGGAAAAGGGAAGAGAGAGAAGGGAAATAGGGGGGAAGAGAGGGGGGAAAAGGGGGGAACAAGAAGGCAAAGGAGGGGTAAAGAAAAGGGGAAAAGGGGAAAAAGAAGGGGGGGGTTGTGTGTGTTGGGGAAGGAAAGGGGAAGGGAAAAAGAAAAGGAGGGGGAAAAGGGAAAGGACAAGGGAGGAGAGAGGGAGAAAAGAGAAAAAGAAAGGGAGGAGGGAGAAAGGGGGGAAAGAAGATAGAAGGAAAGGAAAGGGGGAAAGAAAGAAAAGAAAGGGGGGAAGGGGAAGGAAGAAAAACAGTGGAGGAAAGGGGGGAATAGAAGGGGGAGAGAAGGAGAGGGTGAAGGAAGGGGGTGGTAAGAATGTGGTGAAGGGGCTAGGAATGAGTGATAAAGCCGGGGTAGGGGGTAAGGGGAGTGGGGGGAGTGAAGGCAAGTGATGGGCCAAAATGGTGAAAGTGAGAAACCAAATTAAATTGTTGAAAGTGCCAATTTACCTTGTGTTATGAGGAACCCAATATGAGGGAACCAGGAGGACCAACAACCAGACAGTGCCTGTGATGAGTGTGTGGAATGCCTCGAGTTCCGGGACCGACCGAGGACCTCCCCTAAATACACCAGCCGCGGGGAGGTCCACCAATGTCACGCCGTGTAGTGGGGGGAGGAGCGCTGAACGCCAAACAGCCGGACCTCCGACCATCGACACACAGCCGGCTCCCCCATAGCCCACGAGTGTGGTAAGGACAGCTTGTGCGTGACGGCATCAGAACGGCGCTGCGCGCACAGCATCAATTGCGTGACATCGACACGCATGACGGCACATCCGCCCCCAGGCAAAAATGGGGCGGGGGAGGGGGGAATGGCCGCAAGGCGCGTCGCAGCCCCCGGAGGGAGAAGAGCCAGACTGCAGGACGACCCAACACACATGCCTCCCACAACACCACACACCTGCCAAGTCTACATTTGGGGCAATACAGATTGTGCAACATTGAAAAATGATAAACAGATTATTATATGGATACAAGGTTAATCAAAATAAAAACAGGGGAGACTAATTGGGTCATTAGGAGCAAAAGAACTAAAATCACTAAAACTGATAGAGCTAAACCAAGTGCTTCCATCCCTGTTTCAATGAAATGGAGGGGATTGGGGAAAAAATAGGGACTTTAAGGAAGCCATGATCTGGTAAGATCATGTATTTCCATCCCTAGGGACTTTAAATGATACCATGGCCTGGTAAGGTCATGAATATCTATCCCATTAGAGTTTATAAAAAGAAGTATATAAAAAATATACAGGAAAGGAGTGGGACTTTATAGGAAGCAATTGGTAGCAAAAGAATAATTAGGTGAGCATAAAGGAATTTTATTGAACACTGAATTAAACATACACATTCCAGATAACATTAATAATTAACATACGTAGAGTACTTAGGCCATTGGGCACAGTTCACGGTACATATGATGATAATGACAATAGTATGCAACCAAGCAGGGTAATAACAATAAATAATAATCTCTCATGGTAAAAGTATATAAAATTCCCAGGTTCACCCCAAATTGTTGGTATATAGCAATAATTTAAAAGGATATGACCTGCAAGACCTATAGCCTCACTAAACCTGTATGGGTGCAAAATACATAAGGTTTGTAATTCTTGATAAGATGTGTAGAAACACGGCGACCAGTAGCTCTACGCGTTTCGTGGCTTAACTGTCACTCGTCAGGAGCAAGCACGTGTGATTTCTACAATAAAATAGTTGAAAGGGTAAAAAAGCAATAAAGATTGTAAATAGAAAGACAAGGTTGGGGGTAGAGTGTAGGACCCCCATAACCAGGGCTTACTTACTACGGTTGGATGTGCTGATGGTACAGTGGCAAGGCCTTGCCAACAGTCCGGAAAGCAACTCCACACCGTGAGCTGAGGTGGGCAGCCACGCGGATTTGGGGGGGGGGGGGTACCCAGGCAGGCATGGAAATCGAGAACATTCTAGGAAATGGAGGGGCACAGTGTGAGCAAGGGAAGTGAAAGAAGGGGAAGGAGAGGGGGGGGAGGGAAAGGGGAAGGAGAGGGGGGGGAGGGAAAAGGGAAGAGAGAGAAGGGGAAAAGGGCAGAAGAGAGGGGCGAAAAAGGGGGAACAAAAAGGCAAAGGAGGGGGAAAGAAAAGGGGAAAAGGGGAAAAAGAAGGGGGGGGGGTTTGTGTGTTGGGGAAGGAAAGGGGAGGGAAAAAGAAAAAGGAGGGGGAAAAGGAAAAGGCAAGGGAAAGGACAAGGGAGGAGAGAGAGAAAAGAGAAAAAGAAAGGGAGGAGGGAGAAAGGGGGGGAAGAAGATAAAAGGAAAGGGGGAAATAAAGAAAAGAAACGGGGGAAGGGGAAGGAAGAAAAACAGTGGAGGAAAGGGGGGAATAGAAGGGGTGAGAGAAGGAGTGGGGGAAGGAAGGGGATGGTAAGAATGTGGTGAAGGGAATAGGAATGAGTGATAAAGCCGGGTAAGAGTGGTGAAAGTGAGAAACCAAATTAAATTATTAAAAGTGCCAATTTACCTTGTGTTATGAGGAGCCCAATATGAGGGAACCAGGAGGACCAACAACCAGACAGTGCCTGTGATGAGTGTGTGGAATGCCTCAAGTTCCCGGGACCGAGGACCGCCCCTAAATACACCAGCCGCGAAGGCGCATGCGCGGTAGCTCCATGAGCGGTCGCTCGTTTTGAGAGCTCCGCTCCACTCTGGCCGACATCCACCGCCACAGCTACAACAAGCGGCGGAATCAGCCCATCGGACCCCCTCCTCACCTTTTGGAGTCCTGAGGGACCCCCCCCCGCATGATCAGGGGATCAGCCAGACGGGACCTATCCCGATTCCTGGATCCTGGCCCGCGGATCGCGGCCTTCACGAAAATGGCGGCCGCCGGCGCAACACGAGGCTCCCCAAAAAATCCAGCGGCATCCCTGGAAGACTTCCCACCCCTGCCTTCACACAAAGACAGGATGAATCCTCCAACAGTGAGTAATCCCCAGGACGGGATATTTCCAGCATCCCCCACAGACTCTTTAGGCTGCAGCCCTATGGAAGTCCCCCCCTAACCCAGATGGAGGAGAGCTGCTCCACATCCAGCCCTCAGACTGTTCCCCCTGCTCCTATCCGCGCAGACTTCGCAGCCCTAATGGACACCTTCTCTAATATGCTCTCAAGAGGGTTAGCCCACAATGCCTCACAAATCATCACCACTATACAGGCAGACCTGCAGCAACTGGGCATAAGAATTGAAGCAATTGAATCTAAGACTGATCAAATCGCTGCAGTCGCCAACCAGAACACTGACAGGATCCAAGAATTGCATGACCAACTGGACATGGCGTACTCAAAACTCGATGACCTCGAAAATAGGTCTCGTAGATACAATTTTAGGCTAAGAGGCCTTCCAGAATCGTTTAAAGACACAGATAAAATTGTTCGCTCTTTCATCAAACATTTAATTCCGGACATTCCGGACTACAGACTGGAATTAGACCGGGCACATAGGGCCTTGCAACCTCCGCGCCAAGATGGCCTGCCCAGAGACATAGTGGTTAAACCCCACTTCTTCAGAGTTAAAGAAGAAGTTATGCACAAAGCAAGGGAAACAGAAAATCTCTCCTTCCAAGGACACCCGATTCAAATTTTTGCGGACCTTTCCCCCTACACGATACAGAGACGGAGATCCTTAAAGCCTCTCTTGAGCAGCCTATCGCAAAAATCAATCGCTTACAGATGGTCGTTCCCCTTTCGCCTCAACTTTGCCTACCTAAATAAATCCTATAGCTTCACGAACTTTGGAGACGGGGAACGGTTGCTGCTACAACTGGGCCTTATTTCACACTCACCTGCTCCACCTGCTGTTATGGATCTCAGAACACCTCAATCAGCGAAAAGACCACCACCCTCAAGTCCCATCCAACCCTTATGGCACAAGCAGCAAGCCAAGAGATCCAAAAGATGGATGTCCCCCTTAAGGAACAGTCTACAATCAACAGAGCTGTTTTTTTTTCCCCAGGACCTCCTGCGGTAGTCTTCTTCTAAAAATGGGACGCTGACTTCCTAAGCCCCCGTTTTCTTCTGGCAGAACCTTAGCCAGACTCTCTAATTTTTTTGATTCTGAGACGTTTTCTTTTTGCTTCATTTTTCTCAGGACTCCTTTAAATATGTTTTTTATGGTTCTAATTTTGGTTTCATTTTTTGGCGGTTTGGCCGGAGTGGCTGCACTTTGCCTCCACGAGTTTCGGAGTGGTATTTTCCCCCACTCGGAGACACCTCCATGACCCTATCTTTGGGGGTTTTTGTTCTAAGGGAAAACCTTACAGGGGGCGACTACCTGCCTTTCCCTCTTGTCAGGGTTCTTGATTGTTATCCAGTTATAATAAGAATGTTTTCTTGGTTATGGCAGTTGTTTCATATTGCTTTTGACATGTCTTGTCTCTCCCTTCCAGGGTCATCCTTCCCTCATTTCCTCCCCTCCTCCTCTCCCCTATTTCTGGAGTCACTCAGCAGCCCGACAATGCAACTACAACCTGGAATTCAAAACTCTCAGGCTGTGAAGGCATGGACACAAGCACAAATCTTGAAGTCTCAGGTAGGCACTTATTGTGTGATGCGCACATCCCCCCCTCTGATCCATGCATTCTGACACGCTCATCCCTCCTCCCCCCCTCTGTATAGCCACGCACAATGTGCAGGGAATGAATTCTCCGGTCAAAAGACGTAAACTATTTAACTACTACAAGTCACAAAAAATCGCAATTCTTTTATTACAGGAAACTCACTTCCCATCCTCATACAATCCCTCCTTCTTACACGGTCACTATACTCAGTTTTTTCTTTCCAATGCTGACAATAAGATTAAAGGGGTTGCCATTTGCTTTGCAAAACACCTTAAATTTTCTCCCTCTGAAGTTATTAAAGACCAAGCGGGCAGGTTTCTTCTAGTAAAAGGCACGATTGAGGGATCAATGCACTCTTTTATTTCTTACTACGCCCCGAACAAGGGCCAGGCTTCCTTTTTCTCCACAATGATGTCCACACTAGGCCCACAACTTGAGGGGAAAATAATAATGGGAGGAGACACAAACCTCCCTTTTGATATTTCTCTGGACAAATCGGGGACCCCCTCGTTCTAGAAAACCTCCAAAACAAAGTACTAAAATAGCCTCCACACTGTGTTCTCTAGGCCTTGTGGACATCTGGAGAGAAATTAATCCTAGGTCCAAGGACTTCACTCATTACTCCGCCCCACACCACCTCTACACCAGAATCGATCATATTTTTATTCAATCATATAACATCCCCATGGCCAACAAAGCAGTTAATAGGGACACTCCTATTTCAGACCACTCCGTGGTTCTCCTATACATGCAACAATCTCTCAACCCGGGCAACAAATTCACATGGCGCCTTAATGAAGGGCTCCTAAGTGACCCAATCCAATGCTCGATTTTAGCAAAAGAAATACAGGAATACTTCCGTTTAAACAATACTGAAGAGGTTTCCCCGGAGACGTTGTGGGCAGCCCATAAGGCAGTCCTCAGAGGAAAAATTATTCAAATCTCCACTAATCTTAAGAAAGAACGCACGGCTGAAACCAACAATCTTCGGTTAAAATTCCAATCTCTGTGTGGAGCCCATAAACGGAATCCCACCAAGGATTCTCTTGAGGCGCTGGAAAATGCGCGGACTTCTTTAAACCTGGCTCTTACCTCCGAGGCTGAGAAACAGATCCGGTGGTCGGGAGCCCGCTTTTACTACCAAACTGATAAAATAGGAGCTAAATTAGCAGTCAAATTGTCACCAAGACCGCGATCGGTTGCCTTCCCCAAAATTCGCACTCCTTCGGGTGAACTATCCCAAAACCCAAAATCTATAATGGAAACATTCCATGACTTCTACACCTCACTATATAAAAAGGAAAAAATAACACCTAACCATTCTATATCGGACTTCCTAAATAACCTATCCCTTCCCAAATTATCTCCTGAACATTCGGACCTACTAGATGATCCAATCACTGACTCAGAAGTCCTCATGGTGATTAAGCACCTGAAACAAAACTCAGCCCCGGGCCCTGAAGGCTTCTCCGTTGGATATTATAAAAAATTTGGTCCCATACTAACCCCGTATTTAGTCAAATTTTTTAACTCTCTCAGGTCTGGCTCTCCCCTGGATAAAGCACTAAATTTTGCCTTTATATCGGTCATTCCAAAACCCGGCAAAAATACAACTATGGTCTCTAATTACCGCCCTATCTCCTTAATCAACAAAATTTTAACTAAAGTTCTCTCTAATCGGCTAGCGTCCTGTATAGCGCTCTATATCAATAAGGACCAGGTGGGCTTCATTCCGGGGAGACAAGGACCTGACCAGATCAGGAGAGCAATTGACATTATTTCTCTTCTCAAATCCCAATGGGATGGGGGCCCCCCACAATATGGTTATCTGTTATCCATTGACTTGCAGAAGGCTTTCGACACAATTACCTGGCCCTACTTATTCCAGGTACTGGAACGCTGGGGTTTTGGTCCACGTTTCATGAACATCCTTAGAGCCCTGTATTCTGGCCCAAGTGCACAGGTCAGATTGCAGGGCTACTACTCCGAACCCCTGTCTATAGAAAGGGGAACTAGACAGGGGTGCCCTCTCTCCCCCTTCTATTCGCCATAGCCATGGAATCCCTGGCTATTGCGATTAGGAATCACCCCGATATTAAAGGGGTGCTGTGTGGCAAACGTGAGCATAAATGCACCCTTTTTGCAGACGATTTGTTGCTCTTCGTGACATCCCCTCTAGTCTCCACCCCTAACATCTTCTCTTTGCTTGATAAGTTTGGTGAGGTATCGGGTCTGCGAGTCAACGTATCCAAATCTTCCGCCCTGAACATCACGGTCCCCCCCAATGTTCTATGTAGCCTACAAAACCACTTCCCATTTTCCTGGAACGAGGTCTCACTTCCTTACCTAGGAGTCCATCTCACGGCAAGTATAGCCTCCCTCTATTCATCCAACTACCCAGCCATCTTCCGCAAATTAATATCCAACCTCTCCCTCTGGGATACTCATAATTTATCCTGGCTAGGCCGTATTAACGCGGTCAAAATGACCCTCCTCCCCCGTATACTTTACTTATTCAGATCCTTGCCCATCCCAATTCAAAATTTGCAAGTACACTCACTCCAGTCCAAAATCATAAAATTCATTTGGGGCCCGAAGGGAAGTCGTTGCGCACAACATATATCTTATTCAGGCCTAAATCACAAGGGGGTCTAGCTCTACCTAACATTTGGTGGTACTATCAAGCAGCTCAGTTGGCCCAGATCTCCACTGTATACTCAAAGGGCCCGAAACCTGATTGGGTATCAATGGAACGTCAAGCAGTCCCTCTCCACATGATTGACTTTTTGCTGTGGTCTCCTACTAAATTGAAACCACCCATTCTAGCCCCAACATTATCACATTCTCTGGCCTTATGTGACCGACTTCATAAAAATCCCTCCTTAAATTTCCTCCCTCAAACCCCTGACACATTTTTCATAACCCCGACTTTCCGCCAGGTATGAACATCTTAGCGTTTAGTTGGTGGCTGAATAAGGGACTACTTAGAATAGGGAACTATTACACCTCCACAGGCCCTCTCTCTCTGGCATTCTGTACTAGTAAGCTTGAAATGCCTCCTGCTGAACATTTCCGTTTTATGCAAATACAACACTTCCTTCATTCCCTTTGGCCAAATAAATCTGAACCTCCCACAATAACTAATTATGAATCTTGGTGTGCGGGTGCAATGGATCAGAGAGGGGGGATCTCCATCATATATGCCTCGCTTGCCTCAGCAAGACCTTGATATCTCTTGGGACAGAGACCGATGGTTCTCCTGCTCTCATCGCTCTTTTAAAGGAATATTAAATGTTTCCCTCATGGAGGGCAGCATTAAGGTGCTCATGAGATGGTACAGGGTTCCCTCTCTTCTTGCAAAGATATATCCTGATGCTTCCCCGCTGTGTTTCCGAGGATGTAACCATGTAGGGACACTGTACCACGTATGGTGTTCCTGCCCACGAATAAGGAGCCTATGGAACAAAGTATTCTCAGTGATACGCGTAGTAACCACCGTCCAGATTTCCCAAAATCCAGAGATAGCTCTACTGAATCTGAAAGTAGAAAAGGTAGATAAATATACCCAAAAATTGATCTTTTTCATCTTACTGGGCACCAAAATCACAGGCTATGTGTATCTCGGCGGCGATCGTCCACTCCGCTCACAATCAGCGAAGATCGGCGTATAACACGCACCCACGATTTTCCCCTTATTTTAAGGAGAAAAAAGTGTGTGTTATACGCCCATAAATACGGTATATAAAAAATATACAGGAAAGGAGTGGGACTTTGTATGAAGCATAACATTAATAATTAACTTGGGCACAGTTCATGGTTCATAGAAGCCTTTTCATTAGTCTCCTTTCCCTGACTGTTTGAATTGGACATATGTTGCATACTCTCCTCCACTGCTTATTGAATAAACACCTTGATCCTGAGCGTGTCCATTTCTTTGAAGCCACTTCCTTAATATCTACACATAATTAAGAAGGAATAGTAAGGCCTCAGTTACAATTCAGTAACACGCTGGTATAGGTAGCACCGTTCATCCTAATGCCTTACCTGCATCCAACTCTTCACGTAAGAGACTTCGCTTTGGGGGTAACACTCCACCAACGAATCCTAAAAAGGATAAAAAAGGCCCTAAAGGCCCTAGATCTTCACGTGCACCCCCTACACAAACCCCCAAATGATACCACTACCTCCTTAGAAGGGGCAGTTGGCCACTCTACACTACATGGCACTATTCCAAAAGTTTTGAGTTCAGCTTTGATGACAAATAAATATACCAAAATTAATGAAAATGCCATTTTTTTAGATTTGAAGAAGCAATCTAGACACATATGTCCTGAAACCTTCACAACTCCAGCAGAACACTCCTCGCATGACACCAACCTCAATGTCATAAATCTCACTCCCTACATGCTGACGAGGAAATCTCGCTACTGCAACTGGGGTTAGGCTTCTGTCCCCTTGATGCGCTCAAAGTCACCGAGACCATCAAGGACCTATATTTGTTCGCACGCAACCTCACATTTAGATATATCTACGACACCGACCGCACTAACCTCAATTTGGAGCGTGAGCTCATGGAGCGCACCAGACACTTCACTATGGAGGAGTTTCGGGCGCTCCGTGACCTCATGCTCCTTTTTGATGAGGGGGATACAGGGGCTTCCGGTCTGTCCCAGGACACCCGGCCCCCTGTTACCCCTCAGAGAGTGTCCTCTACGGGGACCTCCTCTTATCACACCCCTATATCTAGCTCTCCTGGTCTGATTACTGTCCCCAACCAAGTCTCACGATCCAAGCCTTTTCGATTACGGTCTCGCAGGTTTCCTGATCTCAATACCTGTCCGGAGATCTGGGCCTTTTTCCAAGCTACCATCAGAGACCTTAAAAAACAACAGTGGCCTGACTTTCCCTCTAATCTCAATTCCAGCCAAATACGAGCACTTCAATCCTTGCAGAGACGCACGGATGTCGTCATAAAACAGTCTGACAAGGGCAGGAACATCGTCCTCATGACACCCTACCAATACCAATCTATGTGCCTGGTCATTCTCAATAATAAGAACTGGTGCTTACCCATCACCCAATCCCATGTATCCTCCTTTGTACAGGAACTCCAGGTTCTTTGCACTGAGGCCTACCTCACAGGCCTCATTGACAAAGACACCTTGGAGTTCCTGGTCCCCAAATTTCCCTGTGTTCCCACCTTCTATTCCCTACCCAAGACTCACAAAAATGTAAAAACCCCCCCAGGAAGACCTATAGTTTCGGTGATAGGTTCTTTAACTGATAACGCCAGTAAATTCGTGGACGCGTTTTTGATGCCTCATGTTCGCAGCCTCCCGTCTTACATTAGAGACACCACCAACCTATTGCAACGCCTTGAAGGAATCCAGATCCCTCCTGACGCCCTGCTCGTGGCTGTAGATATTGAGGCACTTTACTCCAGTATCCCCCACGAGCAGGGCGTACGGACAGCTGGTTCCTTTTTGTTTAAATAGGATACCACCACGTGGCCCTTAAACCACTTTGTGCTTGCATTACTACACTTTATATTAACTAAAAACTATTTTACTTTCAACAATCAATTGTTTTTGCAAACACAAGAAGTTGCGATGGGCACGTCCTGTGCCCCAGCCTACGCAAACCTATATCTAGGTGGCTGGGAGAGGCATATCTATTCAGATGATAGATTTTCTGTATTTCTGGATGATATTCTTCTGTGGTACCGTTTCATTGATGATCTACTATTGGTATGGACTGGACCTAGGGACAAACTGTTGCAGTTCCTCCGTGAGTTGGACATCAATGATTTAAACCTTAAATTCACTTTCAAGATTGATACAGACCAGATCTCCTTTTTAGATCTGAAGACAAACAAGAAGATGGTACCCTGGGCACGGACCTTTACCGTAAACACACGGCCGGTAACACGCTTCTGTTTGCCACCAGTGCTCACCCTAGTCCACTGGTGCGCAGTATACCATACGCACAATACCTGCGTTTACGCAGAAACTGTACACTTGTTGTGACTTTAGACTTCAGGCCAAGGCGCTACGTGAACGTTTGCTCTTAGGAGGTTACTCCCCCACCAATCTCAGAAAAGCATACAATAGAGCTGTGTCACGTCCTCGTAATTCCCTACTATTCAATCGTAAAAAGCCCCCTCCCTCTAATGATACCGTGAGATTTATTACCACCTACTCGGCACATCATAATATGCTTCGCAACATCTTAACCAAGAATTGGCATTTTTTGGCTAAGCACCATACCTTAGCCAAATATGTAGGCCCACCCCGGAATTAGTGTTTCGCAGGGCTCGTTCCTTGCGGTACCAACTAACTTCCAGCCATTACACTTTTACCAAACCTCCTAAGACAGGACCTAACGGTATGTTTAGATGTGGGGATTGTCCCCGCTGCCCCTGGGTCCGCGAGGGCAGGCGCTTCATCCTACCGAATGGAGAGCCCTTGGTCCCGCGGACCTTCGCCAACTGTGGTACAAAAGGAGTGATCTACTTGATGGTATGCACTTGTAAAGCTTTTTACGTGGGAAAAACCATCCGAGAATTTAGACAAAGGATTGGTGACCACCTCTACTACTTGGAGAATGGGAAATTGACCATGATTGGTAGACACATTGGCCTACATCATAAATTTGACAGCTCTGTTGTCCAATTTCTGCTCCTCGAGGTAGTTCAACCTAACCCCAGGGGCGGCGATTGGGACCGCTCAGTCCTTCAGAGGGAGACCTTATGGTTTGAGTGGCTCAATGCCACCTTCCCCCCTGGCCTCAATGAGACAGTATCCTATAAACCCTTTCTGTAATAACCTTGGGTCCCCTCGATCATTCCACCCCTCATTTCCCCATTCCTTGTACCCCTTCACCCCCTCCCTTCCCCCTCCTCCCCCCCCCACTCTCTCCCCCTCTTTTTCTCCCTTTGCTCTCTCTACCGCTCTTTTTCTCTCTCTTACTTTCTCCCTTTCTTTTTCTCTCTCTCTCTCTATCTCTCTCTCTCTCTCTCTCTCCCTTTTTTCTCTCTCTCTTCTTCTCCTTCTTTACTTTTTTTTTCTCTTCTCCCCTCCCTCCCCTCCCTTTCCTCGTCCTTTCCTCCCCTTGTGTGGCATCCCTCCTCCGTTCCCCATTTCCATCCCCCTCCTCCCCCCCTCCCCCCCCCTTTTCCCTTTTGGATGATGGCAATTATTACCACGTGTTTTCCTTTAAATTTCGAATTTTGTATTATTCCATCATTCCATTCATTTCATTCTATGACTGACTTATTAGTTATATTGGGATCAATGACAGTCCCTAGGTGTTATCACCTGAGATTATCATATATTTTATATATTTTTTGGATTGTTGATTTGTAACCCCCCTTTATTGAACTTTGTTATTGCTTGCTGTTAGAGAACGCGCTCCCACCTTCCCTCAGCGGTGGTGGCACTTTGCGGTGAGTCCTTTCTTCTCTCCCCGCGGCGAACATGTGTTTGCCCTGGTATCCTCTAGTAGGTCTGCTTGTGACTGTGTGTCTGGGATTGTAATGCCTTTCGACACCGGCGCGCGCTTGCGCAGAAGCACGCGATCATGCACCTGCGCAGTGCGGGCAAACAGACCCGACTATGTCGGAGGCCACCCACGTCGGCGTGCTCCGACTTCCGGGTTGGGGAGCCCTTATAGCGGCCATGCTATGACCGCTGTTTGAGCTGACGGACTCCTGCGCTGAGCTGCCAGAGGGATCACTTACCCTAAGGTCAGTTTCTTACTGCTTTTCATTATGCAGCTCTTGACTATCCCCACACCTTCCCTTATTTTCAGTGTCGGTCTGCACCTGTACCAGGTGCAGAGGCATGTTCTTACTAATTCTCAGTTTCTTTCTTTCTTTTATACTGCGTGTCCCTGTAATTCTTACAGGGCTGTTTCACCCTATACCTTCCCTCCCCTTTTACTGCTTTTCCTATTCTCTCCCTCTACTCATACCTCTGCCAACTCCAGCACGCTTGGTCCCCTTCCCCTTTCTTTCTGTGTGTTTGGGAGTATCTCTTTTTCACCTCTGACCCCTGGGGCTGTGATCCATCTATACTGGTCACATTGTTTGATCATGATATTTATATTTTCTATCCTTTAGCTTAATTGGCTATGTTTTACGGTGCCCACTAGCATTGTAACCCTGAAATCTTGAGGTTTAATCATCAAACACCGTTTTTCCTTCATGCTTTCCATTTATGCTGCCCATCTATAGCACCTTGCATCATTCACAGCTCATGCGCATAATTGGGGCTCACTTAATACCCGGTGAGTGTCAGCTTCTGTGTTCTATATTTTTTAATAATAAATTTAATAATTATAATCCCCCAGCACCTCCATGACCGGTGTCTCTTGGTGTTTTTTTCCCCCTCCCCCCCTCCTCAATTTTATCTTTTATGTATTATGATTTGTGACTACCTTTGTGATGAATTATGTTTGCTGCATTTGTCTACTGTATCTATATATTAAGTTATCCTAAATTACTTTATAGATTTGTTTCTCCTGAAGAAGCGGTTCCAACCGCGAAACCGGTCGAGATAAAAGTTTTACATACATCCCCCGAAAAAAATTTGCGGGTTCCACTCGCTGTATTCAGTGTGGTATAATTTTTGATTTTATGACTGTATGTAGATATGTTGTTTGTAATCCTGTATGTTTAATTATTAAAATGTATATTTTTTTTAGATTTTTGTAACTGTATATTATTATCTAGTACCGTGATAGTCCCAATTTCCAATTTTTGGGGGTGTACACGTGAATAGACAGTAGCAGCAACTGTCGTCACGTCTCCACCCCCATATCCCCTTTTACTACACCTAATTAAGGATAAATTGTTTTCATACTTACCGTAATTTTCCTTTTCTGGATCCTCCTCATGTCAGCCTACTTCGGGTCAGCTCCGCCCCTCTGACCCCTCTAGGACAACCTCTAACTAGCTGATAAAGTGCAGCTGTCTCCCAAAGGAAATGTTCCCTTTACATCCTCGGCTGACATGAGGAGGATCCAGAAAAGGAAAATTACAGTATGAAAAAAATGTTCCTTATTCCTGGACCCCCTCATGTCAGGGATGTAACAAGCAATGCCAGTTAAGAAAGGGGGGGGGAAGACTCACAGAATAACTCAACCCTGCTGTCTAAACCCATTTACACGAAAGAGAGCCGCAGAAAAACATAAGAAGTGCCTTAGAAGGCAGTAAGGCCAGGATCACTCTGCAGTGGCAAAAGAAAGTGTCAGCCACCCTTAGCTCGATGCTTCCACACTTATGCCAGACCCCTGGCCTATATGCCCAAGGGACTGCCTTAGTTTCTGTGGAATGTGCTGTAACTCCAAAGGCGGAGGAACCCGCAAAGATCTAGGCCTAATGAATAATTTTGACCGTTCAGGGAAAACTAATCCTTGTCAATACAGTGAAACTTTCCTAGATCCACTTGGAACACACAGTGGTTATCATGCCTTTGACAGCTTCAAATTTATCCCAGGTGGGCTGAAAAGGGAAGAACCAGGTCGAATTCCTTTCATACTTCCTTTTATCATTTGGAAGGACAGGAAGAGCGTTTTCCCAGTTCACCTGGAATGTGTTCAAGATTTGGGTAAAAGCCAGTTGGCTGAAAAGCCTTAAACATACATCTTTATTTTATTTATTTATTTATTTGGCATAAAATGCACATAATCCAGATACTCTGCCTTAGGAAGCATTACGGTAAGGAATATTGACTTCAGTTTAGATGGAACAAAGAGTGAGAGATAAGGCCTTTAGGACAAAGATAAATCCCACTGAGGCAAGAATTGTGGTCTAATTCACTGCAGCGTTTAAAAAAGAACAAAGAAAACAATCTGGTATGCCACGTGGTTATCTAACCCATTAGCTGGCATACATTAACATTTAAACCTAAAGAAATTACAATTCTTCCCTGAAGAACTGCGGAAGACAGCCTGCCACCTGCAGTCATAAGCTGAATAGTCCTCATTTCTAGATTTTGCCATAAGGACCACATTATGCCCTCTGGCAACATAAAATTATCACAGATATCACATTTGAACCTACAGGCCATCCATCGCAGACTCCCAGGAGTGGGATGAACATACTCTTTCTTCTGGAGTATGCAGTCTAGGCAACAAAATAGCGGAAATGGCCATAGAGTCTTTGGCATCACCTTGAGAATCAGCAGAACTGGGGGAAGACAAGGACCAGGTGGGACTCCCATATTTTAGATAGGGTCAGATGAGAATTCCTGTCCTTTCCACTTTCCTGGTTCTGGCACTCACAGGCCATAGGTCAGGACACCCTATCAGACCTTTGGACAGCGCAACCTGAAGTTTGAAAAATCAACCGCACGAATACCAGTTTGAGAGTCTGGACTCGGACTAAGAAGAAATTCAGCACAACATACTCTAGAGTGGCAGACTCCTGGCTTCCCCTTGGTGGGCTAAGTAAACCACCATGGTCCTGATATCTGAAAGTCGCTGACTGACCTCCTACAAGAGACTGAACCGCTATCAGAGCATAACAAACTGCCTCTGGTTTCAACAGATTGGAGCTTGATGTTGAGCCCTGTCATCTCCGATCCTTGATATAATGACCGACACACTGAACCCCCTGGTTCCAGAGGACAGACATCTGTAAACACTAGTTTAGTGTGGAATTATGGAAGCTAAGTAGCAACAATATCAACTCATATAAAGTGGGCTAATGGAACTGGGAAGAACAACTTTTAGAACTGAAGAATGGCAATCTCATTGCCGAAGACAAATAAATGAAAGTCATCTACTTCACCACTTGACCCTTGCCAGCGTAGGCATGGTGGGGAATAAAACATCCAAGCACAGCATACATCCCTTGTAAATAGACATAGCCTGGCCATCGCCACCTTCATCCTGCACAAAATATTCAGCATCCTAGGGCCCAGAAGGATAGGCATGCCCTTAATTGGTAATGAACAGTGTTCCAGGACTTAAGTAGTCTGAAGTTGACTCTACTGAAGGTTGACAAATTACTCTACATTCTTGAGTGACCAGCAGCAGTCTTATCTAGCAGCAGTGCTCTGATGTAGCTATCAGCAGGATGCCACTGAGGTAATGAATGCCTTGAAGACCTTACATTCTGAGCGTTGCCATAAAGATTGATCGTACCTTCACGAAGGTTCTAGGGCGGTGCGCCAGAGCATACTATCAACTAGGAAAAGTACACTGTCTGCTAGAAATCTGAGAAGTGCTGATGTACCCAGACTATAGGAATATGTAGATTTGTGCCTGCTAAATCCACCAAAGGCATCCAGTTTCCCTTGCTCACTACCGAAATAATGGTTTGCCATTATTGTTTCATGAAGAAAGAAACTTTCATAAACAAGTCCACATGCTTTAGCACCAAGACTGTTCCAGAGCCCCCCAATACGTGCGACATGAGGCGAGGGAGTAAATACTCGTGCTCCACCCCCACATAGGTATCGGAAGAATGCCCTGAGCCACTAATAAGTCATTTAAACTGTTTGCCACCAGCCAAACTTCTCTTCCTATTTTCTTCTAAAACAAAAGGAAGGTGAAACCCGTGTTTCAGAGATGGAACCTTAAAACTCAGAAATAGGCCAGTTACTTGTCCCAAGACTGAATAAACCTGTCTTCCAAAGAACAAGAGGCCTGTACATTGTTTGGATAGCCAAGGAAACGCCCCACCTGACACTACCCTCAGTCTCAGGCCTGTCGTACAAAAGAGTAGAACCAGATGGCTTCTGGCTCGGAAAGAAAATTCGGAAGAGACGAGCTCTCAGGGAGAAAAAACCCTCTGTCCTGAGCTGTGTGCAGGAATATACAGATATTCAAAAGATGAGCCAGTCCCAGTGACGATCTGTACAGGCTCTGGACCCATCCAATTACAGAAATATCTGGAGAAACATGTTGGGTCGCTCACTAGAGCCCATTCCAATTGTAACCTAACAAGAGGTCACTTCAAGATCCCCCAAGAGCATGATTCAGTGAGACTTTAAGGCTAGACTCCTAGCACGCATGGTACTGGGGAGAGGAAGAGGAACAGATTGATGAAGTATGGGAGCTATGACAAGGCACCAGCACTGCTGCAGTGATGAGAACATTAGCTCTCATTGATACCCACAAAGCCAGAAGGTCTCTCAGGATAAGGGAGGCAATGCAAGTATTGTATACTTTCAAATGAAACCTGCATTTTACCGTAGCCCTAGAACTTAAAGGTGCAGAACCTTTAAGAGTCCCCATGGTCTTAGAGTGGTGAACTGTTTCCCCACAGCACTGGGACAGCTTGACCTATAGAAGACAAGTGAAGACCATGAGTGGAGAAAAGACAAAAAATCCAGCAGTGTGTACTCTATGCTTCCACCGCTGGGAAAAACAAGGTGTAAACCACTACAGCATCTGATACTGTAGTCCTGGGCTATCTCCACGAGATACTGACCCCTGAAAGGCAAGCAAGCCTCTATATCCAACTGAGAAAAAGCCTCCACTCATGGTGAACTTCACCAGCCCAAAGAAGAAAAGGTCTAGTAGGGGTTAAGCCACAGGTTGCACAAAAAGTGCCCACTTAATCTGTCGGCTATTCCCTGCTGTGGGAGGCTTCCCGCAGTAGGTAGCAACAACATTGAAATGCAGCCTGCGTTATTTGCAACCACCTGGCACGGTAACTTCACCCAGGGTTCACAGCCAACCTTGTGGCTAAAAAAAGTGGACAGGAGAGCATCTGGCCACCTCTTAAGGCATTGTTGACAAACTCTCCATCCTGAAAATGCAGGCTTCCAGCACTTCATTACGGCTATGCAAAACGAAAGGGAGAGCCTCTGTCTACCTTTTTAAGGCATTGTTGACACATTTTCCATCCTGACAATGCAGCCTTCCAGCCCTTCATTGTAGCTACACAAAATGTGAGGGAGAGCCTCTGTCTATATCTTTAAGGCATTGTTGACACATTCTCCATCCTGACAATGCAGCCTTCCAGCCCTCATTGTGACTACACAAAATATGAGGGAGAGCCTCTGTCTACATCTTTAAGGCATTGTTGACACATTCTCCATCCTGACAATGCAGCCTTCCAGTATAATCGTGTAGAAAGATCTGGACGGCCGCACACCGGGATAGGCAGATAAAATCTTCTTTATTTGAAACATGGAATAATAAAATAATTGACACCACTGGAGTGGTACAGCTTAGCCGCTAACGCGTTTCATGCTCGTACAAGCGTGAAACGCATTAGCGGCTAAGCTGTACCACTCCAGCGGTATCATGTATTTTATTATTCCATGTTTTGAATAAAGAAGATTTTATCTGCCTATCCCGGTATGCGGCCGTCCAGATCTTTCTACACGATTATACTTGTACCAGCAATTGCCAGCACCTGGGGCTCTCTTTTTCTTTGCTGTGGAGGAAAAGTGAATTCAGCCTGGCTTGTCCGGAGCGGTGGTAACTATTTCCAATGCAGCCTTCCAGCCCTTCATTGTGGCTAAGCATAATGAGAGGGAGATCCTCTGTCTGTCTGTTTAAGGCAGCTGTAACACTCTCCTCCAGCCATCGCACATAAATTTTTTGCCCAAGACGGACCCAAACAGCCCCCACTATCAGTCACCTTCAGTTGGCACAGGAACAAAACTCTGGCAGACCCAGGTGACCACCTGTTAGGGTGGTGAGCCAATCAAGCCCCTTGGAAGATATCTAGGTGACGCGATTTAACCAAGCTGACTCCTCGTGGATGACACGATAAGTCTATTTGGAACGACCAACTGATGAAAATGTATTCCGTCCTTGTCTCTTTCGCATGCAGCACCCTTTTCTCTTTTTTTTTTTAAATAACATAGAATAAAAATAAAAGTAAAAAATAAATCAACAAATAAATTCCTTTAAAAAAAATCTTCAGTGCTTTCAGGCTGGCAGCAGGGCTTTAGATCATCCTAAAAGAAACTTCTAGACAGGAGCCCTCCTTAACAGTCTCCACCCCATGCTCTTGCATAGATCCTGGCAGCATTAGCAGTGGACACTCCATGCAAGGAGACACAGGCATAAGGATTAGGCTGGGCATGTATTCACAGTGAGGATGGCTGAGACCCAGGCTGTACACAGTGCAGTGGCAGCAGAGGGAAAACGAAGCCTGCTGCACAACCCGGAGGAAGCTTCCACTGATCACAAGCATCCTTACAGCTCCATAGCAACCAGGGGAAGCCTGGGCCGGCCCTTCCTCTCCGCCAGCCAACCCGACCATGACACGTTACCTGCATCACTCCAGTTCTCCGTCCTCACGCCAGAGCATGTGAAACTGCCATTACCGGTGGACTACAAGTGCCAGCAAGCCTGTTAAGGGAAGAAAATACACCAAACCAAACTGCCAGCCAGCTTCATTACAGTCATTTATATTGTATCAACAACGGGGAAAAAAACCCCACTGGAAAGCAGCAGCCGGGTACCCACCATCGAGGGAGATTTACAGCCCAAAAGAGGGGGTCTTCTTGCCCAGGAGAGGCTTAACCTGGGAAGGTCACAAGGAATAGTAAAGACTTTTTTTTTTTTTAGGTGTCTGGAGCGAAGACAAAAAAAAAACATTTCCTATGGGAGACAGCCGCACTTTATAGGCTAGTTAGGAGGTTGTCCTAGAGGGGTCAGAGGGGTGGAGCTGACCCAAAGTAGGCTGATATAAATAAGGAGGTCCAGGAAAGCATAATAAGCCCAACAGAGGCCACTGAACAAGCTCAACAGAGGCCTTGTGTTGGATGACTATCACCAACGCATGGTGTATTATTACTGCTTGGGCGACTTGGAGAGACTGGCGCCAAAAGCTTGAATCCAAGGAGTGTGGTGAAGATGTGTGATGGAAGAACTTTTGCTTTTTTGATTGTTCCTACTTAGGGCTTTTGCTTCTAACTAGAAAACAAAGCACCAAAAATTCAGCATGGGGTGCAGCACTCTCTTACCTTTCCATAGACTTTTGTGCCTCCGACAAGTGTGGTGAGCTCATAGCTAAAAAAAGAGAAAAACAAAAAGAAAATTGTATACCCACATAAATAAACCCCCCCTTTTTTTTTTTTTAGATACACTGTGTCTTCAAGAAGGCGGCCATTACTCACTGAAAAAGGGGGTTGGTAGCCGGCTAGGCCATGGAGCATCCAAAGCAACACAGGGGCCCAAAGGGGAGACTGCAACCTGATAAAAGAGATAAGGTCAACAGATCCCATAGAAGAGCAGCCTGTGCAGGGTCCCACAAGCACACTCATCTTTCCAGTGCCAGGCTGCACTGAAACCACATACCCATGCCTAAGACTAAGCTTCTGGCTTATAAGCTTGTGGTGTTGCTAGGCGACAAGCGTCCACATGTCCACTCAGCCCTGTCCCCTCTGATGTCATCCCCACAACCATACTGTGGAAATAAGGCCTGACTTGCCTCCTGGCACCCCCAGTGGGGAGAGACTACCACAAACCCACAATGCTGACCTCATGCCACCCACCACACCTGCACATAAAAACACGCACACAGCCCTGGCACACAGTTAATCACATTTTTTAGGAGGCTTTACCTCCATCTGCCTGGACAAATCAACCCCAGGTGCGACTGAACCTGGGGTAATAACCTCAGCAGGGAGAAATTGCTTGTTGTTCAGATCCAGGAAGCCAAACTAGGCAAGCCACATAGTAAGAGGTCAATAAGCCCCAAAAGATGGGAAAGTGGTGTCAGCAGAGATGCTCGAATGTGAAAGAAAAGCTGAGAAATGGATTCTTCATTAACTCAATATTTATTGCTCACAAAATAGTATAAAACACAGTCAACGTGTTTCGTGGCACTACACTTCCCACTTCCTCAGGATGGTGCACAAAACACTTTAAACAGCTGTGATCTCTCTCTCTCTTACTTTTTTTGACTGTGCACACTCACAAACAGCACAAGAGACAGATCACAGTGTTTTATGCACCATTCTGAGGAAGTGGCCAGTGTAGTGCCACAAAATGCGTTGGCGGCGTTTTATATTTTTCTTTGAGCAATAAATATTGAATCATTGAAAAATCTATTTCACAAGCTTCTCCTTCACATTCAGTCACCTCTGCTGACACCACTTTGCCATATGTTGGGACTCATAGACCTCTTACTGTAAGCACAACGGAATCTTGAGACTGCAGAATGTGTAGGATTGGCTGGATCACCCCATTGAGCATCATGATTAACCTTACTCTGCTCAGGGACAGTCATATTCCTTTCAGGCTTTTACCTTAGGTTGTCTGATCCCCCATTAGGGAGCTCAGCAACCTCACAGATGTGAGTACACCATTGCATTTTACCTTCTCCTCCTATGTTTTATCCAATTACCAGTCAAACTACTCCACCATAAGGAACTCTCCCACAGCCTCTGACTTCTTTTCTTTTTTTCCTTATCTTTGGAGGCACCCCAGTTAGGTAAGCCAAATGTCCAGTGGTCTGGAGCCTGATCAAAAGAAGGTAACATGGGGCAAAGGGGAGGATCTCTTTTTATTAACCTAAAAGAAGGTGGCCCTGAGGGTTTTAAAGTAACAGCCTTGGCATATTTTGAATCTGTTAACTGATCAAAGCTCTATTCATGTATGGTTCGTTTTAGGAAATTATCCTTCTATGGAATAAAGATGTAAGAGTCCGGTGTCCTAAAATAAAAAAATAAGAAATGTTGCTTTAATTTTTGCTTCTATGTTTCAGAGAAGAATGTTACTTTTCCAAGTTGTATTCAATGTAGAGTCTTTAGAGTCATACATTTTTATTATAAACTTGGCTTCTTGTTAGTGTTTATACGAAGATAACATTTCAGCTAATGACCTAGGTGGTAAATCCATAACCAAATGATGTTGAAACCAGACTATGGTGAATAACATCATTAGTCATGATGTTAAAGTGAGATGAGCCATGACATTGCAAAAACTTTGAACTCCATTTCTTCACATTGCAAAAGCTGTTAAAATAATTTAAACATTAATTATTCCTGTTACAACTGCTCAGTTTTGTTCTCCGTTCTTTGATGTGCTGAAAAATATAAAAGTTGTTCATTTTGTTATACTTCAGCAAATTCTTTACAAAGTGGCTACTAAGATCTACATTTAAAATGTATGTAAACCCACACCTTGTAAAACAACCCATTCAGTTCAAAAAAAGAAATGAAAGACAAAACATTTGTGTATACATATAAAATACATTATAAATATGTTTTCCCCTTTTTTATAAGTGATCACATACCCTCTGTTTTCAGCTGATTGGAGGGATGAGGGTGTAGAAACAGCAATACACTAGTCTTCCCATTGAATGGCTATGAGAGGAAGGGGGGCTGTCAGGAAGAGTCTGATCTTTGGAGGAGAGCGGGTTGGGTTCTCAGCACAGCCAGAAAACTGACCACGCTGTGATCTCATGCCTAGTGTGGTCAGTTTTTAATAGGAAAGCAGAGAAACCTGGAAGGAACACCAGGTATTTCACACAAAAGAAGCAATACAATGAGAAAAGGATACTTTTCTCACACAAGTACATGGTACAGCAGGTGCATAGCAGGAATATGCTATATTCACTTGATGCTAACTTTATTCCAAGACATAAAACACAGAGACCAATCTACAGTATATGACTTCAATAGATAAAAATGTTATGGAAAGGGAAATATGAGAAATGCTCTTGTATATCACATACATTTTATTACACACATAATAGAAAAAGAAATACAAAACATGAAACTAATTTTGCCCACCAGATCTATGTACATGTTCAGGAATATCATAACAATGTTCTTAAATATGGTATATTATTCACTTATGTGGATATACATTAATCTTGGAAATAGCACACTCTGAACTTGTATGTTCAAACTTCGATGTTGAATGTATTGTGAACTGTATATAGCGGCATCAATACAAGGTGAATATTCAACAAACATTGAGTATATGATACAAAATATATCAACTGTAAACTCAAATAAATATAATTAAAGTGCTGTAAAGGATCAGGGTTATAGCTGAAGTTTATTCTGCTTATGTGTTGCCTTCCCTGCTATCCCCAGTCAACATGCTAAATATATTTTAAATAAAACCTTTCCATCTTTACTAACCACTTCCCGCCCAGCCTAAAAAGTCAAAAGACTGCTGGGTGGAACATTTGTCGATCCGGGTGGAAGTCATACATGGTAACATTTAATTAAAATGAATGCACTTACAATTTGCAGAAATAGTTCAAGCTATAAAATACCCAAGTGGAGTCTTTTTCCCAAAACAAAAATGTCCGCAGCTGGGTCACGGATGCGCAGTGGTGTGTGTTCTGGCTCTGTCTTATGCGTATTATCATACATTATGTGATCAGTGGCACCTGATTTTATTAAATGTTGCAGTGTAAACGGTTTTACACTTTGAAAGGTGTTCTTTGTCTCCTTTTATAAATCCTTGCTCGGATTGCCAGTGTGGAGCCTTACAATACTTTGATCAGTGTGACATTCTGAGGTAACCTGTCAGCAGCGGCTGTGAGGTTGTGTGTTGATTGCCATGATGCGTATTAAGACCTCTCCTTGTGAGGGTCAATAGAATCTGGGAACCCCCCACCTATTCACTGCTGTGTTCATCTGTTGTGGGTTCTTTTGCTGAAAAGTTTGGAGGTTTCTGCTGTAATCTACAAATACCCAGTTTCTTCAATTCCTAATACACTTGTGGACTTTTTATTGGTTCTTTAAAGGGACCTTTTCTATTTCTTCATTTAAACATACAGTTGCAATAAAAAGTATGTGAACCCTTTTGGAATTATATGGATTCCTGCACAAATTGGTCATAAAATGTAATCAGATCTTCATCTAAGTCACAACAATAGACAATCACAGTCTGCTTAAACTAATAACAAAAAAAGAAATGTTACCATGTTTTTATTGAACACACCATGTAAACATTCACAGTGCAGGTGGAAAAAGTATGTGAACCCTTGGATTTAATAACTGGTTTAACCTCCTTTGGCAGCAATAACTTCAACCAAACGTTTCCTGTAGTTGCAGATCAGACGTGCACAACGGTCAGGAGTAATTCTTGACCATTCCTCTTTACAGAACGGTTTCAGTTCAGCAATATTCTTGGGATGTCTGGTGTGAATCGCTTTCTAGAGGTCATGCCACAGCATCTCAATAAGGGTTGAGGTCAGGACTCCGACTGGGCCACTCCAGAAGGCATATTTTCTTCTGTTTAAACCATTCTGTTGTTGATTTACTTCCATGCTTTGGGTCGTTGTCCTGTTGCAACACCCATCTTCTGTTGAGCTTCAGCTGGTGGACAGATGGCCTTAAGTTCTCCTGCAAAATGTCTTGGTAAACTTGGGAATTCATTTTTCCTTCGATGATAGAAATACGTCCAGGCCCTGACGCAGCAAAGCAGCCCCAAACCATGATGCCCCCACCACCATACTTCACAGTTGAGATGAGGTTTTGATGGTGGTGTGCTGTGCCTCCTTTTCTCCACACATAGTGTAGTGTGTTTCTTCCAAACAACTCAACTTTGGTTTAATCTGTCCACATAATATTTTGCCAGTACTGCTGTGGAACATCCAGGTGCTCTTGTGCAAACTGTAAACGTGCAGCAATTTTTTTTTTTGACAGCAGTGGCTTCCTCTGTGGTATCCTCCCATGAAATCCATTCTCGTTTAGTGTTTTTCATATCGTAGATTCGCTAACAGGGATGTTAGCATATGCCAGAGACTTTTGTAAGTCTTTAGCTGACACTCTAGGATTCTTCTTCACCTCATTGAGCAGTCTGCGCTGTGCTCTTGCAGTAATCGTTACAGGACGCCCACTCCTAGGGAGAGTAGCAGCAGTGCTGAACTTTCTCCATTTATAGACAATTTGTCTTACCATGGACTGATGAACAGCAAGGCTTTTAGAGATACTTTTATAACCCTTTCCAGCTTTATGCAAGCCAACAATTCTTAATTGTAGGTCTTCTGAGAGCGAGGCATCATTCACATCAGGCAATGCTTCTTGTAAAAAGCAAACCCAGAACCGATGTGTGTTTTTTATAGGGCAGGACAGCTTTAACCAACACCTCCAATCTCATCTCATTGATTGGACTCCGGTTGGCTGACACCTCACTCCAATTAGCTCTTGGAGATCTCATTAGTCTAGGGGTTCACATACTTTTTCTACCTGCACTGTGAATGTTTACATGGTATGTTCAATAAAACCATGGTAACATTTAATTCTTTGTGTGTTATTAGTTTAAGCAGACTGTGATTGTCTATTGTTGTGACTTGGATGAAGATCAGATCACATTTTATGACCGATTTGTGCAGAATTCCATATCATTCCAAAAGGGTGCACACATTTTTTATTGCAACTGTACACTGTTATACAGATTTTTCATTTTACACCTATATATGATTTTTTTGCTCTTTTTATTTGCATGTTATATACATATGATAGTTTATGCACTACACTGTATGTTTTTTTTTATTTATTCATACCATGTATTGGAGTATTGTGCAAGCTGCTTAGTGACATCGCTGTTTAGGAGCTCTAGCGCGTTTTTTTTTCTTTTGTTCACAGTTGTAAACAATGGATGGCTTCCTTTCATGCCATCAATTATGTACAGTTGTGTTGCTAGCTGTAATTGGTCACACTGATCACATGGTACAGACAGGGCCAATCACAGCCTATCTGTGCCATGTGATTAGAGGTGACCAATCACAGATAATCACAACAAAACAAACTGAATGTTACTATGGTAACACTGTATTGCTCTGGTCACAGTGTGTAAAAAAAAAAAATGTAAAAAAAAGAAAAAATGTTATAAAAATAGAAAAAAAAAAAAAGGTTACTTTTTTTTTACATTTTGTCACCAGTCAGTGTCCCTGATCACAAGCACACCTGTTATATGATAAGGCTGTACTGCACTGGTGACACTATGACACTATGTAAAAAAAAAAAAAAAAAGAAAATTGTGAATTGTTTTTTTTTCATTTCTTAATTTTCCCAAAAAATGTGACAAATTACATCTTCAAAAAACCTGCCATGCCTCTTACTAAATACCTTGGACTGACTACTTTCTATAAAGGGGTAATTTTGGGGATATTTGTACTGTCCTGGTGTTTTCAGTCTTCAAGAAATGAGATGGGCCGCCCGTACATCAGGATTGATTTTTAGATATATACACCATAGCCTGTGGACTCTATAACTTTCCTACAGACTAATTAATATACACTGATTTGGGTTATTTTCACACAAAAAATGTAGAAGAATACATTTTGGGCTAAATTACTTTTTTTCCCCAAATGTTTGGTCTTTTTTGTTTTTTTAGCAAAAGATAAAAAAAAACCCTGTGGTAATTAAATACCACCAAAAGAAAGCTCTATTTGTGTAAAAAAAAATGTAAAAAAAAAAAAATTCATATGGGCACAGTGTTGCATGACCGCAAAATTGTGATTCAAAGTGTGACAGTGCTCAAAGCTGAAAATTGGCCTGGACAGAAAGGGGGTAAAAGTGCCCAATAATAAAGTAGTTAAATACCTTATTTTTTGGCCCAGTAATCTAACCATTGGGTCTCTGGGGTTTTATATTGAGTGCATGGCTGTTGGGAATAGCTGACAGGATGTTGTACACAATGTTGTACACAATTTTATGAAAAAAGAAAACATAGCACCCTTACTACTCCCAAGAAGGTTGACACTTGGTAATAGTGGACATTAAAATGAAGGTTGTATTTGCATGCAGACTGACTTAGGAAATGCCCACATGTAATGATGAGCCTTAATAATTAAGAACTAAAGTAAAAAAAAAAAATGAAATGGGCGAGTCAAGGACAGTAAGGTTGGGAATAAAAGGGCTAGATGATGCTGTATGTCCAAATTGGAAATGAGGTGGGCTCTGTCTGACTTGCTGCAACATCTAATGCATTTTTTGAGAAGCTTACAATGTGCACCTGTTTTGCCTATATCTTTTTGGCTCAAAAAACTCTGTAATATAATAATGTGCTTTTACTAAACAAGAATAAAGGTGAAGGGCAGGGCATGAAATGTCCCTGCCCCTACCACCTGTGGGATCGTGTCAGACCTGATTTAAAAATAAATTAAATTAAGTTATTTAAAAAATAAAAATAAATAAATAATAATTATCAAATTCTTACCTTTGCTTGGTTACTGAGAGTGACAGTTGCCCCAAACAGTCCTCTGGCACGGGAATACAGCCTATAAGAGGGTGCGTCATTTTTGGGCAGAAGACGGCGAAGATTTGAAGAGGAGCACATCTGCACTTACCTGTCATGGAGCAATTACTGCATCAGATGATGGACCGGGCAGCGGCTGTAGATGGTGACATTTGTATTCATCACTGCCTGTCTCTTCCTGGGCCTTCTTCCGGCATGGGACCGATACCGCCGGCTTCTTCTTCTGCCGTTTTCCCATCTGGCTCTGTGGTTCCTGATCCTGTGCCGTGGTCTGTTCCGTCCCATTCCCCCCCCCTCTTCTTCTCTTCGTTTCTCCGTTGAGGACATCTCTCCCCCCTGCTCTGCTTCTGATCCTCCAGTTTTCCAGAGCGGACGTTCCTCTGTGCAGCCTGATCCTGTGATTGGCGGTTCCCCTATGACTCGGAATCTGATGTCGTCATCTCCGCCTTCTTCTCTTCCTTCGGGCCCTCCTTCACTCCACGACGTAGCTCGGCCTTCTACTTTGGACGGGATCACCAGCAAATACGCAGTTCGTTCTGGAAGAAAGACGCAGAGACATCTGAAACGTCCTCGCAGGTTCGATTCCCCGGACAGGCATGTGGATGGACGATTCACTGATAGGAGGTTATTTATGCTAAATGTGTATAATTTTCTGTACTTGGTTTGTTTAATGTTTCTTATTTGTCTGCTGTTGTTTTTAACCCCTTTCTAGTGCTACTGCTTCTGCTACAGTGAAACAGGCTTCTTCTGCGGGTCTTTATATGACTGCAGATCCCGTCGTCATGGTGACTGGTGCTGAGAAGATGCACATTGGCAGAAAGCCTCTGTGTAAGACCAAAAGGTATTGTGTTGCCTTCTACGGCGTTAGGAAATAAGGTATTTTTCAATCCTAATTTATTATTTTCTTGATCCAGGTGTTTTACAGCCGAATGCATCTTCTGATGGTCCTTCATTGCTGTCTGATCGTGTTACGATGGTGCCTGGCCATACATCTACTACATGTGAGATTTCGCGGGCGCCTATGCTCTCTGAATCGGCTACTAACTCCTTTGCTGTTGTTTCCAATTCTTCTGGTGAGTTTGCTGATTCTTCTAAATTTCATGAATTGTTTAGTTCATTTTCTAAATTTTTATCCACGCTTGCTGGTTCGGTTAATGTTGACCGGCCCAAGTCGCATCCAAGTGTAGCTTCAGTGTGGCTGGATCCTTTATCTGTATCGCATAGCGTTCCAGTCTCTACAACAGTGGATACTGCGCCACTGCATCATGATGCTCCTACGGTGGTAATTCCTCCGCTAATTCCGGAGTCTTGTTTGAAGGAAGTCGTGACGTGTGAATTATCCCCCTTGGGTTTTCATTTGACGAATACGATGAAAGATAGAATTTGGTCTGGGGAGTATATTGACATTTTGTCTTTGCTTCCATCCAATCATGAACATCGTTTAGATAAGAGGGATAGTGATAGAAGAGATAATGATAAGAAGAAAATTGCACCGCACTCTTTTAATAATTGGCTGCAGGCATTTTGCATTTACGCTGGCATACTCGGTGAAAAGCGTCCTGATCTGTGTTCAGGTTTGTTCCAACATGTCGAGATCATCTTAGAAGCATACAAAAACTTCCCTGGTTTTTCCTGGTTTTATTATGATGAAGCCTTTCGACAAAAATTGTCTGTACACAAATATATGAAATGGGGCTCAAAGGATGTTGGTTTGTGGCTTAATCTTTTGTTGCCACAAATGCCTTTGTTTAAAGCTAATACTTCCACTCCCACTACTGTTTATCGCCGGGGCGTTTGTTTTCATTTCAATGATGGGCTGTGCAAATGGCCTAATAACTGTAAATATAAGCATGAATGTAGTCATTGTCCTGGTTCTCACCCGGCTTCACGCTGTTTTAAGAAATTGTCCTCTACTGCTTGTGCTCCTTCGAAAGAGCTTTTTCTTAAAAGCCACAACTCCGGGGAACATTCTAAGCATGTTGCCTTGGCTTCACAGGTACCCAGAGCCTCTGAAAGCAATCGTATTGCGTGATTTTTTTTGTTTGGTTTTCATTTGCCTTCCTTTTCTGGGACTGGTTGTCGCATATTTCCTAATTTGCCTTCAGTTTCTCTTCATCCGTCTGTTGTTCGTGAAAAGTTGACTAAAGAATTGCAGGCAGGTAGAATTGCGGGTCCATTTTCTTCTCCTTTTGCGAATTTTCGTGTTTCACCACTAGGTATTGGTCCTAAGAAGGAGCCTAACTCTTATAGGTTGATTCACCATCTATCTTTCCCTATCGGTCTTTCTTTGAATAATGACATTGAGTCATCATGGTGCTCTGTACAATATTCCTCATTTGATGATGCATTGTTTAAAATTAGGAATGTTGGTTCTTCTGCTTTGCTCTCTAAAGCCAACATCCAATAGGCATTTCGTTTACTTCCTATTCACCCGTCGGCTTTTAATTCTTTAGGATTCTATTTTCAAGATGAATTTTACTTTGATAAATGTCTGTCAGGGTTCTTACCTTGGCAGGCGGGGCGCCCGCGGTGGTGTGCGTCAGGGTGCGTCGGCGCGCGTGCCTGTGTGTGCCGGGGCGCGCGCGTGCACGTCGTTTGGCGCCAAAAGCCCTATTTGAGCCAGTGAGTTCTGGTGACCAGTGCTGCCTAATCAACAGCTAGTAGTTCCAGAGCCTGACCGTGTACCTTGTTGTTCCTGTTATACCTACTGACCTGGCTTGTCCCCCGTCCACTCTCTGAACTCTGCCTGCACCGACCCTTGCTTGTCTGACCATCCGCTTGCCTGTTCCACTGTACCTCTGCCGTCTGCCTGTTGCCAAATCCGGCCTGTCTCCTGACCATCCATCTGCCTGCTCCCTGGGATCCTGTCAGCCTGTCTGCAGTCTTCCTGTCTGTTGTCCACACCAGCCTGCTCTGCTCAGCGAAGGTGCTCCAGTCTACTCAGTCTTTGCTACAGTTAACCCTGTGACTTCCGGACAGCAATACCTGAACAGCCATACAGGCCTTCATACCACTCCGTACTGTTGTACCCCCTGTTTACTCTATCAGGGGGCCAATAGTCGGAGGGTAAGGGAGCCAACCCTCTGCCCGACAGGACTCGCCGGTCTGGTAAGTAGGAGGAGCCTGATAATGTCTCCTGATGGAGTGTTCGCTTTCTTGTTATTATTTTGAATTTTTTTCTACATTTCTTGAATGGGTTGTTAGTTTTCGTGCGGGTTCTACTAATTTATTGCATTATTTAGATGATTTTCTTTTTATTGGTAAAGCCGGTTCATCGGATTGTTTATATTTATTTACGATTTTTAGGGTGGTTTGTAGGGAATTTGGTATACTGTTGACTGATGAGAAATCTGTCTACCCTACGTCTTGCCTTGAATTTCTCGGTATACAAATCGATACGGTTTCCATGGAGTTTCGCCTGCCTGATGTGAAGATTGTTAAGATTCATATTTTATTAGATTTTGTTCTTTCTAAACGGAAAGTTAGATTGAAAGTTTTGCAGTCCTTACTTGGTTTGTTGGAATTTGCGTCTAGAGTGTTGCAGATGGGTCGTGTTTTCTCAAAACAGTTGTATCATGCTATTTCAGGTATTTCTTCTCCTTTGCATTTCGTTACTTCTGGCATGAGGGACAATCTTCTGGTCTGGCGTCATTTTTTATCTACCTTTAATGGCTGTTTGTGGCAGACCCCCTTTTGTTCGGCTTCGGCATTAAACCTTCATACTGATGCCGCTGGCTCTTGTGGTTACGGTGCTTATTGGGATGGGCATTGGTCTGCCGATTTATGGCCTAAGTCTTGGAAAGATTCAGGTCTGACGTCTAATATAGTTCTGTTGGAAATTTTTCCTGTATTAGTGGCTTTGGAATTATGGGGTGCTCATTTTAGAAATTGTCGTATCTTGCTGTATTCTTATAATAAAGGTGTTGTCTTTGCTCTTAATTGTTTGTCTTCTAAGTCTCTTCCAGTACTTGCTGTGCTTAGATTGTTAGTATTTAAATGTTTAGATCTTAATATATGGCTTAAGGCCAAGTACATTCCTGGTAAGGACAATCTAATTGCTGATGCTCTGTCCCGTTCCCAGTTTCAGGAATGGTTCCACATGCAGATCCTACTGGCCTATTATGCCCTCCTCACTTATGGGAACTTCGGTGAATCCTGTCTTTGCTGCCATTCGGGCTTCTTTGGCGAATTCCACGTGGGCGTCCTATAACGCTGCGTGGTCTTTGTGGTGTTCCTTCTTACTTTCTTTTGGAAATCTTCAGCCCCCTTTTTCTGAAGGATTAGTTTTATCTTTTCTAAGTTTGTTGATGTCTCGTGGTTATTCACATTCTCATATTGTTAAGACTTTGTCAGGTGTTTCCTTTTTCATGCACATGCAAGGCAGTAGATCTTGTATGTCCTTTTTCTCTGTTAGGCATGCTTTGAAAGGTTACAAAAGGAACCGCTCGCTTGCTGATACGAGATTGCCAATTTCTGTTGACCTTTTGGGTCATCTTTGTGACGTTTCTAAGGATGTTTGTTTTTCTCCTTATGAATCATTATTATTTAATTTGGCTTTTTGCTTATGTTTTTTTGGGGCGTTCCGAGTTTCTGAATTGCTCCCACTGAAAGTTTCTGATGAATCGGGTTTGTTCTTTCATGATGTTTGTGTTGGTATGGATTATATTCAGGTTTTACTTCGTCATAATAAAACTGATCAATTGGGTTGTGGTAGATGGATTACTTTGTGGGCGAATCCTGGTGCTCGTTATTGTGTTTTTACTTTGGTTAAACAATTTTTAAGTATCAGACCTGTGTTTTTTAGACAATTGCTGATTCACGTCACGGGTACTCCGGTGACTATTTACCAATTCAAAGCTGTTCTACGTAGATGCCTCAAAGCATTGCGTTTGGAATATCTGCAAATTACGTCTCACTCATTTCGTATTGGTGCAGCCACTACTGCAGATTTGGTGGGTCTTAATGAATCTGTGATTAAAGATATTGGTGGTTGGAGATCTAACTGTTATAAATCATATGTTAGACCTAACTTTTGTTTTTAATTTTAGATGTTCAACGTGTCATCTGGATTATTGGACACTCCTATATTTTTTGGGCTCAGAAGAGAGCTGAATGGAGGGTCTATGGCAATAATTTAGGATTACCTTGTTGTTTTGCTGTTCATTGGTATGGAAGACGTGGCATGCGCTGGAGCGATCTACGTTCTGTTCTGTCTTATTTACATGATTGCTGGCCTGTTCCTCAGTTCATTATTTTTCATTTATCTGGTAATGATCTTGGTAAACGTAAGACCTTATAATTGCTTTCTCAGATTAACCTTGATCTGTTGTGCCTACATTTTGTTTTACCTGATGCTGTGTTAATTTTTTCTGAAATTATCCCTAGACTTGATTGGTTGATCTGTTCTGAACATAGATATTTAGTGAAAATTCGTAAGCGAATTATTAGGGCTTTAGATAAATTCATGCCTTCGGTTCATGGTATGTCTTTTAGGCATGTGAACTTGGAGGGTGGTTTGCCTGTTTTTTATAGACCAGACAATATACATTTATCTGAAGTTGCTCTAGACATTTTAAATTTAGATTTTCAAACCTGTGTTGAATTGGCTATTACCTTGGTGGGGTGCCAGGCTCCTTAAGACCATGAGCCTGGCGTATGGATAATTGTTTTGGTTTTGATTATATAGCTTGAGCTTAAATGGCTGAGCTATTTATATATCTTTATATTGATACATTATTATTATTATATTTGATTTTAACTCACGCTAAGTGTGTTGATTATTTCTGATTTATTAAAAGTTGATATGACTTCATTTATAATTTATACCTATAAATAAAAGGCCACGGCCAATTTAAACCACAGGTATTTTATGAAGTATTCAAATATTATAATATGTTATTTAATATTACTGGTTATTGGTTATGGCTACGATCCCATAAAGGTGAAGGGCAGGGCATGAAATGTCCCTGCCCCCACCACCTGTGGGATCGTGTCAGACCTGATTTAAAAAAAAATTAAATTAAGTTATTTAAAAAAAAAAATTATAAATAATAATTATCAAATTACTTACCTTTGATTGGTTACTGAGAGTGACAGTTGCATACACAAACTACTTACAAATGTAGAAAAACAATACAAGACATACAAAATACTACAAATATACACACATTACACATGCACATACTATCTAACCTTCCTAGCAAATGATCATTGACAATGGACTGTATTCTACAGGAATACACTAAAAAGTCACTTAGCTTGTGTTGTAGCTGGTTTGCAATCTCCATAGCAAACAGTGCTCCAGGTTACTCAAGTGATTGCAGTAAACTAGAGTCTCTTGTAGTGTAGATTCAGTGTCATCCTTAGGTCAAGTCCCACTTTCAACTCATAGTGCTAGTCTTTTTTTTTTTGAGAGTTTGTATAGTCATTTCCACATGGGTGTATCTCTTTCTACATCTGTTTTAATGAGAGAAGCATTTTCCCACTTCAAACTTTAGAAGGCACTGTATTATCAAACATGTCATGGGTCAAATATGTCAAAAGGTCAAACTATTATCCATTTTTATTGACATTGGTCCAATGTTTGACAAAAGCTCCTATAAAGCAATGGCACTAGTTAAAATTTGTGTATTTTGCTCAAATATACAACAATAGCATCTATTTCCCCATTGTATTACAAGATAGCAAAGCTAGTCTTGTGCAAATGTTGTTTCAATGGCATTTGTTTGGAAGATGTTCCTACAAGAAACTGATGCTGTTTACTCCAGAAAATCAACAGGGATTTTTTATGTGAGTCTGAATGAAAATCACAATCTGACGTAAGACAGCAACGAAATCTTATAAGCAATTTTAATACTGGAGAAAAGCCTGTACAACTGTACAAAACTGAAGGCAACATTATTGTGAAATGATGCAGCACTAGTGAATATAACAAAAACGAACAATAAATAAATAAATAGCTGCTTGAGAATGTCCGTTTGGACGAAACTAGTCGGGACAGAGTCTCAGTGATGACGTCACATCGCTGTAGGATTCCAAGTCATCAGTGGCTCTCTTAAGGAGTTTTTACTGGTTTTTCGCTGTCACATTGTTATAACTGGATGACTGATTTGAGACTTTTTATTATGAAATTTTTATTTAAACTACTTCCCCAACACTGGCTTTCTGTTGGCTCCTTGGTGAGCTCTATTTGTTCCAGTGGGAGTTGACATTTTTCTGCTGCCTAAGAGCGGGGATTCCAGAGTGGAAGTACATATACCTGGGAAGGATCTGTGCCTAAGAAACATACTGTGCCTGCTGTACTTGCTACAGTTTATAGTCTGGTGAGTGTGCATTTGATTAGGTGGTGACACTCAGTGTTTTTATTACACTACAAGGATCTGCAGGATGGTGGAAGATCTTTTTTATCTAAATATATATGGACTTCGATTTAAAGTGATTGTAAAGGCAGAATGTTTTTTAATCTTAATGCATTCTATGCAATAAGATTAAAAAAAACCTTCTGTGTGCAGCAGCCCCCCTCAGCCCCCCTAATACTTACCCAAGCTCCATCTTGATCCAGCAAAGTTGCACGAGAGCCTTGGCTGTCTGGGACTCTCCCTCCTGATTGTCTGAGACATAGCCATCGGCTCCCGCTGCTGTCAAAGTCAGTAAGCCAAAAAGAAGTGAGAGAGGGTGGAGCCAAGCTGCAGCTCCATGTTTGAAAGAACACACAGAGCAGCTGCTCGACTCGGGTGGCCCTGTAGCAAGCTGCTTGCTGTGGGGGCACTTGGCAGGGCGGAGGGGCCAGGAGTGCTGACGAGGGACCCGAGAAGAGGAGGTAAAGTATAACATGTTTGTTATTTTTAAATAAAAAACAAATAAGACTTTAATATCACTTTAAGAGAGACATTACAATTGGCACTTGGAACACTGTTTATTTATTATTTTTGTCCTTTTTTCTATACTCGCTGGTGTTGCATCATTGCATGATATGGTACGTTTTTAAGTTTGGGTATATCAAACTTTGCCAGCCGCCACACATGTTACCACAGCACAGATTTATTAGAATACATTTATTAAAACATTCATCTTTTGTGTGCCAAATGTATTAGCATATAAAAAAACTACTGTGTTGGAATAATGCATCCTTAAAATGCTTAACAGGTATCCAATAAAAATCTCCTTCTCTATAGAGTGGTAATCCCTGTAAAATTCATACATTATATACTTTTGTAAGCATAGAACAAAATAGAGTCTTTCAGAAATATGGAACAATACAACATTTCTCACATGGTAACCACTATCCTCATTAACCACTTGTCTACCAGTGCTGTTTATAAATGGGGCCCATAGCACAGGTTTTTAGACACACTTCTGGCTGTGAGAGTAGCATATCAGTGTCAGCAGGTGGAGCAGAGGGAAATCGGCAAACATAGGTTCCCTGATCACCCCTCTAGTGAATGAACCTTGAAACAATAACCATTAATCTCTTCTCAGTTCACAGCTGTCATTCCCTGGCTGTTGTGGCTGGGGAAAAAGCTGATCAAACATCATCTGTGCTTCATAAGCTTCATTGGGGTTCATAGATGACATTAGGGTCATATTAGACCTCTGATGTCTCCTTAAAAAGGACCTGTTATTTCTACTATGCATACGCATAGCCCCATGTGATAGAAATAAAGCTAGATGTAAAAACAAATAAAAAATACATAAATAAAAGTAACATAAAAAGATAAAAATAAAATAAAATGAAAGCCCCTGCCCCCATGGAAATGCACATATGTACAAAAACGTTTGTCCCTAGTGTGCCTATGTATAAAAACATTGATGGCATTACATTTAGGCATCACTACATATGTTGGAGTGAGAGCAATAATTCTAGAGCCATCATTCACAATTAAAGCCTGGTACACACATTAAGAATATCAAAATAATTCACAAATGACCGTCAATTTTTTTTGCATGCTAGTCTCATATCGAAAATAAAGAGGTTACCAAAGTTATGAAAATTCTCACACGACAAAATACAACTTCAGAAGTGATGTAATGTGTTGTAAGGTATTCTTTCATTTCCAAGCATGCACGGTCTTGGTCTTCTGATTTTTTTGGATGAATACTGTAATGAATAAAAGAAAATCGTACGTTCTGGTATGGTATGAGAAAATTTTTGTGTTTGACACTTTGGATAATTTTGCATGAACTATCATGATCGGTTCTCGAAAGCTGTGTACTAACAATCAGATTATCATATGATCACTTCGAAAGCAGTATTTTTCATCCGATTTTCTGATCATGTGTACTAGGCCTAACTCTCAATTGATAAGGCTTTTAAAACATTTCCTATGAACAATTTTGGGTACCAACATTTTTTGCCATATCTCTGGTGAGTGCATTTGTAAGGCTTGACTTGTTTAGTATTTATTTACTGGACATAACCTCATCTTTTTAATTTTACCAAAATATTGCAAATTAAATTGCATCTGTGAACATTAAAATTAAAGCAGTATCAAAGCCAAAAGTTTTCATTTGGATGAATTTTTCAATACTCAGAAATTTGGACGTATCCAAATTTCCTAATCATAATGGAAACAAATTTAAAGGAATCTGAAACAAAATTGGAATCAAATTCGAAATCGAATAAAATTCAAAAACAAATTTGAAATGTAAACATATTGCTGACTATTACTGATTCCCTTCACAAACTGCGTGCAAGTGTAGCTAAAAGAATTGATGTTGTTTTGAAGCCAAAGGGTATTCAAATATTGACTTATACAGATCATACATGGGTTGAAATCTGAACAATTTTTTTGTTCCAAAATCGCACACTTGAATAATTGTGCAATTTTCGTTCCATTAGTGGAGCAGCCGCATCAGCTGATATTTGTGTCTCTTCCAAATTTCTTTGATCGGACATGTTGGAAATTATTTTTAAATCATCCGATTTTCTAAACAATGATGGGCAAATCATGTTATAAATAAATAAAAAACCATAGGTGCATGAGTGATAGACAAGAACTCCCCCAAGCTCTACCGCAAAGTGAAGGGATGATGAGCTGAGAATCAGTGCGCTGGCTTAAGTATCCCATAAACATAAGATAAACGAAAAATGGCAGCAACATGAACGCTTCTTCTTATATTTCTCTATTGAGCACTAACAGCAGGGCTACATCTGAAATTCTAATGCGTTTCGGCCGATGCTATGAGGAAGACTTTGGCCGAAATGCGTTAGCATTTCAGGTGTAGCCTTGCTGTTAGTGCTCAATAAAGAAGAATAAGAAGAAGCATTCATGTTGCCGGCATTTTTCATTTTTTCTTATGCATATGTGCATCAGCCGTGACCTGGAAGGAAAAGAAGATTCCCATGTGCGAAATTTATTTTCCAGGTTCAAAGGTCAAAACTATTTACATTTGAAGAAAACATTACTGGATAGCTTTCTGTGTGTGAATAAACACACTGTATATGCATTTTCTCATACAGACACTGTGCTAAACTGTCAGAGGAATACACAAAGTCACATTGAATTACACCTATTTCCATCTAGAAAACCATGAAATAATGTGCTAAAAGCTTTATCTATGATGCATTAATAAACAAAATGTCCGTACATGCAAGAAAATAGACACATTGGTGGAGATTTACCAAAAGTGGTGCACTCACAATCTTTTTACATCATGCAGATTTAGTAAATAACCCCTATTTCCAAAATACCATTTACATATAGAAAAAAAAACTACTAAAATAATTATCATATAAAAAAACTGAATCCGATATTTTTAACAAACATTGCTTTATTGAAAAATCTTTTTTTTTCATATCAAAAATATTACATATTTTAAATATTTTGTTATAGAAAATATGGCATGTAGAGAAACAGTAACAAAATGTAACTTTTAAAAAAAAAACAACAATATAAAAGATGTACATTATTAGAAGATTTTACAAAGCCTGACAAATATTTGGACAAGTGTAATATATATGAGCTGGCTGATAGCTTTACAACTTCTGGCTGTTCCACGCCTGTCATATATTTCTCAGTCAGTTGGATAAAGTAAACTGATGTCAGTGGGTGGCAGCATAGCTGGAATGCTAGGTTGGAGAACACTGACATTTTTCAATAAATAATAACTCTGCACCTCAGTGACAATCAGTGCACAGTGTACTAAATCCTGCAGAACATGGAAAGTGTGGGTGGGAGCATTAAATACTTTTACTGTCCTGTACAAGAACACTTTTGGATTGTAAAAACTATTTGTAATCTTTTTTAACCACTTGACCTCCGGAAGATTTACCCCCCTTCATGACCAGGCCAATTTTTGAGATGTGACACTGCGTTCATTTAATTGTAAATTGTGCAATCGTGTGACACTTTTGGTGGTATTTGATCACAAAGACTGACAATTTTGAAAAAAATAAATATTTTTTACTTTCAGCTATAAAACCCATCCAATAAAAACATTTAAAAAATCTAATTTCTTCATAAATTTAGGCCAATATGTATTCTGCTACAAAAATCCCAATAAGAGTATATTGATTGATTATGGAGTTTTCATTGATTTATTTTTTTATACTAGTAATGGTGGGGATAAGCGACATATAGCGGGACTGCAATATTGTGGCTCACATTCTGACACTAAATGACACTTTTGACACTTTGCCTGGAAACAGTGACACTAATACAGTGATCAGTAATAAAAATATGCACTGTCACTGTACTAATGAAACTAGTTGGTGGTTAAAATCAGGGACGATCAAGGTGTTAAGTGTGTGTTTAGGGCTCTCTGAATAACAAGACTGAGCAGATGTTTGTCTGTGGTGGAGATAAGAACAGTTCAAGGGGTGTGGAGTCTTCATATACTTAGGGAAGCACTCAATCAGAATTGCGATTTCTATAAACTAAATAAAACAGAAAGAGGCCCTCTAAGTGCAGGATTAAAAAACTTTTAATATCCCAAAGGGTGAAAAACACTTACAAGATAGTGGATGAGAGTGGGCCCATCATGAGAATTAGTTAGGAAGGTGATCCAGCATCAGGAAGGCCTCAGTGTATTTAAGTCCCAGGGGTGATCCGATCAGTAGCCAGGAAATGATGTCAGCGGGAGGAGACCAACAACCAGCATGGACCGCAAACAGGAAGTGAGGTGCTCAAGGGCACGTTTCGGAACAACTGATTGGTTCCTTCTTCATACCAAAGCGTCCCGCTTTGATCACCTCACTTCCTGTTTGCGTTCTATGCTGGTTATTGGTCTCCTCATGCTGACGTTATCTCTGGGACTCGCGTTCCATGCTGATCCCGGCAGCATGGCTATTCGCTTGGTGCTTCCACTTCTGCAGCTTCCCTCTGCTGGCCAGGCTGGGACTTTCTGCTACTGATAGGATCACCCTGGGGACTTAAACACACCTGATGCTGGATCACCTTCCTAACTAATCCTCATGATGAGCCCTTTTTCATCCACTCATCTCATCTTGTAAGTGTTTTAATCCATTTGGGATATTAAAAGTTTTTTAATGCTGCACTTAGAGACGCTTCTTTCTGTTTTGACCAAGGTGTTAACTGTGTGCTGCTTTTACTAGGGGAAGTAATGGATTCTAGTCCCTGCTTTGCAGGAACACAGAATCTATTCCTAAACCCCTGTCAGAACTAAGACATGCCTTGTTTACATAGGCGTATCTCAGTTCTATATGTATTGCCGATGATCGGTTGTTTCCGGCGGGCATCGAGTACATGGCACCCACTATATGTATTGCCGATGATCGGTTGTTTCCAGCGGACATCGAATACATGGCACCCACAGATCGGGCTCTGCTGTGAAATATCATAGCAGAAGGGGCCTGTTCCCCCTGCAGGCAGAATCATCCTTATATATACATGATCTGGTGCACAGCTGCCGCCTTGTAGCAGTAAAACTGCTATGGGCCGGATCGCAAAAGATTAACTAACAAGTGATACCAGCAGAACATTTCACAGGCATTTGGTCTCTTCTCAAGGGAAGGCTTGGAGTTCAGAATGACTTATTCTTTCTGCAGGAATCACATGACTTGGGTGCTATGGGATTACAAAACTGTAACGTATATGATGCAAGTATATTTCTATTAATTCTTGGAAAAATACTCCTTGCAGTGTACTGAACAGTATATTGATGGTGCCTACTCATATTTAAACTTGAGCTTGCTATAGTGAAACATTACTTACACATACCTCCCAACTTTCTGAGATGTGAATGAGGGACACCTATTAGCAAAAATATATAGGCATAGGACACAACCCCTGCCACGCCCCCTTAAAGGAGACTTAAACCAAAAAAAAGATTAGTTAAACCCACAAGTGCTTTTTTTTTTAACCACAACTATTCTTTTATATTGGCTTTTGAAAATTACAAATGGAGCAATTTAGAAATTGGATGAGAGGTTTAGCACTGGGAAACACTTTAAAAAGATAAATAGTATATTTTATATACAACTATAAAGATCAGACCAAAATGAGGGACAAATGAGGAGGAAAGAGGGACAGAGGGACTTTGTTCCAAATCAGGGACAGTGCCTCGAAATCAGAGACAGTTAGGAGTTATGCTCACATTAATAATGTTACTGTATACTCTCAAAAAACAATGAAGTCATTGTGTAAATTATTAGCAGCCATAAGATGTCTGCTCCTATCTTGTCTGCTATAGTGCTAGATGTGCATTGCAAATGTTGAAAAAAAATGTTTTGCATATACCTGCAGCAGCCTCCTGGTCACTACACATCCTAATGCACAACTGCTAATGACCCGTGTCAGTGTTTTCTTACAAAATATTGTAGATTCAGTTTCAAGGTGGCTATACACTATACAATCTGATTGTTCAATGTATGTACAATCTCTTTTAGACTTACCAAAAAAATAATAATAATACGAGGACTGCACTTATCCATCCAATCACTCTGTATCTAGTCAGGCAGGCCTTTGCACAACATAGTTAATGGTAAATCTCAATGTACAATCAGATTGTATAGTGTATGTTTAGCTTTGGATAGTTTTGGAGCTTTTGCAGCCCACTCAAATTAAACACAATAGAAATCATTACAAAAAATTGTGATATACAGCTACCACTGTACCAGAAAAGCTCACGTCCTATCACCCTTTCCCAGGTAGGCTTCAGAGTTGGGGGACAAGAGACAGTGTTTGCTACACAGGGGAGAGAGATATGTTGCACTGTAATGCCCCATACACACGGTCGGACATTGATCGGACATTCCGACAACAAAATCCTAGGATTTTTTCCGACGGATGTTGGCTCAAATTTGTCTTGCATACACACGGTCACACAAAGTTGTCGGAAAATCCGATCATTCTGAACGCGGTGACGTAAAACCCGTATGTCGGGACTATAAACGGGGCAGTAGCCAATAGCTTTCATCTCTTTATTTATTCTGAGCATGCGTGGCACTTTGTGCGTTGTGTACACACGATCGGAAATTCCGACAACATATTTTGTTGTCGGAAAATTTTATAGCCTGCTCTCAAACTTTGTGTGTCGGAAAATCCGATGGAAAATGTGTGATGGAGCCTACACACGGTCGGAATTTCCGACAACAAGGTCCTATCACACATTTTCCGTCGGAAAATCCGACCGTGTGTTACGGGGCATAATAGTGACACAGACCTTCTCCCGCATGCAGTCACCAGCATTACAAACCCATCCAGCTATTCTAATTAACCACTTCATGCAAAACGCCATACCCGTACATCGATACTTTGAAGCTAAATACCGTTGTTATGGCATCAGCTAGCTGCCATAACCTCAGTATTTTCAGGAATGGTGTGCGTTTCTCCTTAGGATAAAAGCCATCTCTGCGGTGGATTTGCCTCAAGATCCTTTTAATCGATGGCGGGAGAGGGCCCGCCCCCCCTTACGCCGCGCTCCGCTTGTCACCGCCGCTTACCGGACCCGCTGGTAGCGGCGGAGATGATCGCGTCCTTTCTCCTCACTGCCTGGATGCCGAGTGAGGGAAAGATGGCCCCCGCTCGGCTCCATAGCATTGGAGGGCGGAAGCGACGTCAAACGTCACTTCCGCCCAATGCTCTTAACCAGTTGCCAACCGCCGCATGCCGATTTACGTCGGCAGAATGGCATGGCTGGGCAAATAGGCGTAGCTGTACGTCCCTCCCTCCCTGTGGGCAGGGGGCACAATGGAGCCCCCCCGTGCCCACGTCGGTTGGATTCGTTAGAGGACTGATCAGTCCCCAGGGCCAGACCAATGATTTATGGTCTGGACCTGCTGATCGGTCCTAACGAATGGAAACCTTCCCCTGTCTGTGTAATGCCCTGTACGGTCGGATTTTCCGATGGAAAATGTGTGATAGGACATTGTTGTCGGAAATTCTGACCGTGTGTGGGCTCCATCACATATTTTCCATCGGATTTTCCGACATACAAAGTTTGAGAGCAGGCTATAGAATTTTCCAACAACAAAATCCGTTGTCGGAAATTCCGATCATGTGTACACAAATCCGACGCACAAAGTGCCACGCATGCTCAGAATAAATAAAGAGATGAAAGCTATTGGTTACTGCCCCGTTTATAGTCCCGACGTACTTGTTTTACGTCACCACGTTCAGAATGATCGGATTTTCTGACAACTTTGTGTGACCGTGTGTATGCAAGACAAGTTTTAGCCAACAGGCCAACAGGCCTAGGATTTTGTTGTCGGAGTGTCGGATCAATGTCCGACCGTGTGTACAGGGCATTAGTGTAAACACAGACAGGAGGAAGTGATGTCATCTCTCCTTGTGGAGTCTTTTTGATTCCAGTGAGAGGAGAGATAACATTTAACCATGAGTTGCACAACACTACACTAACACCAGTACACACAGGTATACTTGCCACCCCCCGATTGCCCCCCTGTTAACCCCTTCACTCCCTGTCACTCTGTCACCAATTGCAGTTTTCTGATAACTGCATTGGTGTCATTTGTGACTGAAATAAGTGTTAGGGTAGTAAGTAGTAGGCCCTGTTAGGTCTAGGGTACCCCCCTAAACAAGGTTTAACCCCTTGATCACCCTCCAGTTAACCCTTTCACCCCCTGTCGCCAGTGTCACTAATCGATCGCCGTATTTGTGTCACTGGTAACACTAGTTAGCCAGTTAGTTGATTAGTTTCACCATCAGGTTTTTATAGCATCAGGTACCACCATATATTACCTAATAAAGGTTTTAACCCCCTGATTGCCCCCTAGTTAACCCTTTCACCCCCTATCGGGTGACGCTGGTTAGTTTGTTTGTTTTTTATATATAGGGCATCCGCTGTATAATACCCAATAAAGGTTTAACCCCCTGATCGCCCAGCGTGTGATATCAGTTAGGTTTTAGCATCAGTCAAACCAGTACTGCAGTATCACGTGGTGACGTGACGAGTCCCATAAGTGCAGTTCAAGCTGGAGAGGTGGCTAGCAGAGCTAGTGTCCTGCAGCCACCAAGAAGAAGACGCACAGACCCGTCTAGCCCATAGTGCCCTTCCTGCTGCACTTGCCAATCTTAATTGGGAGACCACCACTTCTGCAGCAAGCATACTTCCCCCATTCACTGACCAACCCGAAAATTCAGGTGGAAACAGTTGATTTTACGTCACTTGATTTTTATTTCGCTGTTTTTCACGGAAGATCTCTATAGATCTATTGTGGACCAAAGCAATTTGTATGCTGGTCAATTCATCGCCGCTAATCCACATTTGACCCTTGCCAGAGAATGGAAACCTATTACGGTTTCCGAATTTAAGACCTTTCTGGGCCTATTCCTCCTCATGGGCATAACTAAAAAAAGTGGGTTGCGGTCATATTGGTCCACTGACCCAATTCACCATATGAATTGTGCCATACCCATGTTCTCTGCCTCCATGGCCATGGCACAATATGAGCAGATCTTGCGGTTCATGCACTTCAATGACAATGAACTCTGTCGTCCTTGGGGTGACCTTGGATACGATCGGCTTTACAAAATTTGGCCCCTCGTAAACCACTTGAACCAACAGTTTGCAGCCTTGTTTATCAAGTTGTCTGCATTGATGAGTCCCTGATTAAGTTTTCTGGCCACTTGTCTTTCAAACAGTATCTTCCCAGCCAGCGTGCCAGATATGGGGTCAAGATTTATAAGCTCTGTGACAAGGCCACAGGCTATACATATAGTTTTATGGTTTACAAGGGAAGAGATAGTCACATAGAGACGGAGAAATGCCCAGATTACATAGGAAGCCCTGGTAAGATTGTGTGAGACTTGCTGTCACCCTTGTTCAGAAAGGGGTACCAATTGTATGTGGACAATTATTACACGAGAGTGAAACTTTTTAGTTACTTGTTTGATGATGGAATTGGTGCATGTGGCACCGTGCAATCTAATCACCGGGGCTTACCCCAGTGGCTTGTAGATTCCCATCTTAGGCTGGGGGAGAGAGCCTGCTTGAAGTGTAATAAATTTGCTTGCTGTGAAGTGGAGGGATAATCGGAATGCTTTCGTTCTGTCCTCCCTTCACGCAGACACAACGGTCCAAATTCCTACGTGACTGGTGTTGTGGAGAAACCCCTCTGTGTCCACGAATATAACCTTAATATGGGAGGGGTGGACCTCAACGAACAGTTGTTGGTGCTGGACCTAGTTGCCTGTAAGGCCAGACGCAGGTAAACAAACTATCTGTATACTTATTTCATATGGCTCTGCTGAATGCTTACAGTATGTGCTATACAAAGCTTCAGGACGAACTGGATCCTTCCTTAAATTCCAGGAAGAGATCATCACAGCCCTTCTGTTTCCAGATGGTGCTGTGGCCCAACTTCCCAACGCAAATGCAGTAAGCCAGCTGCATGAGAGGCATTTTCCATATGTCCTCCCTGGTACCCCTACCCAACGAGCCCCCCCAAGAAAATGTTGTGTCTGTAGAAAGCGCAGATATAGGCGTGACACACGCTATTATTGTCCCTCTTGTCTTCACCATCCTGGTCTTCGCATTGGTGAATGTTTTGAACGCTACCAGACACTAGTGGAGTATTAGCATAGGGTACAGCACTGCACAGAATATGGACACACTTTCACAGGGCCGCGAAAGATGCCATCGCATTGTGGGAGACTGGAACCTGGAACCGAACCGTTACAACCGTTATAGGGCGTACACACGGTCGGACTTTGTTCGGACATTCCAACAACAAAATCATAGGATTTTTTCCGACGGATGTTGGCTCAAACTTGTTTTGTCTACACACGGTCGCACAAAGTTTGTCGGAAAATCCGATCGTTCTAAACGCGGTGACGTAAAACACGTACGTCGGGACTATAAACGGGGCAGTGGCCAATAGCTTTCATCTCTTTATTTATTCTGAGCATGCGTGGCACTTTGTCCGTCGGATTTGTGTACACACGATCGGAATTTCCGACAACGGATTTTGTTGTCGGAAAATTTTATCTCCTGCTCTCCAAATTTGTGTGTCGGAAAATCTGATGGAAAATGTCCGATGGAGCCCACACACGGTCGGAATTTCCGACAACACGCTCCGATCGGACATTTTCCATCGGAAAATCCGACCGTGTGTACGGGGCATTACAGTTACAAATAAAAGTGTAAAAAAAAAAATAAAAAAAAAATAAAAAAAAAAGTTTAAAAAAAACAAAGAAAAAAAAAAAAATATTGTTTTATTGTTCTCTCTCTCTCTATTCTCTCTCTGTTGTTCTTCTCTTTTTTACTGTATTCTACAATGCAATGTTTTATTGTTACTATGTTTTATCATGTTTGCTTTTCAGGTATGTAATTCTTTTATACTTTACTGCTTACTGTGTTTGATTAAGTAGATAATTAATGGGACCGGCGCCAAAAAAATTGTGTGCAACGTGTACTATACCAACTGATGCTGCTCCTAAATTAGTAAATTACTAATAAACAATAAACAAAACAATAAAGGGTGCATCAAATGTACAATATATTTTTGATAGTTTGCACATTTGTTGCGCCCTTTATGGTTTTGTTTACTGTGTTTTATTGCTAACCATTTGTTTTCAGGTACCCCATTTAGCTGCAGCACTTTCTCTATCTTGATAGCAACAGCGTTTGCTCCCACGATACGTAAATCAGCGACCCCAGTGCTGTAGAAGGTGATTTCACCATCACAGTTTAAAAAAAAAAAAAGAGCATATATGCCCATCATTAGAAGTGGGTGGATGAAGGGCGGTATTCTAATGGTGGGTATACCCACCGATCAATATCTTGAGAGCATATATGCCGAAGCATGGGGGCAGGGGCGGAGGGGCGATTTGCCCCTAACATTAGGAGCAGATTGCCCCCATGCTTCGGCATATACCTTTTAGGCACATATTGCGTTAACATTTTTAAAAATGTTTACTATGTTTTATTGTATTTGCTTTGCAGGTATGGTAAGTCTTATGCCCCGTACACACGATCGGACATTGATCGGACATTCCGACAACAAAATCCATGGATTTTTTCCGACGGATGTTGGCTCAAACTTGTTTTGCATACACATGGTCGCACAAAGTTGTCGGAATTTCCGATCACCAAGAACGCGGTCACGTACACCACGTATGATGAGACTAGAAAAGGGCAGGTCCGAACCAAGCGCGGCAACCTTTGGGCTCCTTTTGCTAATCTCGTGTTAGTAAAAGTTTGGTGAGAGACGATTCACGCTTTTTCAGACTCGTGGTTTTCAGATCGTTTTCTGCTGTTCAGTTTGTGCTTGTGGGTTTGTATCTACTCTTCACTGCGTGCAACGAGTTACGCGTGACTCTGTCATTGTGTTCTTGTTCGTTCGTTACTGTTTTTCAGTTCGCTCTTCACAGGCCTTGCTGTTCTTCAGTGCGTTCTGTTACTTCGTTCTGAGCAGCCGACCGTTTTCTAGCCATGTTGTGTATACGTACTCCTCGTAGAGTTCGTGCTGTGCGGGGGCTTGGTGTTGGGGTCCTTACCTTGACACAAGCCCAGTCCATGAACAGGGTGGGGAGGAGTTCATGGACCAAGAATTGGTTGCTCCAGCGTGACCAGTTCTGTCACATGCCTTTGCTCCGTGAGATCCGTGAGAATAATCCTGATGATTTCAGGAACTTTCTCCGGATGACGGACATGTATTTCACCGTTTGTTGGCTTTGCTGACCCCTTATATTAGCAGGCAGGATACCTGCATGAGGCAAGCCATCACTCCGGAGCAGAGGCTAGTCGCCACCCTGCGGCACTTGGCGACGGGGAGAAGTCTGCAGGACCTCAAGTTCTCGACAGGCATCTCCCCCCAGGCTCTGGGGATCATTATCCCGGAGACCTGTTCTGCCATCATTCAGGTCCTGCAGAAGGAGTATATTAAAGTAAGATTTATCCTTTAACATCACATTTTATTGTATATAATGTTTATTAATATATTGTATTTCTTTCCTCATTCCCTAATGACCATGACTGTAATATGCTGTGAATGTCCCCTTTGTCCTCATGCATGCTTGATTTTTATCTAATTTTTTTGTCCTTCATACATATTTGCCTTCACTTACCTCCCCAGCATGCTCTCCTGGCCCTATATTCACCTCATGTAGTCACTTAACAATGTATTTTATCAGCTCCTTAGTAGTGCTTTACCCTAAATACCCCCAAAAATGTTTTAAAATGTGATTGGTGCTTAAACTTCATGCAGAGTGCCAGAGGCTTTTTTTGGGGTGTCCCCAAATCATTTGGAACCCTCCCTCCCCCCAACTGCCAAGTCAGATGATACCAATTCTCTATCTATTCTCAATCATCTGTCTGCTGACTTTGCCAAACCCATACACACTATACCACCTCTTTTGTGGTCAGATTTATGGATGAATTCCCCAAAGCATGTAGTGCAAGGGCCTGCCTGTATACTTTCAAATGGTACTGTTTCAAGTTTTTGTATCCTATTATCTTGATAGGTAATAGCAGAATTTCCAAATGTGCTCAAATGTGTTCAGTGTGTATTTATCTTTTTGTATTATGACACTTCTTACCTGTCCAGTGGGCTGTCAATAGTGTAACTAAGGAGGGGCTGGCCAAAGTAACACACATTATTTAGGCATTCATCTCTCAATGAAGTGGAGAGTGTTACCTGTCCAAGAGTTATAAATGGCCCATGAGAGGGGGGGGAGGGGGAATCTGATAGGTGTACCTTATACTTTGGTCTTTAAAAACTCCCTCAAATAAATGTTATCTTGATGTTGGCCAAGAATGTTTGTGTCTATTCTACTTTCCCTGTTTATGTGCAAAATGACAATTTTTTTTTTCTTGTTTGACTCCACAGTTTCCTTCCAACCCACAGGAATGGCAGACTGTGGCCTCCCACTTTGCCCAGCGGTGGGACTTTCCTAACTGCGGAGGGGCAATTGATGGGAAACACATCCACATCCTCCCACCACCCAACTCGGGGTCATACTATTTCAACTATAAGGGGTTCAATAGTATTGTGATGTTGACGGTGGTGTCGGCTACTTACGAGTTCCTGTATGTGGACGTGGGGAAGAATGGCCGGATGTCCGATGGTGGAGTCATCACCCAGACGGAGTTGTACAGGCATCTCCAGAATGGCAGCTTGGACTTGCCACCTCCAGAAGACAATGTGGAAGGACTCCCATTCGTCTTCGTTGCGAATGAAACGTTTGCGCTGGAGGACCATCTTATGCAGCCATTCCCGATGAGGACCCTCACCCTGGACCAGAGGGTTTTTAATTACTGGCTTGCCAGAGCCGGAAGAGTGGTGGAGAACACGTTTGGAATCATGGCCAGCCGGTTCCGCCTATTTCTTACACCCATACACATGACGGAGTATAAACTGAATCATATCCTGGTGTGCTGTGTTCTACACAACTTTTTACGACAACATTCTGCCAACTTTGCTTGCTCAGTTGGGCCTGAGGCCGGAATTCCAAATGAACCAACCCTGACGGCGCTTGAAAGTGGTCGTCCTGGCTTGCTCCCCCTGAGTGCCCGTGAGGTCCGTCTAAGATACCTTGAATACTTTGCGGGTAGGGGGGCCATCAATATGCCAGACAATGTCTGAAACCTTTTTCAAATAAACAAAACATTTTAACTACTAAAATCTTTGGTGACATTTACTGCTTGTGTTTCTTTTAGCTGACCCTGACAGAAATGTGGTGAGTCCTGAAAATGGCGTGATTGTGTAACATTACAAAGCATTGTTGGATGTTATTTACTAAAGACAAAGACACTTTGCACTACAAGTGCACTTGAAACTGCACTTGTAGTGCAAAGTGGCTTTTCCCTTAGGAAATAACCCCCATTGTCACAGAAAACACCAATTAGAGCAGGGGTCTTCAAACTGTGGCCCTCCAGGTGTTCAGGAACTACAATTCCCATCATGCCTAGTCATGTCTGTGAATGTCAGAGTTTTACAATGTCTCATGGGATGTGTAGTTCTGCAGCAGCTGGAGGGCCGTAGTTTGAGCATCCCTGAACTAGAGCACAACCAAAGTTTTGGAGCGTTGAAACAATAATCCACACATTCTTGATTATCAATCTTTTTAATACCAGCACAATCACATGTGCATTTGTAAAAGGTTTTTAAAACAAACCAACATGTTTGTTGTATAACAATTTTTGGGGTCATATTAGAAAAAGTAGAAATGTCCATTTAAGATAAAACAGGCATGTTTAAAACCAACAAGAAAGACACAAATCTTGAACTTACAAAGTTCACATTTGGTAAAACTTGAAGGCAATATCAGACATGAGTATTTAAAAACTGTGTTTGATATTGCGTTCAGATGGGGTGAAGTCACCCCAGGAAAAGCCAAATTTTGAAGATGCACACAAATTGCTGAATGTCAACATGTGCTAGCTGCCATCACGATAGGATCAAGGGACGTGTTTTGTGGGGGAAACCCCTTCCTCACAGCTACTTTATTATTGAGGAAGGGGTTGCATACCCAAAACGCCTACATTGATCTCCCGTGATGGCAGATAGCACATGTTGACACACTGTGTGCATCTTCAAAATTTGGCTTTTCACAAATATGTCAAAAAATGTTAGAAATTTTTAGATCACAAAAAGCACAAAAAAACAAAGGGATTTTGAGGGGTTTTAAACTCCCCCTAAATGATGTTCTTCATTTTTTTTTAACATCATTGATGTTTTTCTGGATGTTTTCCAAGTCCCTATTACACCCCATGATCTCCCCGATCAGGATCTGTGCACTTTCAGAGGTGAAATGTCCTGCATCCACAACATCACGATCACCTAAAAAGATAGAAACAAAAACACACCATGCATTATAAATATGCCGGCATCCATCTCTTACCCGAGCCTGTGGTCGCGGACACTCACCTGTTGTGGTGACTAGTCCCACCACCTCTCCTTCCTCCTCCTCCTCATGTTGTCTTTGTGAGATTTCCCCTTCTTCCAGTGGTGGGGGGTCTGTGGTCTCCTCGGATGAGGGGTGTCCTCTGAGTCTTTTATCCCCTATGTTAAAAAAAAATAGGTATACTTAGCACACAGATATTTCATGGCAGAAATAGAAATATGAAACATTGCTTGGAAGTTGGGTACAATTGTCTCTTTTGACAGAGTTCCAAGATGAAGAAATATTTTTGTCCTTTGTCAAGCTTGAATACTTACCTGTTTTGTACAAGCTTCACAGATGGAGACACCCCTATAGTATACACTGGAGCACCTGTGTGGGCCCCCTAATAAAAGGGTGTTCTTGTGTCCCACACTAATGCTCCAGCGTCCAGATGTGAAAACTGCTGCTGAGTGTCCTCTCCTTACACAGAATCTAGTTTGCATTACATTCTAGTTACAAACCCATCTACACAACCAAATTATTTTAAGACAAGTAGGCCATAAAAAAAATGTATTCAAATGCATATGCCCAAAACAATGATGTTTTTTTAGACCGAACAAACAATGTTTCATACGAACGAATAATGCGCCCATGAACATGAAAGTTGCCATTTTAAACTGGACAACAGTTAAGAAAAGCACATGGAGCAGTACGAACGTAATAAACATAAAGAATAGGAACACAGGACAACTACTTACTTTTTTGCAGCACTCTCCGCATCCTTCTGTACTGCTTGTGCTCCCTTAATTCCAGGTCCGACCACTGCTTCCTGAGCTGATCTTTCGATCGTCGTACCCCAAAATTCCGGTGCAGACTTTTGACCACTTTCGCCATGATCTTGGCCTTTCGGACATTGCGGTTGGGGTAAGGTCCATACTTCCCGTCATAGTCGGCCTTCTTCAGGATGTCGACCATCTCCACCATCTCCACAAAGGACATATTTGATGCCTTAAATCGGGCTTTCCCCCCCCCTCCTCCTCGTTGCTGTAATTAACAGACATCTGCTCTGTCTCCACCATGTGCTCTTCCCCCACTGCGCCGAACGAGAAGGGGCGGGGAATAGACTAGAAAGAACGTCAGGGGCGGGCAGAGTTTCACGCATGAGCAGTGTCTATAAAGCGTAACACGCGTGCATAGTACGTACAATCTGTGAGAAGGAGTAACGGAGGCGCCAATCGTGATAGCGAAGGTAAGATTTACGATTGGGCCTATACTGCTTCTAGATTGAGGCCTGTATTTGCACAAGTTTAGAAGACTTTAGGGTTTGTCTTGTGTTGTGTCTTGCAGTTAAAATGGATATCTTGAAGGATCATGACTTTATGCCAATCTTCATAGATATGTTCAGAGAGCTGCCTTGTCTGTGGCAGATAAACCACCCTGATTATAAGAACCAAACAAAGAGGAAGGTAGCGCTGGATAAGTTGATGCAATTTGTGAAGTCGGTGATCCCCACGGCAGACATCACCTATTTGAAGATCCTAATTGGTGGCCTGAGGAGCACTTATCTAAGGGAGCACAAGAAGGTCCAGGATTCCCAGAGATCAGGAGCTGCAGATGACATTTATCTCTCCAGGCTGTGGTACTATGACAGGCTGAATTTTCTGGCAGGTCAGACTGAACCCAGGCCAGCACTCTCCACTCTTCCTTTCACACTTCCTTCCCCCCCAGCTGAGGCTTCTGACGCCCAACCTGGGCCTTCCAGGCAGCAACGTGTGGAGGAGCCCAGCTTGAGCCAGGTATAGCATTCTTCTAAATATTTCTGGTTGTCAAATTAATGATGTTAAATCTATGTTATTTTGGAGTACTAATTTATGATTGTGATTGATGAAGCAAAAACTAAAACCATGTCCCTTTTTCATATACAGGGAAGTCTCAGCCAGGAAGTGGCCGGGCCAAGCAGGCTGCCCAATACCCAGGTCCCTCCCCTCTGCCTTCAAAGGAAAAGTGGCAGGAAGAGGAGTAACCTGGAGGAGGCTGCAATAGGCCTATTTTGGAAGGCTACTGAGGCCCTCAGAACACCCCACAGTGTGGAGGAGGATTTTGCTGGCATAACTGCAGGCAAAATGATGCAGATGGAGGAGGGCCAACGACTCCTATGTGCTTTTTTAATTTTGGAAGCTCTAAATAAGGGGATGAGGGGCCAACTCACATGTGCAACCCACATTTGTCACCTCACCCATAGTCCTCCTCCTCCAGGTCCTACTCCTCCTCCTCCTCCTCCAGGTCCTACTTCTCCTCCTGCCACATCCCCAACACCAGAGCCACAGCTGGGAAGGAAGCATGGAAGGAAGACCAGAGAGTGATGACCTGGCTTCAGTCTGGTCTGGCAAAATATGCAGCCTCTTGTAGTACCACAGCTTGGGGACACAGATGTTATCTGCTGCTTTTATGATCTCTGGGACTTCTGGACCAGACTGCACTCCCTTAGATATGGACTCCTCAGGCCACCATTTTTGCAGGAAATTAATTGATGTCTGCCCTGGGGGTCAAAGGTTTTGCCAAGTTATGATGTTTATCCAGCGTTGCCTCCCTCTTTGTTTGGTTCTGAGCCCTTAATAAAGGAATTTTTGGTTCAATTATACTTGCCTATGTGTGTTTTCCTTCAGAAAGGACAGTTTGTTTGTGAGGAGGCAGGTACATTTGTAAACTACAATGTGAAATTAATAAGAGACACCAACACCAAGCAACCTCATTGAGATTAAATAATACAAGATAGTAATGGTGTTGTGGTAACTTGAAAAAAAACATCAGCCTTAAAAAAAATACAAAACCAAAAAAAAAAAAAAAAAAAAAAAGGATTTTTGGTCAGATGTGACAAATCAAAATATATTGAGGGAATCATGATCAGGGGCGGATCCAGGGGGGGGGCAACGGGGCAATTGCTCCCCCCGAGAAATATTACTGACTGCTGAGTGTCTCTCTCAATGTTTAGAATCAGCAGCAGCGCCGGTGTTGTTGAACGGCCATGATTCTGGCCTAGACTCTCACTGGTTGCTAACGCCTGCCCGCCTGGCGTGTAGCAACCAGTGATGTCATGTCAGAGCCAAGGAGGAGGAGAGGGAGGTCCCAGCTTTCAGAGTGGAGCGGAGGAGCGGAGGATTTAACTTCTTCCTCCTCCACATCTAGTGTGTGAATGTTGGCTCCACCCACCTCCTCCCTCTATCTTCTCCAGGGACAGCTCCAGCGTGGCGTGAGTGAGTGAGGGAAGGGAACTTCCTTGGCTGTAGCAGGTGAGAGGATTGTATGCACTTTGCATGCCTACCAATGCCTGACTCCTATCACAGCATCTGTTACACTGACACAGATCCTCTGTGTCTGGGAGCTGTCTGGGGGAGGGGCGCTGATGCTCTCCTAACCAGCAGGAGCCCGGGAGGAAGGACATCTTACATGCTGTTATGATAAGGTCAGTACATTTGTTAGGGAGGTGTTGTGTAATTATTGTGCTAGGGGACAGACTGCCAGCTTCCCCCCATGTAATGTGCTCTCTTGTGCCCACCATGTCATGTGCTGTGCATTGCAGTGCCCACTATGTTGTGCTGTGCCTTGCAGTGCCCCCATGTAATGTGCTGTGCCCACCATGTAATGTCATGTGCATTGCAGTGCCCCCATGTAATGTGCTGTGCCCACTATGTCATGTGCTGTGCATTGCAGTGCCCACTATGTTGTGCTGTGCCTTGCAGTGCCCCCATGTAATGTGCTGTGCCCACCATGTAATGTCATGTGCATTGCAGTGCCCCCATGTAATGTGCTGTGCCGACCATGTCATGTGCTGTGCATTGCATTGCCCTTCATGTGATGTGCAGTGCCCCCTATGTTGTGCTGTGCCTTGCAGTGCCCACCATGTAATGTGAAGTGCCCACCATGTCATGTGCTGTGCCTTGCAGTGTCTACCATGTAATGTGCACTGCCCACCATGTCATGTGCTGTGCCATGCAGTGCCCACCATGTCATGTGCTGTGCCTTGCAGTGTCCACCATGTAATGTGCAGTGCCCACCATGTCATGTGATGTGCCATTCAGTGCCCACCATGTAATGTGCAGTGCCAACCATGTCATGTGCCATGCAGTGCCCGCCATGTCATGCACTGTGCCCGCCATGTAATGTGCAATGCACACCATGTCATGTGATGTGCCATCCAGTGCCCACCATGTCATGTGCAATGCCCACCATGTCATGGGCTGTGCCATTCAGTGTCCGCCATGTAATGTGCAGTGCCCACCATGTCATGTCATGTGCTGTGCCTTGCAATGCCCGCTATGTAATTTGCAGTGTCCACCATGTCATGTGCTGTGCCATGCAGTGATCCCACCATGTAATGTGCAGTGCCCACCATGTAATGCGCTGTGCCATGCAGTGCCCACCATGTCATGTGCAGTTCCCACCATGTCATGTGCTGTGCCCACCCTGCCATGTGTTGTGCCCAGCATGTAGTGTGTTGTGCCCACTGTGTAATGTGCTGTGCTGTTCAGCAGTGCCCACCATGTCATGTGCAGTTCCTAACATGTAATGTGCAGTTGCATTGTCCACAATGAAATGTGCTATGCCATGCAGTGGCCACCATGTAATGTAATGTGCTGTGCCATTCAGTGCCCACCATGTAATGCGCTGTGCCCACCACGTCATGTGCTGTACCATGCAGTGCCCACCATGTAATGCGCTGTATCCACCATGTAATGTGCTGTGCCATGCAGTGGCCACCATGTCATGTGCTGTGTTGTGACGCCATGTCATGTGCTTTGCCCATCATATAAGGCCCTGTGCCCACCGTGTGCATGTGCTGTGTTGTGCCCATCATGCAATCTGCTGTGTTGTGTAGTACCAACCATGTCATGTGCTGTGCCCACCATATAATGAACTGTGCCTACCTTGTAATGTGCTGTATTGGGCAGTGCCAACTGTGTAATGTGCTTTGCCCACCATTAAATGTGCTGTATCCACCATGTAATGTGTTGTGCCAACCATGTAATGTACTGTGCTATTCCCCCCCCCCGTGTTATGTACTATGCTGTGCCTCCCACAGACTCACCCACTCAATCTCACCCCCCTCTCTCTTTCACCCCCCTCACCCCCTCTTTCTCTCATCCCCTCTCTTTCGCCCTGTTCTCTCTCTCACCCCCTTCACCCCCTACCACCCTCTCTCTTTCACCCTCTTTCTATTCCCCTTTTTCTCACCCCCTCTCTCTCGTCCCCTCTCTCTCACCCCCTCTCTCTCTCTTATTCACCCCCTTTCTCTCTCTTTCCCCCTCCCTCTCATCCCCTCTCTTTCAACCCCCCCCCCATCTCGCTATCACCCCCCCCCCCCCTACTCTCTCAACCACTGTCTCACACCCCTCTCTCTCTTTAATTTAAATTTAACAAAAAATTGTTTGTATTTTCATTTTATTTATTTCCATAAAAAGGCCCACCAAAATCCTTAGCACCAGGCCCATGTTGCTCTTAATCTGGCCCTGTAAGCAACACCTTTTTTTCTGCCAGTGCCCCTCCCGAGACTAGACTCTGGATCCGCCCCTGATCATGATAAATAATAAAGAAAGAAAAGATGGGTTTGTTTGGCGCTACCTGAAGACCTAAATGATTAGGTCTGTATCGGGATAGCCTGGTGAAGTGCTTAAACCATTACACTTTATATATCTATATGGTATACATTAGCATGGAGTCCATGCCTCCTAAATGTTAGATTTGGGGATGGAGTGCTGTATATCAGTGTATTCACACAGGTATGTGATTAAAGGTGTACAGTTAAAAAGCCAACGTAGTTATATCCAGCTATCTGCCCAACAGTGAGAGGTTTGCAATGAAACGGTCACTAATAGGACTAAGAGCTGCACCTCTGCATGTGCACCAGCTTAATGGATGTTCCTTATATTGCAAAACATCTCCAGATAGAAACCAATTATATATCCATAAGTATAGTGTACTTTATGGAGTGGAAATTACTCATAAATCAATAAGGATACCATATATAAAATGCACCTCGATTCAATAACCTTAGACATAAGTCATGTATATATCAGCTTATGGAGTAGAAATCGCATAAACGCATAGCATTTTGTATTGTTAGAAGTTGCAGCCAGTACATCTCAAACGAGATATATTAGTCCCATGAATTAGGTTAGTAGTTTTCAACAGGTGACTTTGGTGCAGAGACAGTTGCCAGGTGACTTTGGTGCTCCCCCTGATGGTTGTCTACTCACCAGCTCCCGGAACCCCTGCAGGGGTAATACGCCTGTAGTGTTTTAGAATGGGACTCGCTGCTTGTTGCCTGTTGCGGTGGGTCACTTCAGTGTGACCAGATCCCCATCCCCTTTACAGGGGTAGTGCACCTCCGCTTCCTGCTGATTGCGATGAATGCCTCCTGTGTGTTCCGAGTAGTGGAGGTGTTGCGATCCCACGTGTATCAAAACATAATGAGAAGAGCTTCCATAGCATGATAAAGTAAAACCACTTTATTTAAAAAACATGTGTAACCAATTCATAAAAAATGATAAAAAGTAAAAAAAAAAAAAAAAAAAATAAGTTAAAAAAAAAAAAAAAAAAAATGAAAGAAAGTCCAAGTACCATATATATTTCTCCCCAGTAGATGACTGGGATAGGATACTGCTTCCTGACAGACAGGTAAAATTTAAAAGTTCACTCTTACAGAGCAGAAAAGCGAGATGGGGGATATTCCAGCCTGACGCTGATACAGCGTTCCTCCCTCTCGTGTGTCCGTAGGTGAACTGAAGAGCGTGATGCCGTTGTGCGCGCTTCGTCGAATGACGTCCTTAGCAACGGTATCACGCTCCTGCTTGTTGTGAAGTTTATAGGGAGGGAGCGTCCATGTTAAGCCTGCCCCTCGGATTACGAGCGGAGATTTACATATATAACTACTACGGGGCTGCAGCTCACTTAGTTTATTCCGAACCAGGTTCTTTTGTAGCCAAATAAGGAAATTAATGCAGCTAGTATGCTCACCCCCTTAATTTTAACAGAGATTATTATTAAAATAATGAAAAATCATGGAAGCACTCTCCGCTATGGTAAAAGCAAGAATTCATTCATATTGTATACAATTGAAATAACTACCCCTGATGATACACAGGTGAAAAAAGACTTATAAGTCAGGTATATGTAATACCCGATGTTATAAGTGTACAGATACAGTACATCTAAATTAATATGCAATAACATTAGGCATATACTATACAGTGCAATTTTTATACTCAGGAAATGGAAGATATCTATTAATACCAGCAATAATTGGGGCATTCAGTGCCCACCAATAGTACATATATAGAGCTAGACTTTGAGGTTATATTACTATAGACGTGTTACCATCTATGGGATGGGGGGCATCTGACCCCTATACTATCTCCATATATCCCATAAGAATTAATATCTACATAATAGAAAAATATATATAAAGAATTTATAAAGAAATTTTTTTTTGCCCAAAACATAAGTGGGTATAGTGTATAGTGGTGAGTACTTACTTACAATACTAAGAATAGAAGTCCAACATTTTACCTTTTTTTTTTGGGCAAAATATTTTTTCTGGGCGGCACAGTGGTGTAGTGGTAGCACTCTCACCTAGCAGTAAGAAGGGTCACTGGTTCAAATCCCAACCACAACACTACCTGCTTGGAGTTTGCATGTTCTCCCTGTGCCTGCGTGGGTTTCCTCCGGGTACTCCGGTTTCCTCCCACACTCCAAAGACATGCTGGTAGGTTAATTGGATCCTGTCTAAATTGTCCCTAGTATGTATGAATGTGAGTTAGGGACCTTAGATTGTAAGCTCCTTGAGGGTAGGGACTGATGTGAATGTACAATGTATATGTAAAGCGCTGCGTAAATTGATGGCGCTATATAAGTACCTGAAATAAATAAATAAATAAATATAAAGCACTCCATCCCCAAATCTAACATTAGGAGGCATGGACTCCATGCTAATGTATACCATATAGATATATAAAGTGTAATGGTTTAAGCACTTCACCAGGCTATCCCGATACAGACCTAATTTTACCAGACCGAGCTGTTCCGTCTCGGAATTTCTTCTGAGCATGCGTGGCACTTTGTGCGTCGGAATTGTCCACACACGGTCGGAATTGACGCGATCTGAATTTGTTGTCGGAAAATTTTATAGCCTGCTCTCAAATTTTGCGTGTCGGAAAATCCGATGGAAAAAGTCCGATGGAGCCCACACATGGTCGGAATTTCCGACAACACGCTCCGATCGCACATCTTCCGTCGGAAAATCCAACCATGCGTATGGGGCATTACTGTTATACTGTAATGTTACTTTGTTTTATTGTTAACCATCATTTGCTTAACGGGTACGCCATTTCTGCACTGATTTATGTATCTTTTTTTTTAATTCTATATTTTATTTTTTCAACAATTATTATACATATAGACAAAACATTTTTTGTTGCATGCACATCACAGAGTATATCTTAACAGAAATCAATTCTTTTTTCATCCGATATACCGTATATAAGGCCATTATTTAAAAAAAAAAACAAAAAAGGGGAGGGGAAAGAAAAAAAAAAAAAAAAAAAGAGGGAGGGGAGATCCTCCCCACTCTCTATCTAACCATTCTACCATTCATTAAAGTTTTCCCACCTTCGTGTCGTACTTATACATAGATAGTTTACCAGGGTTGGCGAAAAAAAAAAAGGGTTAGATTCTAGAATATGGCTCCATTAATCTTTAGAGAATGTGGTATCTAAGTCTCTTTCCCATTTATTTATTCATCTTGACACCAACAGCGTTTGCTCCCACGATATGTAAATCAGCGACTCCAGCGTTGTAGGAGGTGATTTCACCTCCACAGTTAAAAAAAAAAAAAAAAAAGGTGCATGTATGCCCATCATTAGAAGTTGGTGGATGAAGGGTGGTATTCTAATGGTGGGCATACCCACCGATCAATATCTTTTTTTCGTTCATCCCACAGGCTGCATGAAAAAAAAGAACATTACAATGTATGCCCAACAAGGACCAGCAACGTACTGGTATGTTGCTGGACTTTGAGTGGTTATACCGGAATGATGCCTGCAGGTTTAGGTATCATCTTGGTATCATTCTTTTCAGTCAACTGTCGGCTTTCATGTAAAAGCAATCCTAGTGGATAATTAGCCTCTAGACTGCTTTTACAAGCAGTGGGAGGGAATAACCCCCTCCCCCACCGTCTTCCATGGTTTTCTCTGGCTCTTCTGTCCCAACAGGGAACCCGAGAATGCAGCCAGTGGTTCCGCCAGCTGACCATAGAGCTGATCAGAGACCTGAATGGCTCCAATCATCTCTATGGCCTAAGAAACCAGAAGCTATGAGCATTTCATGACTTAGGTTTCGCCGGATATAAACAGCGCGATTGGGAAATTGGCAAAGCATTTTATCACACAGATCTTGGTGTGGTCAGATGTTTTTGGGCAGAGGAGAGATCTAGGGTCCTGTCAGTACCTATTGCTATCATAGGGGATATTTACATTCCCTGAGATAACAATGAAAATGATTTAAAAAAAAATGAAAGGAACAGTTTAAAAATATAATAAAAAAGCAAAATAAATAATAATGAAAAAAAAAGCACCCCTGTCCCCCCTGTGCTCACGCGCAAAGGCGCACACAAGCATCGGTCTGGTGTCATATGTAAACAGCAATTGCACCATGCATGCGAGTTATCACCGCGAAGGTCAGATCGAGGGCAGTAATTTTAGCAGTAGACCTCCTCTGTAAATCTAAAATGGTAACCTGTAAAGGCTTTTTAAGGCTTTTAAAAATGTATGTCGTTTGTCGTAGCTGCACGTTTGTGCGCAATTTTAAAGCATGTCATGTTTGGTATCCATGTACTCGGCATAAGATCATCTTTTTTTATTTCATCAAACATTTGGGCAATATAGTGTGTTTTAGTGCATTAAAATTAAAAAAGTGTGTTCTTTCAAAAAAAATTGCGTTTGAAAAATCGCTGCTCAAATACTGTGTGAAAAAAAATTGCAACGCTCACCATTTTAATCTGTAGGGCCTTTGCTTTAAAAAAATATATAATGTTTGGGGTTCAAAGTAATTTTCTTGCAAAAAAATTTTATTTTTTCCATTTAAACAAAAAGTGTCAGGAATGGCTTTGTCTTCAAGTGGTTAGAAGAGTGGGTGATGTGACACAAGCTTCTAAATGTTGTGCATAAAATGCCAGGACAGTTCAAAACCCCTGCAAATGACTCCTTTTTGGAAAGGAGACACCCCAAGCTATTTGCTGATAGGCATGTTGAGTCCATGGAATATTTTATATTTTGCCACAAGTTTCTGGAAAATTACACTTTTTTTTTTTGTACAAAGTTGTCACTAAATGATCTATTGCTCAAACATGCCATGGGCATATGTGAAATTACACCCCAAAATACATTCTGCTGCTTCTCCTGAGTACGGGGATACCACATGCGTTAGACTTTTTGGGAGCCTAGCCATGTACAGGACCCCAAAAACCAATCACCACCTTCAGGCTTTCTAAGGGCGTAAAATGGTGATTTCACTTCCTCATTACATATCACAGTTTCAGAGGCCCTGAAATGTCAAGATAGCACAAAATCCCCACAAATTACCCCATTTTGGAAAGAAAACACTTCAAACTTTTTGCTGAGGGGCATGCTGTGTCCATGGAATGGTTTGTAGCAAGAGATATACAAATAAACCGCCCCTGAATCTCTCTTACTCCACTGCGCCAAAGAAAAGTGCAAAGCTATATAAAAGATGTGTAAATAAATACAAAATATGTGTACATACACAGTGTACAGTGAGAAAAAGCTGCCACTTAAATAAATACATAAACTGATCAAAATCCCAAAACTATACCTATCACACGTGTACAGATAGAGATAGCAGCGCTAATATAAATTAATGGGTCAGAGCAGTATAATGCCTATAACCCTCTACTTATGCATAAAAATATTAATAATAATAGTGTCATGAAAAATATTAATTTTATCATGAAAAGAAATTTCCTTAACACCCAGTGAAAAGTGTCACTATAAATAATAAATTACAAAAAATGAATGATCAAGTTCAACAGTTGTTTTTCAATCTTCTTGTGTGAAAAATCTTCTACTCTTCCACCACACCACCGTGATAGTGACACCACTCCCTCTGAAGAGCGCACTCACCAGATTGTAAAGCCTCCCACTCTCGTGTTTGGCTCCACGCTATGTGGAGCACTTTATTCATTTTTTCACATATGGAGCTGGCTTGATTGGAGTCACGGTTCATCACATGCAACCCAGGTGTGGTTCAATTGCTGTTTTGCCAAACACGAGAGTGGGAGGCTATACAATCTGGTGAGTGCGCTCTTCAGAGGGAGTGGTGTCACTATCACGGTGGTGTGGTGGAAGAGTAGAAGATTTTTCACACAAGAAGATTGAAAAACAACTGTTGAACTTGATCATTCATTTTTTGTAATTTATTATTTATTTTTTCACTGGGTGTTAAGGAAATTTCTTTTCATGATAAAATTAATATTTTTCATGACACTATTATTATTAATATTTTTATGCATAAGTAGAGGGTTATAGGCATTATACTGCTCTGACCCATTAATTTATATTAGCGCCGCTATTTCTATCTGTACACGTGTGAGAGGTATTGTTTTGGGATTTTGATCAGTTTGTGTCCATGGAATATTTGATATTTTGCCACAACTTTCAGGAAAATCACAATTTATTTATTTTATTTTTTTTACACAAAGTTGTCACTAAATGATATATTGTTCAAACATGGCATGGTTATATGTGGCACCGCCTTCAGGCTTTCTAAAGACATAAAATTGTGATTTTACTCCTCACTACCTATCACAGTTGCGGAGGTCCTGAAATATCCAGATAGCAGAAACCCCCCCAAATGACTCCATTTTGGAAAGTAGACACCCCAAGGTATTTGCTAAGAAGCATGGTGACTATTTTGCAGATCTCATTTATTTTTGAAAATGAAGAAAGAAAAGAAAAATTTTTTTTTTTTCTTTTTTCAAATTTCAAAACTTTGTGACAAAAAGCGAGATCTGAAAAATACTCAACATGCCTCACCAAATAGCTTGGGGTGTCTACTTTCCAAAATGGGGTCATTTGGGGGGATTTTGTGCTATCTGGGCATTTCATGGCCTCCGAAACTATGATAGGCAGTGAGGAGTGAAATAAAAAATGTACGCCCTTAGAAAGCCTGAAGGCTGTAATTGGTTTTTGGGGTCTCAGGAGAAGCAGCAGAATGTATTTTGGGGTGTAATTCCACATATAACCATGCCATGTTTAAACAATATATCATAACTTTGTGTAAAAAATAAATTGTAATTTTCCCGAAATTTGTAGCAAAATATAAAATATTCTATGGACACAACATGCCTCTCAGCAAATAGCTTGAAGTGTCTTCTTTCCAAAATGGGGTCATGGGGGGGGGGGGGGTAGTGCCAACTTGTCATTTCATGGCTTCCGAAACTGTGATAGGTAGTAAGGAAGTGAAATCAGCCCCTAGAAGCCCTTAGAAAGCCTGAAGGCAGTACTTGGTTTTTGTGGTCCTGTACATGGCTAGGCTCCCAAAAAGTCTCACACATGTGGTATCCCCATACTCAGGAGAAGCAGCAGAATGTGACCCAATTTTTTTTTCAGAAAAGTGCTCCGTACCGACAAGCTTGTGCACAGAAGCGATAGCATACATGAGTAGCACCGGCATATGAAAATGGTGTTCAAACCACACATGTGAGGTATCATCGCGATCGTTAGAGCAAGAGCAATAATTCTAGCCCTAGACCTCCTTTGTAACTCAAAACTGGTAATCTGTAGAAATTTTTAAATGTCGCCTATGGAGATTTTTAAAGGGAAAAAGTTTGTTGCCATTCCACGAGCGAGTGCAATTTTGAAGTGTGACATGTTGGGTATAAATTTACTCGGTGTAACATTATCTTTCACAATATAAAAAAAAAATTGGGCTAACTTTACTGTTGTCTTATTTTTTAATACAAAAAAGTGTATTTTTTTCCAAAAAAGTGTATTTTTTCCCAAAAAAGTGTAAGGCTGCTGCGACAGAAAGTATTGCAAGTATTGCAACAACGCCATTTTATTCTTTAGGGTGTTAGAATAAAAAATATATAATGTTTGGGGGTTCTAAGTAATTTTTTAGAAAAAAGAAATAATTTTACTTGTAAACACCGAGTCTGAAAAATAAGTGGTTAAAGTATAACCAAAAATAACAATGTCTGTCTTAACAGAATGACAATTCTCTTAAGAGCATCAATAAGGACACTCCGTCTGTTCTGCAATATACCGGCGTGCTTTAATGTCCTGAAACTAAATGCTGCCAGAATCAAAAGTCATTTTAATTACCTGTCAACACAGTCAATGTTGGTGAGGTAATCCGTCCTGCAGATCCATTGTGTAATTTGGAGGGGGTGGGGGGGGGGGGAATGGGCCGTCCTCACTGGGATAACACAGCAGAGTAGATTTACTAAAACTGGTACACTCAGCAATCTAGTGCAGATGTGCATGGTAGCCAATCAGCTTCTAGCTTGGCACTAAAACCATGAAGCTGATTGATTACTGTGCAGATCACCAGATTTTGCATGCTTCAGTTTTAGTAAATATATAGCCACTAGCATTAATCACTATTAAAATGCAAAATTTTGGTTGAAGTCCCGAAACTGGCCTAGACATATTGCACATTTAACATGTGTTTTTAAGAATGTCCCTAGAACAAAGTGGAACATTACATAACCACATAACATCACATAGTTTTGAACAACAACAACATTTAAGAAACCCATCAAAAACACAGAATTTAATTGAGTTCACAAAGGATGTGTAAGACTGTGTTGATTTGGACTTGTAAGGTGTTTAGATAATCTCTTATCTCTTCAATCTGTATGTTGCATGCTATTAATTCAGCTGTTAGTTGAATAAAAAAAATAAATTAACATATATATATATTGTATGAGGAAATATGCATTTAATGTGGTTCTAAAGTCAAGTGTTTTACTTTCATGCATTCTATGCATGAAGGTGAAAACCCTTCTCTGTGAAGTAGCCCTCCCAATACAATACTTACCTGAGCCCCATCTTGATCCAGTGATGTGCACGAGAGCCGCGGCTGTGTCAGTCACAGCCAGTGAGCCAATGAGGAGAGAGAGGGGGCAGGGCCGAGCCACGGCTCTGTGTGTGAATGGACACACAGACCTGTGGCTCAGGAACGAGCCTGCTTGGGTGCTCCCATTGCAAGCTGCTTGCTCTGGGGGCACTCGACAAGAGGCAAGGGCAAGGAGCGCTGGTGAGAAACCTGAAAAAAGGAGGATCAGGGATGCTCTGTGCAAAACCACTGCACAGAGCAGGTAAGTATAACATGTTTGTTATTTTTAAACAAAAAATAACAACCTTTAATAGCACTTTAACCACTTCTGCCCCAGAAGGATTTACCCTCTTAATGACCAGGCCATTTTTTGTGATACAGGACTGCGTCAATTTAACTGACAATTGCGCGGTCGTGCGACGCTGTACCCAAAAATTGATGTCCCTTTTCCCACAAATAGAGCTTTCTTTTGGTGGTATTTGATCACCTCTGCGTTTTTTTTTTTGCATTATAAACAAAAAAAGAGCAACAATTTTGAATAAAATTTTTTTTTTACTTTCTGCTATGATACATATCCAAAAAAAATATAAAAAAATGTATTCATCAGTTTAGGCCAATGTATTCTGCTACATATTTTTGGTTAAAAAAATCGTAATAAGCATATATTGATTGGTTTGCACAAAAGTTATAGCGTTTACAAAATAGGGGAAAGATTTAGGAACTTTTTATTTATTTTACTGTTTTTACTGGCAATGGCGGCAATCTGTTTCTTTTTAGCGGGACTGTGACATTGCGGCAGACACATCTGACCCTAAGTGACACTTTTTGGTTACCAGTGACACCATTACAGTGATCAGTGCTATAAAAATGCACTAATCACTGTATAAATGGCACTGGCAGGGAAGGGATTACCACTATGGGGTGATCAAGGGGTTAAGTGTTCCCTATGGAGGTGTTTCTAACTGTATGGGGGATGGACTGACTGGGAGTAGAGAGAGATTGCTGTTCTTGGTCACTAGGAACAGCAGATCTCTCCTCCCCTGTCAGAATGGGGATCTGTTTGTTTTCATTGACAGATCCCCGTTCTGGCTCTCTTTCCCGCGATTGCGGGTGGTCGGTGGACATCAAGTCCGTTGGACCTGTGGGCAAGCTCCCACGGCACGCGGCGGGTGTGCACACGAAAAAGCTAGTGCACGGACTGCCTTACCGGTACGGCAATTCGCGCAGGGGAGCCAACCTGCCGCAGTATAACTGCGGAAGCTGGTCGGGAAGTGGTTAAACATATTTTAATTATTACCTGAAGGTATGCTATTCACCACCTCCCCATCTGTAACTGGTACAAGGTTGATGATGAAGTCATCTGCATTCTCATCAGGGCATCTTGGCTCATCTATCTGCTTTGCTCCAGTCTCCTCTTTCACACATTTCTCCAGATCCTGCTTCTTCATTTTTCCCCTGTGTTAAAAGAAGAAAATGTATATTTAAAAAATAAAATAAATAGCAAAAAAATCAGATATCTTTGCAACATCAGAAATTAATGCCCTGTGCACACGATCGTGTGTTGGATGTGAGCTTGTTGGCTGAAAGTCCAACCGTGTCTATGCTCTATCGAACATTTGTTGTGGGACTTTCTGCCAACAAATGTTGTCTAGCAGGTTCTCAAATTTTCCGCCAACAAAACTTTGTTGTTGGAATTTCCGATCGTGCGTACACAAGTCCGACGCACAAAAGTTCGCGCACGCTCGGAATCAAGCAGAAGGAGCCGCACTGGCTATTGAACGTCCTTTTTCTCGGCTCACCGTATGTCTTGTAAGTTCTCACGTTCATAATTGTTGGCCAACATTTGTGCGACCTCGTGTATGCAAGACAAGTTGGAGCCAACATCCTTAGAACAAAAATCCACGATTTTGTTGTCAGAAAATCCGATCGTGTATACGGGGCATTAAAGTGACAAAATTTCTACAAACTCATCAAGATCTCAACATGAGCGAACATAGTACAATATGCCCAATGTTTTGGTCAGCTGACATCACCACATGCTCCAGTGTTGTAGTTTTGCTCTATGGCTGCATTACATTGTATTTGTGCACTTCATTTTGGTTAACGGAATTTCGCCAAGATTTAAATGGTAGATGCAAATGGTTGAAACATGAGACTAGCACAACTTCAATATAGATGCAGCTACAATGCATATGCAGAATAAAAACAGCACAAATAATAGATTGATGCAGGGACAACTCGTGTACAGAATGCAGAATGCAGCACATATAAAAGCTTGAACCAGGAAAATAGTACATATAGCATGAAAACAGTATATAGAAAAGATCAATGCAGGCACATAACACTAATAACCAACTTTTTCTGAGAACTTTTCTAATTTGCTTCAGTTGATAAGCCTTCCTCAACTTCCGATAAGACCATCTTTTTCTCAGTTGATCATTTGTTCGATGAACTCCGTGCTTACTCCAAAGGACTTTTTTTCCCATAATGGCATCCTTCCTTTGATTTGTATTCTTGCATACCTGCGGCTTGCAATCATAATCTTTCCAGAGCAGGATTGCCAACATGTCGACCATCTAATGTAGCGGTTCTCAACTCCTGTTCTCAGGACCCACTAACAGGCCGGGATTGCAAGATAACTGAAATATGTCACAGGTGATATAATTTGCTGCTCAGTGATTGCAGTGTTCTAGTGTGCATCTCCACAAGGTAATACCTAAAATCTGGCCTATTAGTGGGTCCTGAGCACAGGAGTTGAGAACCACTGAAGGACATGTTGCTGGTCTTTCTCTTTTTTGTTTTGGCACTGTCCCATTGCTTCCCTGTGCCCACATGGCCGGTTTCACTTGCTGTGATGTCTTCTTCGTCTGCCAGCTTGTTCCTACAAAGGGTGCCAAGAAGACGAGGCAGAGATTATACTGTAGAAAGGCGGCAACAAAGCTCGTTATTTCTTCTGAAGGAGCGTCAATTCAAATGAAAGAATGAGTTTTCTTCAAACGAATGACTATTTATACACAACTATTGTCTGTCAGTCATTTAACACAGGTTAGTTTAGGGATTGTAATACATTTTGTATTAAGGCCTTCTCATCTACAGTATGCTGTGTACCATTGCTAGTATTCTAATAAACCTCTTCATATCTGAAGTTTACTTTTGTTACGTCTATAAGTATATTTTCTTGTGTACATTATTTAATTAGATTTTTGTTTAATTTCAGCTATGTCACAGAAATTAAGCTCAACTGAATTTTTATCACAATTTATAGACATGTTCAGAGATTGGCCATTCCTATGGAAGGTTAAATCAAAGGATTATTTCAATCGCTTGAAGCGTGATGAGGCATACAAAAAGTTGGCACAATTGGAAACCTCTTGCCAATTTTTTTTTAAAATGGCATGGGGTCCCCACAAAATTCATACCAGACCCTTATCCGGGCAGGTCAGGAAAGGGGTGGAATGAGTGAGCGCCCCCCCCTGAACCATATAAGGCCACAAGCCCTCAACAAAGCACCTTGTCCCCATGTTGATGGGGACAAGGGCCTCTTCCCCACAACCAAGGCTGGTGGTTGTGGGGGTCTGCGGGCAAGGGTCTTATCAGAATCTAGATGCCCCAGATCCCACCCCCACCATGTGAATGAGTATCGGGTACGTAGTACCCCTACTCAATCACCAAAAAAGTGTCAAAAAGTAATAAAAAGGAGACATGTTTTTGACAATTCCTTTATTAGGGTATAAATCCATCGTCAATCACCCCGCCTGCCGCCCTAAAAAATAAAAATCCATCTCCTGGGAGGCCTCCCACCGAATGCCTGCTCTGCGCTTTGACATTTCTTATACAGGTAAGGGGCGGGGCCACCTGGCTACAGTACCTGACCACGAGATTGTGTTTCCAGCGCGATCCCATCACGCTGGTTCTCACCGACAGGGTACTGTGCTTCTCGTACTGGCTCGCTCATCGGGAAAGGAACACTGTTTTTTCCTTTCACGATGAGCGACAGGCAGTGCTGACAGCTGTCTGGTATGGATCATGAGGGGGAACGCCGCGCCAAATTTTAATTAAAAAACCATCTGCGGGGGGAGGGCTTAAAGGGGGCTCCCGGATTCCAATAAGCCCTCCTCCCGCAGACCCCGACAACCAATGGCCAGGGTTGTCGGGAAGAGACCCTTGTCTTTATCAACATGGGGACACGATGCTTTGGGGTGGGGGGTGCCTGCAGGGCCCCCCCTGCCCCAAAGCGCCCCCACCCCCCCATGTTGAGGGCATGCGGCCTGGTACGGTTCAGGAGGGGGGTGCTCGCTCATCCCTACCCCCTTTCCTGACCGGCTGGGCTGCATGCTTGGATAAGGGTCTGGTATGGATTTTGGGGGGACCCTATTGCCGATTTTTCGGCTTAGGGGGTTCCCCTTAAAATCCATACCAGACCTAAGGGCCTGGTATGCCCCTGGGTTGGAACCCACACCGTTTTTTTATTTAAAATTTGGTGCGGCATTGTCAGGTCACCTTGAGGCTAGGTGATAGATGCACTCTGTAGGAGTCAGAAGTGCACCGCTAGGTAGTGGACCCTAGGACTGACTGCTGCGGATTGAACCCTGGGAGGTTCAGGAAGCAGGTCTACTGGATCACTGACACAGATCCCACTGGGAGCTAGAGCATAGATTCCCCAGGGCGCGGAGTCTAAGAGCCAGCAGGTGTTCACCAGAGCCTCTAGTGGTGAGGATGGACTGCGCTGCAGTCTGGCTCAAGGTCGCGGCCCCCAGGGTCTTACAGCTCATGCTCACGGTAGACTACAGGAGAAGAGGAAGGAGGCAGCAGGCTGGAACAACAAGGAAAGTAAGGGACAAGCCAAGGTCGGGGCCACAAGCAGACAAGGACAACAGAGTTCACGCCAAGGTTCAGGGTCACAGGCAAACAGGGATGGTCAGGGACACGCCAAAGGTCAGGGTCATGAGTAGACAGGGATAGTTAAGAACAGGCCAAAGTCGATAACTGGAATCAGACGTAGGAAACACATCAAGTACACACGAAAGCTAACACACAATGGTTGATCAGCACTGCTGGCTTGCAGTGCACAGGTTAATATAGGGTTCCCTGATAGGAGCTGGGGTTGAGCCATGCTAGAGGAGAGTTTACAAAAGCAGTCAGGTGAGGGTCAGCTGGTCTCTAGAGATGAACACATTGAGACAGGTAAGCTGACAGACAAACTCTATTGCATAACCATGACAGGTGTTCCCACTCATGATTCATACCAGACAGCTGTCAGCACTGCCTGTCGCTCATCGCAAAAGGAAAAAACAGTTTTCCTTTCCCGATGAGCGAGCCAGCTCGGCACTGGCTCCCGCGATGGGGCTCGCAGGTGTCAAATCTCGCTGATAACAGCTGCGAGATTGACACAATATCGCGGTCACCTACTGTACGTCACCCGGTGGCACAGCACTTTCTGACGTCAATGACTGAAGCATGCTGGATATGTGCACCAGGTAGTCAATGCTTGAATGCATTTAAGAAGATGGTGGAGGAAGACCTGAGAAATTTAAGAAGAAAAGACAGAAAAGGAAGACATGTTTGGGACGCCATCAAGAAAATAGGGGAAAGACATGAAGTAGTCATAAGACCAGCAGACAAGGGGGGTGGACTGGTCATCCTGGAAAAAAAGGACTACCAGGAGGAAATGGAAAATCTACTGAGAGTAGAAAACACCTATAAAGAGCTAAAGAGTAACCCCAAGAAGAAGTACCAGAAGAAATTGAAGGCCTTCATTGATAAGGGGAGAAAAATGGGAATCCTAAGTGCAAAAGAAGCTGAATACCTGTTCTCAAAATCTACCAAAACTCCAGTAATGTATTATACGCCAAAAATACATAAAAGAATGCATAAACCACAAGGCAGGCCCATAATAAGTGGGATTAACTCCATTTTTTCAAGACTAGGAGAATACCTGGATAAATACCTGAAACCGTTAGTGCAACAAGGAAAATCCTACCTACGGGATAGTCAACAACTTATCCAGGAATTGCAAGGGATTAATAACGGAGGCAGCTGGATCCTGGCAACCATAGATGTCAACTTGCTGTACGCTAGTATTGTCCAAAAAGATGGGTTAGCAGAAGTAGAAAAAGCGTTACATGTGAAAACCGGGATGAAGCAACAACAAGTTAACTACATCTTGGAGGGGCTCAAGATGGCCATGGAGTGCAATTACTTTTGGTACAACAACAAATATTATGTACAAACCAAAGGTGTAGCCATGGGGGCTCGTTACGCCCCCAGTGTGGCGAACTTGTTCCTTAACATGTGGGAGGAGGAATACATTTATGGTCGCAAAATCCCTCAAATAAAGATGTACAGGCGCTATATTGATGACTTGATCATCCTTTGGGATGGTACACCAGATAGTTTTGAGGAATTCCTTGAACAATTGAATACCAACAAGTATGGGATTACTTTTACAGGAAAGTGGGACCCCCAGAGGATAGAGTACCTAGATCTAGAAATCTTCAAGTCAGACACATTCCTGTATACTCGCACTTTTTTTAAAGAAACAGACAGGAATGGATATATACCCGTCTCCAGCTGCCACCATCCAAAATGGAAGGGGAATATCCCAAAGGGGCAACTAATGCGGTTACGCAGGAATTGTGATCTAATGGCTGATTTTGAGAGACAGGCAGATATGCTTATTCAGAGATTCCAAGAAAAAGGGTATGCAGCCAATAACCTGGAGAAATTAAAACTGGAAATAATGAAAATGGACAGGAAGACTCTATTTAACAATACCAACAAGAGAAAGAAAGACAAAGGAGAGATCCTGTTTATTACAGGATATAACAATCAATACAAAGATGTGGAACGCATTATCAATAGATATTGGCCAATACTGCAAGAGGATAGGGTATTATCAAAAATCCTACCTAGAAGACCTAAATTTGTGTACAGGAGAGCACCCAGCCTCCGAAACTATCTAGTACACAATGCTATAGACCCCCCTAAACAGGTTAAAATCAACAGTGACATGAGGGGATTCTATAAATGTCGAAGATGTTTGCCCTGTAGGGTCAGTAAACCACAACCTAGAAAGAAAGAATCATTTAAATCTGCAGTGGACCATAAAGAATACAAAATAAAAAGTTAATCACATGCCAGAGTACACATGTGACATATGTCATAGAGTGCCCATGCCACCTCCAGTACGTGGGGAGAACTACGCGGCCTTTAGCTGTCAGAATAAGGGAACACATCAATAACATTAGGAAAGGGTTCCCTAAGCACCATCTATCTAGGCACTTTGATGAGGTACATCAGAGAGACCCCACGGGGCTTGTATTCTATGGCATAGATCATGTTGAGGACCACTGGAGGGGGAGTAATAAACTAACACTTATCTCCCAAAATGAGACTGGGTGGATCTATCGTTTACAATCCTTGGCCCCTAAAGGGTTAAACTTAGACATAGATCTAAACTGTTTTATAGCCAATCCCTAGATGGGTATGGGGGTATCCACTTACCTACTTTTATGGGAGGTTTTGCAGTTGGATAATGGAATAACTATACAGAGGATTGGGGGTAAGGGCCATCCGCCGGTTTCCACCTGGGTAGACGGCAAGTTATAAACACTTACAACAATAAGAAAATTTTCTTATTCAAACACACACACAACAATAGGCGAGGTTAAAATTACAAGGGCTTATGCTTCCCCCCTCTGTGTAGGTGTCTCCACCTTCTTTGTTTGAATCTAATCTAATATTCTCTCCTTACATTATATATTCTCTTGTAATTCAGACATATAGGATTTTCTAATAATTATCCCCTCCATAGGGATACACTATATATATATATATATATATATATATATATATATATATATATATATATATATATATATACATAAGCCCCCTCCCTCTCTCTCTCTCTCTTTTTGGGATATGCCCGTTCAGGGCATGAGGGGGACCCTGTATATAGGTAAACAAAACCTATCCCCTAGGTATATAGGTGCACGATACATATATATATAATGGTGACATGTGATTATGGTAATTCCCTGGCCTAATGTATATATAGGGTAATGTAACCAAGGGAACAACAAACTGATAGGGCTTAATGATGAGGATATATGATGATATAAGCACTTTTGTTACAGCCCTATATATGCCCAGAACTTTTTGGTATGTGGAGTGGTAGTATACAAACTCACCCATAGGGGTCTCCCTTTATGAAGGTACAGGTCTCCCCTATGACTTTATAATTTAAGCGCACAGATTAGGGAAATGGTATATCCAAATTGATAATCTGAATCAGTGGAAAATAATAATATATGGATTAAACCTATTTTTCTTGTTTAAGAGCATATTAAACTAATATATATGTTTGCCTTATATGTTGGTAAGCGGGAATATGAGGTTTTAAAATCTACGAATATCTCAAGGAAACCCCTATATAGAATGAAGCAGCCCGGTAGCAGATGATCCGTGGGTTACCTAATTAATTTCCGCCCATGGGAGGAGCATTGGTGGAACTGGATATCCCCGCTTGCCTACATATAGCCTAGTATGATGGACGCTAGCTACGCCTTTGACAACGTCGATGATGAAACGCGTAAGGCGGAGCTACACGATTACATCACACGCGGAAGTGGAAGAGAGTGTGGAACGCAGCTGAGGCGCACGCCGCTCAGCTGACGGCTTGGATTCCACCAGCTCTCTTTGTGGACACCACTAAACACAGTGTGAAGGCTTGGCTTGGTTTTTGTTTTAGTTTTATTTTATTTTATTTATCCCGTTATGTTTAACTTTTTAATAAAGTACATTTTTTAAACGTATTACACTATGGGAGCCCTGTTTCCTTTCCTATGTGGATACCTTACTACGGACGGGCTTGTGGCTGAAGCGGGAGGACCCAGGAACAACCTCATTGGAGTCTAGGATACCATACCAGAGTGTAGCACTACATGCCTATTACCCCTGCAGGGGTATAGGGAGCTGGTGAGTGGGGACCCTTGAGGGGGAGCACCGCAAGTCACTGGATGATAGCTGAATATTTGCACAAAAGTCACAAACTATAAAGAATACTGTTGGAACACTGCTGGAACACATTATAGATACACTTCTATGTTGGAACATTTTTTTATACAATGTCACGTTGGGACTGGTAAAGTTTTTTTTTTTTTTTTTTTTTTCCACTGGAATATTTATATACAATCTACACTTTTTTCCCTCACATGTGGGATTGGACTCTTAAGTTCAAAAGGACTTTTTATGCTTCATGTGGTCACTAATTACTTTTAATATTTGGATTGTTGACATAATATTTAATACTTCTCTCATCAATTACCTGATAGGTCCTTGGATGGATGGAGGGTATTAAATACATGTTTTATAATAGTTCACGTATGATTAACCAATTGGTGTGATACACATATCCTTAAAGGGGACTTCTGTAGATTAGAGTCCCCTCTTCACAAATAGGTGGGGACTAGGGATGAGCTTCGTGTTCGAGTCGAACCCATGTTCGACTCGAACATCGGCTGTTCGGTCGTTCGCCGAATTGCGAACGATATGGGCCGTTCGCGCCAAATTCGTGTGGCGCGTCACGGCCCATAATTCACTGCGGCATCGCAGTGCATTGCTGGCTGATGATTGGCCAAGCATGCACTATGACCCGCATGCTTGGCCAATCACAGCGCCGTCAGTAGAGAGAGCTGTAATTGGCCAAAGCCAGGGTGGCTTTGGCCAATTATGGCTCAGGGGATTTAGTACACGCCCCACACTATATAAGGCCGCCTGCACGGCGGCCCTGTGTAGTGTGTGTTCCGGTGTGCTAAGAGATAGATAGAGAGAGAGACAGTGTCATTTGATTTGAGTTAGATAGATTAGGCAGAACAGTCAGTCAGTTAGCTGCACTTACAGTGTATTGTGTATATATATGCATCCCAGGTGTTGCATATATATATATACACTGTATTCAGTTTAGCTAGATCCGTTCCTGTTATCTTCTATCTAGACTATTTACATTTAGTGCAGTGCGTCCTGCTCACAGTGTTCAGCTAGATCCGTTCCTGTTATTTACATTTAGTGCAGTGCGTCCTGCTCACAGTGTTCAGCTAGATCCATTCCTGCAATTTACATTTAGTGCAGTGCGTCCTGCTCACAGTGTTCAGCTAGATCCGTTCCTTCTATTTACATTTAGTGCAGTGCGTCCTGCTCACAGTGTTCAGCTAGATCCGTTCCTGTTATTTACATTTAGTGCAGTGCGTCCTGCTCACAGTGTTCAGCTAGATCCGTTCCTGCAATTTACATTTAGTGCAGTGCGTCCTGCTCACAGTGTTCAGCTAGATCCGTTCCTGCTATTTACATTTAGTGCAGTGCGTCCTGCTCACAGTGTTCAGCTAGATCCGTTCCTGCTATTTACATTTAGTGCAGTGCGTCCTGCTCACAGTGTTCAGCTAGATCCGTTCCTGCTATTTACATTTAGTGCAGTGCGTCCTGCTCACAGTGTTCAGCTAGATCCGTTCCTGTTATTTACATTTAGTGCAGTGCGTCCTGCTCACAGTGTTCAGCTAGATCCGTTCCTGCTATTTACATTTAGTGCAGTGCGTCCTGCTCACAGTGTTCAGCTAGATCCGTTCCTGTTATCTTCTAGACTATTTACATTTAGTGCAGTGCGTCCTGCTCACAGTGTTCAGCTAGATCCGTTCCTGCCATTTACATTTAGTGCAGTGCGTCCTGCTCACAGTGTTCAGCTAGATCCGTTCCTGCCATTTACATTTAGTGCAGTGCGTCCTGCTCACAGTGTTCAGCTAGATCCGTTCCTGCAATTTACATTTAGTGCAGTGCGTCCTGCTCACAGTGTTCAGCTAGATCCGTTCCTGCTATTTACATTTAGTGCAGTGCGTCCTGCTCACAGTGTTCAGCTAGATCCGTTCCTGCCATTTACATTTAGTGCAGTGCGTCCTGCTCACAGTGTTCAGCTAGATCCGTTCCTGCCATTTACATTTAGTGCAGTGCGTCCTGCTCACAGTGTTCAGCTAGATCCGTTCCTATCCGTTCCTGCAATTTACATTTAGTGCAGTGCGTCCTGCTCACAGTGTTCAGCTAGATCCGTTCCTGCTATTTACATTTAGTGCAGTGCGTCCTGCTCACAGTGTTCAGCTAGATCCGTTCCTGTTATCTTCCTACTGACAGGCAGGCTTGTCTGGTTACAGTATATAAAGCTACCTGAAGAAAATTACAGGTGTTCTATCCCAGCTTAGTGCAGCTACAGGCCATTAGTATGTCTGGAAGGCCAAGAAGGAGAGGCAGACAGTCACAAGCCAATAAGAGAGGGCAAGCAGGCTCTGTGTCTAGTGCTGGTCGTGGAGACGGTGCATCCTCATCAGCACGTGGCCATGGGACACGCTTGGCCTTTTTTTCGGCAGCTGGCCCTGTTGAGCTGCAACATGCGGAAGACTTGGTCGAGTGGATGACCAAGCCGTCCTCATCCTCCTCATCCTCTCTCACCCATGCCCAGGGTGCTTTGTCTGGCAAAGCAGCGGCCTCTTCCCTCAGCTCAATGTCATCAGTGACTCCTTCCCTAGCTCCACCATGTCCTCATGAGGATTCCCTCGAACTGTTTGACCACAGTGTTGGGTACATGCTCCAGGAGGATGCCCAGCGTTTGGAAGGCTCTGATGATGATACTGAGCTCGATGAAGGCAGTAACATGAGCACGGACAGAGGGGGTGCCCAAGAAGGACAGCAATCTGGCAGTCATGCTCCCCCTGCTGCAGCATACTGCCAGGTTTGCTCCAGTGATGAGGAGGGAGGGGATGATGAGGTCACTGACTCAACGTGGGTGCCTGATAGGAGAGAGGAGGAGGAGGAGGAGGAGGAGGAGGAGGAAGCGGCACATCACCAACGAGGCAGGATGCCCTCCAGGGGCCAGCCTAAGGGCAGCACATTGACTGCATCACACCCCAAAGCTCCACATGTGCAGGGCGCTGCAGTCTCTGCGCGTTATTCAAAAAGTTCTTTGGTGCGGGCCTTTTTTGAGACGAGTGCATCAGATCGCACCGCTGCTATTTGCAACATATGTCTCAAGCGTATCTCGCGTGGCCAAAACATCTCCCGCTTGGGTACCACATGCTTGACCAGACATATGTTGACCTGCCATGCAGTTCGTTGGCAAGCGTATCTAAAAGACCCACACCAAAGAACAAAGAGGATCTCTCCTTGCTCCTCATCAGCTGAGATTTCCAACCCCACTAGACCTTCAGTCCTCTCTGAGACCTGCAGTGAGAGGAATGAAGGTGTAGAATTAGGTGTGTCACAGCCAAGTACTTGTGGGCAATCTGCTTTTGGTACACTGACGTCAGATTGTACCAGGCAAATTTCCCTGCCCCAGCTGCTGCACCGCCGAAAGAAGTTTGCTCCCAACCATCCACATGCCCAGCGGTTGAATGCTAGCTTGGCAAAATTGCTAGCACTTCAACTGCTGCCTTTTTAGTTGGTAGACTCTGCCCCCTTCCGTGAGTTTGTGGAATGTGCGGTTCCTCAGTGGCAGGTACCCAAACGCCACTTTTTCTCACGGAAGGCGATTCCGGCTCTCTACCGGCATGTGGAAACAATGTCCATGCCTCGCTGGACAGGGCGGTCAGCAGTAAGGTGCATATTACCGCTGACTCATGGTCCAGCAGGCATGGACAGGGACGTTACCTAAGTTTCACGGCGCATTGGGTGACTCTGCTGGCAGCTGGGAAGGATGCAGGACAAGGTGCGGTAGTGTTGGAGGTTGTTCCGCCACCACGCCTCCAAAATGCTGATTGTGACACACCTCTCTCCTCCACCCCCTCCTCTTCTTCTTCCTCCATGGCCTCTTCCTCTGAACCAGCGGTGCTCCGTAGGCATTCAAGGGGCTACGCAAGTACGCAGGCCAAAAGATGCCATGCGGTGCTTGAGCTGGTGTGCTTGGGGGACAGGAGCCACACTGGGGCAGAGGTTCTGTCAGCTCTGCAGGGGCAGGTTCAGAGGTGGTTGACGCCACGCCAACTTAAGGCAGGAATGGTGGTTTGCGACAATGGCACCAACCTCCTCTCTGCCCTCCGACAGGGACAAATGACCCATGTGCCCTGTTTGGCTCACGTCCTTAACTTGGTGGTGCAGCGGTTCTTGGGCAGGTACCCGGGCTTACAGGATGTCCTGAGGCAGGCCAGGAAAGTCTGTGTGCATTTCCGCCGGTCATATAATGCCAGTGCTCGGCTGACGGACCTCCAAAAGGAGTTTAACCTGCCCAAGAACCGCCTAATCTGTGACATGCCCACCAGGTGGAACTCAACGTTGGCCATGCTGCAGCGGCTGCACACGCAGCAGAGGGCCATCAATGAGTACCTGTGCGACTATGGCACCAGGACAGGGTCAGGGGAGCTTGGTTTTTTTTCCCCACGCCAGTGGGCCATGATCAGGGATGCATGCACTGTCCTGTCACTATTCGAGGAGGCCACGAGTATGGTGAGCACTGACAGTGCATGCATCAGTGACACTGTCCCCCTTGTCCACCTGTTGGAGCACACGCTGCGTGGAATAATGGACAGGGCACTTGAGGCAGAACAGAGGCAGGAATAGGAGGAATTCCTTAGCTCTCAAGGCCCCCTTTATCCAGACAGTGTTCCTGCGTGCCCGCCGATCACACAGGAAGAGGACGAGGAGGAGGAGGAGGAGGAGGAAGATTGTGTCAGTATGGAGGTGGAGCCTGGCACTCAGCATCAGCAGCAGTCTTTAAGGGATCAGTCCCAAGGAACACATGGACTTGTACGTGGCTGGGAGGAGGTGGCTGCGGACGTTGTTGTCCTTAGTGACCCAGAGGACTCCGGACCGAATGCCTCAGCAAACCTACGCTGCATGGCCTCCCTGATCCTGCAAAGCCTGCGTAAGGATCCTCGTATTCGTGGTATCAAGGAGAAGGACCAATACTGGCTGGCAACCCTCCTTGATCCACGTTACAAGGGTAAGGTTGCGGACCTTATCTTGCCATCGCAGAGGGAGCAGAGGATGAAACATCTTCGGGAGGCCTTGCAGAAAGGTCTGTGCAACGCGTTCCCAGAGACTGGGAGGTTACAAACTCCTGTTTCTGGACAACGTGTTGCTGAGGCTTCGGTCAGTCAAAGAAGGAGCGGTGGAGAAGGTGGCCGTCTGACCGATGCGTTCAGACAATTTTTTGGTCCGCCGCCCCAAGGTATGATCGGTTCCAGCAACCATCGCCAGCGTCTGTTTTACATGGTGCAGGAATACCTAGGGGCAAGATCAGACTTGGACACCTTTCCCACCGAAAATCCTCTGGGTTACTGGGTCTTGAGGATGGATCACTGGCCAGAGCTTGCACAGTATGCAATTGAGCTACTGGCCTGTCCTGCATCCAGCGTTCTTTCGGAACGCACATTCAGTGCTGCTGGAGGCGTGATAACCGATCACAGGGTGCGTCTGTCCACCGACTCGGTCGATCGGCTGACCTTCATAAAAATGAATCAGTCTTGGATCACCACCAGCTACCAAGCACCTGATGCAGATGTAACCGAATAATTTTTTTTGAAATCTCAGATCCCTTCAAAGACTGCCTATGCTGATGCTGAGTGACTATCCCTGAGTAATTATCCTCTTCCTCCTCAATCATCACGCTGATAGCTTGTAAGAACATTTTTGGTTCTGGGCGCCACCACCAGTGCCTAAGGCACAATTTTTCAGCCCCTGTTTAACAGGGGCGTGTAATTACAATTTTTGATGTAATACTTTGCAGCAGGGCTCGTTCCTGCATTCCAACTAGAGTGTCTGTGAGGGGTTGCAGTGTTGTGGCACCAGCACCAGTGCCTAAGGCCCAATTTTTCTGCCCCTGTCTAACAGGGGCGTGTAATTACAATTTTTGATGCAATACTTTGCAGCAGGGCTCGTTCCTGCGTTCCAACTAGAGTGTCTGTGAGGGGTTGCAGTGTTGTGGCACCAGCACCAGTGCCTAAGGCCTAATTTTTCAGCTCCTGTTCAACAGGGGCATGTAATTACAATTCTTGATCTAATATTTCACAGCAGGGCCCTGTGAGGGCTTACAGTGTTGTGGCCACAGCAACACCTAAGGCCCAAATTTCTGCTGAGTATATAGGGCAGGACCCTACTTTCAAACATCTAACTTACAAACGACTCCTACTTGCAAACGGAAGGAGACAACAGGAAGTGAGATGAAATCTACCCCTAGGAAGGGAAATTCTCTCCTGTAAGAGTTAATATGGGAAAACAATTTCTCCTTTCCACTGATGCTTTCCAATCCTTGTTCCACAAAAAAACCCAAATTTTCAAAAAACATTTTTCATTGGGACAAAAAAGTGAGGTGAAATCTTCTGAAGAGGAGGAAAGACAGCAAAACAAATGTCACAGGGGTGATAACCCTTCCCTATGTTTTCCAAAAAGCTTAGAAAAGATTTTTTGGCTGAAGCTAAACACGTTAAAAATGTTCAAAATTACAAACAGATTCTACTTAACAACAAACCTACAGTCCCTGTCTTGTTTGCACCACCTGTATACTGCTGTTCAGAGTATATAGGGCCTGGTGGCCCCACACCTTTCCTTATTTTAATTTGGGTGCGGGGTTCCCCTTAATATCCATACAAGACCCAAAGGGCCTGGTAATGGACTGGGGGGTACCCATGCCGTTTGTCTCACTGATTTTCATCCATATTGCCATGACCCGACATGACATTAAACCCGCAAGCAGTTTTAAATGAGATTTTTTCCTTTAAAAATGACATTTGGTGCAGGGACTGTTCTAAACATGGGAAACACGCGTCACTTTACAGGCATACTATAGACACCCCCCAGGTACGATATTTAAAGGAATATTTCACTTTTTTTTTTTTTTACTTTAAGCATAATTAAAATCACTGCTCCCGAAAAAACGGCCGTTTTTAAAAGTTTTTTTTGCATTGATACATGTCCCCTGGGGTAGGACCCGGGTCCCCAAACCCTTTTTAGGACAATACCATGCAAATTAGCCTTTAAAATGAGCACTTTTGATTTCGAACGTTCGAGTCCCATAGACGTCAATGGGGTTCTAACGTTCGTGCGAACTTTCGGTCCGTTCGCGGGTTCTGGTGCGAACCGAACCGGGGGGTGTTCGGCTCATCCCTAGTGGGGACACATTCATGCAATAGTTTATTTTATTATATTTTATTTCATTTGCTTTATGGATCTATTCTTTAGAGCGGTTTGCTCTTAATTACACACTTAGCACTTTTTTTCACACCAGATACCCCAAAAAAGGTAGTGCCACTTACCCCTATTTTTGTAAAGATGCTGGATATGTGGTGTCACATGCGGGTGGGCCACCAGGCAACGTGGCCAGGTGGACCTGCCCCTTGCCTATATAAGAAATGTTCAAGCACAGAGCAGGCATTTGACAGGAGGAATCCAAGGAGGTGGTTTATTTTTTTAATAAAGGAATTTTCAAAAACTTGTTTCTTGTGTTTATTACTTTTTGACACTTTTTTGGGTGAATGGGTAGGTACTCATTCACATGGGGGGCCAGGATCTGGGGACCCCCTTAGTAAAGGGGGCTTCCAGATTCTGATAAGCCCCCTGCCTGCAGACCCCCACAACCACCGGCCATGGTGGTTGTGGGTAATTTTGGTAATTACCGCAAATTAGCGCTAATCGCACTAATTAGCGCTAAAATGCTATTCAGCTCTCTGAAAACAAATAGCGCCCAAATCCTTACTGTGCTAAAACCTGGAGTAGTACACATGGAAATAATGTTTAGCGCATGATATAATTGCCTAAATGGTACTGAAATATGCGGTATATTGTTTAACCACTTCAGCCCCGGAAGGATTTACCCCCTTCCTGACCAGAGCACTTTTTACAACTTGGCACTGTGTCGCTTTAACTGGTAATTGCACGGTCATGCAATGCTGTACCCAAACAAAATTTGCGTCCTTTTTTTCGCACAAATAGAGCTTTCTTTTGGTGCTATTTGATCACCTCTGTGGTTTTTATTTTTTGCGTTATACACAAAGAAAGAGCGACAATTTTGAAAAAAAAACTAATTTCTTCATCATTTTAGGCCAATATATATTTTTCTTCATATTTTTGATTAAAAAAAAACAAAAAGTAAAATTTTTTTACTAATAATGGCTGTGATCTGTGATTTTTAGTGGTATTGCGACATTGCGGCGGACAGATAGGACACTTTTGACACATTTTTGGGACTTTGACAGTTATACAATGATCAGTGCTATAAAAATGCACTGATTACTTTGTAAATGACACTGGTAGGGAAGGGGTTAACACTAGGGGGTGATCAAAGGGTTAAATGTGTGTTCCCTCAGTGTGTTCTAACTGTATGGAGATAGGACTGAGTAGGAGAGGAGACATTTCGCTAATCCTACTTACTAGGAACAAACTACATGTCTTCTCTCCTCTGAAGAAGAAATACTTTTAATGTTGAGATGAAATGTATCTTTCTCTGAAATAAATTTTCCTGGAAACAATGTTGCTTCTACTATTATTTCCAAATCATCATAATTTGAGCCCAAAAAATGTGATATGTGTACCAACTTTAGAAATCAAAAAGTAATTCCAAAAATTAGAGGGTAACATCACTATTCTACACTCACCCACCAAGAACCACCAAATATCACAGAATAAATCAAGAAAAATAACTTTTGAGTAATGTAATTCCACCACCTATATGTCCAAAGAAATGCAGTATATGTGTATTTATGTGTAGGAGGCTTCCACATGTGGCAGCTTCATGGCTTAGAGGTTCAAACTTCTGCTTAGCATTTCTGAGGGTCTGGGTTTGAATCCCAAACATCCTGCCCCATGTAGAGAAGTTGTCTTATCTCCCTATGTTGTTAAACATAACTCCTTACTCAGGTTCTAAAACTATGTCTAAATGTAGTATTTATGTGTAGGAGGGTTCCACCACTATTGTTTATGTGCAGAGCTCTGCGCAGGTTTGGTCTTGGGGAAATGTTTTGTTCGTATGTGAATGTAATGTACAATGACATTTCTAGTTTGGTGCTGGTAAATGGCTGGAAAACTGACCCCTTTCCAATTTTGTCTGGGGTCAGACAAGGCTGCCCTCTCTCACCTCTGCTTTTTGTTTGTTGTATAGAGCTCTTTGCCCGAAGCATCAGACGGAACCCAGAGATCAGAGGGATCACCGCACCAGGACCGGACAGACGGGAGGTCAAGTGCTCACTCTACATGGACAACGTGATGGTGTTCTTTGCTGATCGGCGCTCCATCTACAAACTCGCCCAGACCTGTGAGGACTTTGGCCAAGCTTCAGGGGCAAAAGTCAACTGCAGGAAGTCAGAAGTCATGCTCTTCGGAAAGTGGTTCCTGCCTTCTTCTGCACCCATTCCTTTCAGCATCAAGACAGACTTCATCAAAATTCTTGGGGTCTGGTTTGGAGCTGAGGGCACAGCCCTGAAGTCCTGGGAGGAAAGACTGTCAAATATGCGACAGAAGTTTGGACTAGTGAGATTTTTGGCTGCTATACTGTATGTATATATGTTAAATGTTTATTGTATTGTTAGGGCTGTAGCTGGTCAAGAGTACTGGTGATAGTGAGGGTTTGATCAACCCTGGTTATCTGATATAGCCTGCAGATTGACAGGATAAACCACACAGCTTTGAGGAAAAAGTGGGAGAAATATAGATTTTTATTTTTTATTTTTTTTAATTAATTTTTAAAGATGTTTGTATTTTAATTTTTATATTATTATTGGTTTATTTTATTTTTATTTGTCCCCACGTGAGTGTGAAATAGCTCTCTGTTCCAATAGAAGTTCAATGTGGCCTGCGATCTAAGAGGGCTAAGAATCAGTGGTATAGAAAGGCATTGATTTAGAGTCTGCCTTGTGTCTTGGAGTGTGTCTTGTGAAACTACAAGTCACTGTTAGTTTTAAACGGCTTTGTATCTGTTTTTTTTTTCTTTTTTTGTCTGTGTGCATTGTAAGCAATTGTTGCAAAAACAGGGTAAACAGGTTTCAGTGTAGCTAGTTGGAATAACAATGGAGATCATTGATGAGTTTCTTAAAAAAATGTCTGTGTTCAATTTGATACTATACAAAAAAATGCTTTAACACACCAATTCAATGACCTCTGGAAACAATGTAATAATCATAATGATACCGCAAAATATAAAAAGTCTTCAAAAAAAGGCAAGAAGGAGAGAATGGCCAATGTTGTATGTATGTTGTTAAAAATGAAAGACATCGCGGAACAAAAAGAATTAGAATGGTATGCTGAGAGAAAACAATTATTGGAACAGGTACAAACTATAACTGAGAATATATTAGCAATGGTTGCAAAGGCAGATGCAAATGTTGCTGATCACATTCAACAATTAGTAACTGAGAAATGTGTATTGGAACAAAGATTAGATGAGTTGTAGAAAACATGTATGTTGAAGGAACAATGTATCGCATCTTTAGGACAGAGAGAGGCCGAGAATCAAGCTGCGTTAGAAATACTCAAGAGACAGTTACAAGAATGTAAAACTCAACTAGCCCAAAAAGATCATGCCATTCTATCTTTAAAAGCACAGGCAATGGAGAAAGTACACAGCCATTGTTGTGCTAACAAGGATACACTTCCCTTTGTAATACAGGAGCAGGGAGATAGGATGCTGATCGAACAACAGCCAATATGTGCGGCTGACAATCCTGAAAAATCCCCAAGTCAAAGTTCTTCTCTCCTTACTCCTGCGTCAGAAAGGACTGGGCAAGGATTAGGAATTATAAAAAGGGAGAAATTACAGGGTGCACAGGCAGCCATAATGGAGTTATCCTTCAAACATGCGAAAGCTGAACAGTCGCAGTGCTCAGCAAAGACACAGGCTCTAGAACAACAATTTGGTAAACCAGATGCTATTGTTGCTGCAAGTGATGTTACTATGATAGGAATCAATGTTGGAGATTTAAATAAAAGTGCCATAACTGTGCTTGAAATTGATTCATGAGTTCAAACAGTGGAAACTTCTAATGACTCCTCAGATGATGAAAGTGTAAAGTCTGTTCATTCCAATCATAGTAATCAGTAATATTACCCAGCAATGTGAGTTTCCAGCGCCATATGCTCAAAGAAGGGCCCATATAGGGAGACCAGCGCTCAAGTGCTTTTTGTGTAAAACAGGGGATGACATAGCTAAGTATTGTTTGATGGCTAAGAATGACATGCAAAAGAAGTACCCTAAAACGACCCCAAGGCGTTATGAAGTGTATTCTGCCAGATGGGGTAGCAATCCAAAGCATGGAGGCCATAGTAATCAAACCCATTTCCCTTTTAAGACCCAAATGCGGAGACTACAAATTGAAAATCATCAATATGTAGAACAGTTGCGTAAAGTCAAAATGGAGGTAGCTGCATGGTAGGGATGAGCCGAACACCCCCCTGTTCGGTTCGCACCAGAACATGTGAACAGGCAAAAAATTGTTCGAACACGCGGACACTGTTAAAATCTATGGGACACGAACATGAATAACCAAAAGTGCTAATTTTAAAGGCTTATATGCAAGTTATTGTCAAAAAAAGTGTTTGGGGACCTGGGTCCTGCCCCAGGGGACATGGATCAATGCAAAAAAAAAGTTTTAAAAATGGCCATTTTTTCGGGAGCAGTGATTGTAATAATGCTTAAAGTGAAACAATAAAAGTGTAATATCCCTTTAAATTTCATACCTGGGGTGTGTCTATAGTATGCCTGTAAAGGGGCGAATGTTTCCCGAGTTTAGAACAGTCTGACAGCAAAATTACATTTCAAAGGAAAAAAAGTCATTTAAAACTACTCGCGGCTATTAATGCATTGCCGGTCCGACAATACACATAGAAGTTCACTGATAAAAACGGCATGGATATTCCCAACAGGGGAACCCCGAACCAAAATTTAAAAAAAAAAATGACGTGGGGGGTCCCCCTAAATTTCATACCCGGCCCTTCAGGTCTGGTATGGATATTAAGGGGAACCCCGGCCAAAATAAAAAAAAATGATGTGGGGGTCCCCCTAAATTCCATACCAGGCCCTTCAGGTCTGGTATGGATACTAAGGGGAACCCCGCGCCAAAATTAAAAAAAAAAACGGCGTGGGGTCCCCCAAAAATCCATACCAGTCCCTTATCCGAACACGCAACCTGGCAGGCCACAGGAAAAGAGGGAGGGACTAGAGATCGCCCCCCTTCTGAACCGTACCAGGCCACATGCCCTCAACATTGGGAGGGTGCTTTGGGGTAGCCACCCAAAACACCTTGTCCCCATGTTGATGAGGACAAGGGCCTCATCCCCACAACCCTGGCCGGTGGTTGTGGGGGTCTGCTGGTGGGGGGCTTATTGGAATCTGGAAGCCCCCTTTAACAAGGGGACCCCCAGATCCCGGCCATTTCACTAAAAAACTGTCAAAAATGTTAAAAATGACAAGAGACAGTTTTCGACAATTCCTTTATTTATCTTCTTTCTTCTATCTTCCTTCATCTTCTTCTTCTGGTTCTTCCTCCGGTGTTCTCGTCCAGCATCTGCTCCGTGGTGTCTTCTTCCCTTCTTCTCCTCGGGCTGCTCCGCATCCATGGCATGGAGGGAGGCTCCCGCTCTTCATCTTCTTCTCTTTATCTTCTTCTCTTCATCTTCTTTTCGGGCCATTTTAAGGGTTGCGTGTTTGGATAAGGGTCTGGTATGGATTTTTGGGGGGACCCCCACGTCATTTTTAAAAAAATTTTGGCCGAGGTTCCCCTTAATATCCATACCAGACCGGAAGCGCCTGGTATGGAATTTAGGGGGACCCCCATGTAATTTTTTTTTTAATTTTGGTTCGGGGTTTCCCTGTGGGGAATTCCCATGCCGTTTTTATCAATGAACTTCTATGTGTATTGTCGGACCGGCAATGTATTAATAGCCGCGAGTAGTTTTAAATTACTTTTTTCCTTTGAAATGTCATTTTGCTGTCAGACTGTTCTAAACACGGAAAACACGGGAATAATGCTTAAAGTAAAAAAAAAAAAAAAGTGAAATATTCCTTTAAATATCATACCTGGGGGGTGTCTAAAGTATGCCTGTAAAGTGGCGCATGTTTCCCGTGCTTAGAACAGTCCCTGCACAAAATGTCATTTTTAAAGGAAAAAAAGTCACTTAAAACTGCTTGCGGCTTTAATGCAGGGTCTTGTATGGATATTAAGGGGAACCCTGTACCCAAATAAAAAAGGAAACAGCAGTATACAGGCTCTGTACAGCAGTATACAGGCGGTGCAAACAAGACAGGGACTGTAGGTTTGTTGTTAAGTAGCATCTGTTTGTAATTTTGAATGGGTACATTATTAACATGTTTAGCTCCAGCCAAAAAATCTTTTTTAAGCTTTTTGGAAAACATAGGGAGGGTTATCACCATTGTGACATTTGTTTTGCTGTCTGTCCTCCTCTTCAGAAGATTTCACCTCACTTTTTGTCCCAATTACAAATGTTTTTTGAAAATTTGGGGTTTTATGTGGAACAAGGATTGGAAAGCATCAGTGGAAAGGAGAAATGTTTTTCCCATATTAACTCTTACAGGAGAGAATTTTCCTTCCTAGGGGTAGATTTCATCTCACTTCCTGTTGTCTACTTCCGTTTGCAAGTAGGAGTCGTTTGTAAGTTAGATGTTTGAAAGTAGGGGCCTGCCCTATATACACAGCAGAAATTTGGGCCTTAGGTGTTGTTGTGGCCACAACACTGTAAGCCCTCACAGGGCCCTGCTGTGAAATATTAGATCAAGAATTGTAATTACATGTCCTGTTGAACAGGGGCAGAAAAATTGGGCCTTTGGTGGTGGTGCTGGTGCCACAACACTGTAATAGGGCATACACACGGTCGGACTTTGTTCGGACATCCATGGATTTTTTCCGACGGATGTTGGCTTAAACTTGTCTTGCATACACACGGTCACACAAAGTTGTTGGAAAATCCGATCGTTCTGAACGCGGTGACGTAAAACACCTACGTCGGGTCTATAAACGAGGCAGTGGCCAATAGCTTTCATCTCTTTATTTATTCTGAGCATGCGTGGCACTTTGTCCGTCGGATTTGTGTACACACGATCGGAATTTCCGACAACGGATTTTGTTGTCAGAAAATTTTATCTCCTGCTCTCCAACTTTGTGTGTCGGAAAATCCGATGGAAAATGTCCGATGGAGCCCACACACGGTCGGAATTTCTGACAACACGCTCAGATTGGACATTTTCCATCGGAAAATCCGACCGTGTGTACGGGGCATTAGTCCTCACTCGCTCTTGGTGGGTGCAGAAACGGGCCCTGCTGTGAAATATTAGATCAAGAATTGTAATTACATGCCCCTGTTGAACAGGGGCAGAAAAATTGGGCCTTTGGTGGTGGTGGTGGTGCTGGTGCTACAACACTGTAAGTCCTCACTCGCTCTTGGTGGGTGCAGAAATGGGCCCTGTTGTGAAATATTAGATCAAGAATTGTAATTACATGCCCCTGTTGAACAGGGGCTGAAAAATTAGGCCTTAGGCACTGGTGCTGGTGCCACAGCACTGCAACCCCTCACATATACTCTAGTTGGAACGCAGAAACGAGCCCTGCTGCAAAGTATTGCATCAAATTGTAATTACATGCCCCTGTTAAACAGGGACCGAAAAATTAGGCCTTAGGCACTGGTGGTGGCACCCAGAACCAAAAATGTTCTTACAAGCTATCAGCGTGATCATTGAGGAGGAAGAGGATAATTACTCAGGGTACTCACTCAGCATCAGCATAGGCAGTCTTTGAAGGTATCTGAGATTTTAAAAAAAATTATTCGGTTACATCAGCATAGGGTGCTTGGTAGCTGGTGGTGATCCAAGACTAATTCATTTTTATGAAGGTCAGTCGATCGACCGAGTCGGTGGACAGACGCACCCTGTGATCGGTTACAAAGCCTCCAGCAGCACTGAATGTGCGTTCCGAAAGAACGCTGGATGCAGGACAGGCCAGTAGCTCAATTGCATACTGTGCAAGCTCTTGCCAGTGATCCATCCTCAAGACCCTGTAACCCAGAGGATTTTCGGTGGGAAAGGTGTCCAAGTCAGATCTTGCCCCTAGGTTTTCCTGCACCATGTAAAACAGATGCTGGCGATGGTTGCTGGAACCGATCATACCTTGGGGCTGCGGACCAAAAAATTGTCTGAACGCATTGGTCAGACGGCCACCTTCTCCACCGCTCCTTCTTTGACTGACCGAAGCCTCAGCAACATGTTGTCCAGAAACAGGAGTTTGTAACCTCCCAGTCTCTGGGAATGCGTTGCACAGACCTTTCTGCAAGGCCTCCCGAAGATGTTTCATCCTCTGCGATGGCAAGATAAGATCTGCAACCTTACCCTTGTAACGTGGATCAAGGAGGGTTGCCAGCCAGTATTGATCCTTCTCCTTGATACCACGAATACGAGGATCCTTACGCAGGCTTTGCAGGATCAGGGAGGCCATGCAGCATAGGTTTGCTGAGGCATTCGGTCCGGAGTCCTCTGGGTCACTAAGGACGACATGGTCCGCAGTCACCTCCTCCCAGCCACGTACAAGTCCATGTGTTTCTTGGGACTGATCCCTTAAAGACTGCTGCTGATGCTGAGTGCCAGGCTCTACCGTCATACTGACACAATCTTCCTCCTCCTCATCCTCTTCCTGTGTGATCGGCAGGCATGCAGGAACACTGTCTGAAAAAAGGGGGCCTTGAGAGCTAAGGAAGTCCTCCTCTTCCTGCCTCTGTTCTGCCTCAAGTGCCCTATCCATTATTTCCCGCAGCGTGTGCTCCAACAGGTGGACAAGGGGGACAGTGTCACTGATGCATGCACTGTCACTGCTCACCATCCTCGTGGCCTCCTCAAATGGTGACAGGACAGTGCATGCATCCCTGATCATGGCCCACTGGCGTGGGGAAAAAAAACAAGCTCCCCCCTGTCCTGGTGCCATAGTCACACAGGTACTCATTGATGGCCTTCTGCTGTGTGTGCCGCTGCAGCATGGCCAACGTTGAGTTCCACCTGGTGGGCATGTCACAGATTGGTTCGGTTCTGGGCAGGTTAAACTCCTTTTGGAGGTCCGCCAGCCGAGCATTATATGACCGGCAGAAATGCACACAGACTTTCCTGGCCTGCCTCAGGACATCCTGTAAGCCCGGGTACCTGCCCAAAAACCGCTGCACCACCAAGTTAAGGACGTGAGCCAAACAGGGCACATGGGTCATTTGTCACTGTTGGAGGGCAGAGAGGAGGTTGGTACCATTGTCGAAAACCACCATTCCTGCCTTAAGTTGGCGTGGCATCAACCACCTCTGAACCTGCCCCTGCAGAGCTGACAGAACCTCTGCCCCAGTGTGGCTCCTGTCCCCTAAGCACACCAGCTCAAGCACCGCAAGGCATCTTTTGTTCTGCGTACTTGCGTAGCCCCTTGAACGGCTACAGAGCACTGCTGGTTCCGAGGACAAAACACAGGAAGAGGCCATGGAGGAAGAAGAAGAGGAGGGGGTGGAGGAGAGAGGTGTGTCACAATCTGTAGTGGCATTTTGAAAACGTGGTGGCGGAAGAACCTCCAACACTACTGCACCTTATCCTGCATCCTTCCCAGCTGCCAGCAGAGTCACCCAATGCGCTGTGAAACGTAGGTAACATCCCTGTCCATGCCTCCTGGACCATGAGTCAGCGGTAATATGCACCTTACCGCTGACCGCCCTGTCCAGCGAGGCATGGACATTGCCTTCCACATGCCGGTAGAGAGCCGGAATCGCCTTCCGTGAGAAAAAGTGGCGTTTGGGTACCTGCCACTGACGAACCGCACATTCCACAAACTCATTGAAGGGGGCAGAGTCTGCCAACTGAAAAAATAGCAGTTGAAGTGCTAGCAATTTTGCCAAGCTAGCATTCAACCACTGGGCATGTGGATGGCTGGGAGTGAACTTCTTTCCGCGGTGCAGCAGTTGGGGCAGGAAAATTTGTCTGGTACAATCTGACATCGGTGTACCGAAAGCAGATTGCCCACAAGTACTTGGCTGTGACACACCTAATTTCACACCTTCATTCCTCTCAGTGCAGGTCTCAGAGAGGACTGAAGGTATAGTGGGGTTGGAGATCTGAGCTGATGAGGAGCAAGGAGAGGTCCTCTTTGTTCTTTGGTGTGGGTCTTTTAGATATGCTTGCCTACGAACTGCATGGCAGGTCAACATATGTCTGGTAAAGCATGTGGTTCCCAAGCGGGAGATGTTTTGGCCACGCGAGATATGCTTGAAACATATGTTGCAAATAGCAGCGGTGCAATCTGATGCACTCGTCTCAAAAAAGGCCCACAAAGAACTTTTTGAATAATGCTCAGAGACTGCAGCGCCCTGCACATGTGGAGCTTTGGGGTGTGATGCAGTCAGTGTGCTGCCCTTAGGCTGGCCCCTGGAGGGCATCCTGCCTCGTTGGTAATGTGCCGCCTCCTCCTCCTCCTCCTCCTCTCTCCTATCAGGCACCCACGTTGAGTTAGCGACCTCATCATCCCCTCCCTCCTCATCACTGGAGCAAACCTGGCAGTATGCTGCAGCAGGGGGAGCATGACTGCCAGATTGCTGTCCTTCTTGGGCACCCCCTCTGTCCGTGCTCACGTTACTGCCTTCATCAAGCTGAGTAGCATCATCAGAGCCTTCCAAACGCTGGGCATCCTCCTGGAGCATGTACCCAACACTGTGGTCAAACAGTTCGAGGGACTCCACAGGAGGACATGGTGGGGCTAGGGAAGGAGTCACTGATGACATTGAGCCGAGGGAAGAGGCCGCTGCTTTGCCAGACAAAGTACCCTGAGCATGGGTGAGAGGGGATGAGGAGGATGAGGACGGCTTGGTCATCCACTCGACCAAGTCTTCCGCATGTTGCGGCTCAACACGGCCAGCTGCCGAAAAAAAGGCCAAGCGTGTCCCATGGCCACGTGCTGATGAGGATGCACCGTCTCCACGACCAGCACTAGACACAGAGCCTGCTTGCCCTCTTTTATTGGCTTGTGACTGTCTGCCTCTCCTTCTTGGCCTTCCAGACATACTAATGGCCTGTAGCTGCACTAAGCTGGGATATATATATATATATATATATATATGTACTGATACTGCAGCTAGCAAAATCAACTGCCTGCCTGTAGTATGAGAACACCACCAACCTTCTACAGGTAGCTTTAGCTGAACACTGTGCAGAGCTCGCAAAAAAATAACTTGTAGGTTTAGCTGAACACTGTGAGGAGAATGCACCACACTAACTTGTAGTTTTAGCTGAACACTGTGAGCAGGACGCACTACACTAACTTGTAGCTTTAGATGAACACTGTGCAGAGGTCTCACTACACTAACTTGTAGTTTTAGCTGAACACTGTGAGCAGGACGCACTACACTAACTTGTAGCTTTAGATGAACACTAGGCAGAACTCGCAAAAAAATAACTTGTAGGTTTAGCTGAACACTGTGAGGAGGACGCACCACACTAACTTGTAGTTTTAGCTGAACACTGTGAGCAGGACGCACTACACTAACTTGTAGCTTTAGATGAACACTGTGCAGAGCTCGCAAAAAAATAACTTGTAGGTTTAGCTGAACACTGAGGAGGACGCACCACACTAACTTGTAGTTTTAGCTGAACACTGTGAGCAGGATGCACTACACTAACTTGTAGCTTTAGATGAACACTGTGCAGAGGTCTCACTACACTAACTTGTAGTTTTAGCTGAATACTGTGAGCAGGACGCACTACACTAACTTGTAGCTTTAGATGAACACTGTGCAGAGCTCGCAAAAAAAACTTATAGGTTTAGCTGAACACTGTGAGCAGGACGCACTACACTAACTTGTAGCTTTAGATGAACACTGTGCAGAGGTCTCACTACACTAACTTGTAGTTTTAGCTGAACACTGTGAGCAGGACGCACTACACTAACTTGTAGCTTTAGCAACAGAAAAATCCTAGTGTTGGAGTACCTAATATACAGGGTGACTCTGTAGGTACTTTGGATAATATTTGTGCCAACGTCCCCGATAATCTATAGAAGGCATCAAGAGGCTAAATAGTGGGACTTTGAGGGCACAACCATAATAAACTAACAAAAAATATATATAAAAAACTTAATTTTTATTAATAGCGTAAAAAACACATAGAACAGACATGCAACCTGGCAGCATTCCAGGAGGACTGAACACCTCCAGACTCCTGTGCTATTTTTGTGGGAACTGCAGCCCATACAAGCTAACCCGCTTACCTCTAACCATCAGATGTGATACACATTTGGGAGGCCTTTGCTCCTTGTTTGCTGCCCATTCGACTTCTTTTCAGATATATATATTTACTTCTGATCGCTGACAGCGATGCATTGAATAGATTCACTATTGTGAGCATTTTTCTTTTCTTCATATCCATTTGAACCTCTAGCTCCTGAAGAAGCGTTCCTTGTCAACGTGAAACATGTAGAGCAATTAGAGACTACACCACTTTTGGAACACCAGACCTGCAGCATTCTCTCAAATTCAACTTTACAGGGGAAGTGTACCCTTTATTCTACCCGTAATTACTGGTTATACAGTTTATACACAATTATAGAGAATTATCTAGGAGACTGCAGGATAGGATTCATTATGGTGTATGTAACTGAGTTGTATGCCTATATCTGATGTGTTTTTAACCTTCATGTCTGTTCTATGTGTTTTTTACGCTATTAATAAAAATTAAGTTTTTTATATATTTTTTGTTAGTTTATTATGGTTGTGCCCTCAAAGTCCCACTATTTAGCCTCTTGATGCCTTCTATAACTTGTAGCTTTAGATGAACACTGTGCAGAGGTCTCACTACACTAACTTGTAGTTTTAGCTGAACACTGTGAGCAGGACGCACTACACTAACTGTAAATACCATGAGGGGAGGGGGGGAAGGGCGTGGAGCAGGTGAGTATAGGTAGTTTAATCAGTCAATTTACTGATCAGTACCAGACCATACACTGGTATGGTATAATTGCTGTAACCAAAAAGGAGACTGCATATAAAGCTAGAGAGGGGACTAGGGAAATGGAAGGGGATCTTCGGTATAGATTACCGAGAGGGAAAAGAGGTTACTTCTAGCAATCAGTGGTCGGTACATGAGGTAATAGTATCAAAGGTAACAATTTATTAAGCCATTGTAAAATCACCTGGATGTGGTGAAGCATACAGGTAAAGATTAATGCACTATAGAGAAAACAGGAGACTCCAAATCAAGGCATGCTAAAACTGTACAAACAAACACAACAAAAAACACACACAATGAACACCAAAACATAAACACTGTCCGGACAAATATATGCTGCTTGGCAACGGAGGTCAAATAAAGTCAAGACAGTCAATATCAAGCCAGTACTGGTTGGGGCCAATATGGAATTTAGTGGGATATATTGCCAAGAAGCATATAGGTGGAGCGAGGAGGGAGGGAGGGGGGGAAAAAAACCAGGGAGGAAATTAGATGGTTGCCAAGGGGATGGGCTGTGTTGGCTAAAGGAAGTGGTCCGTTGGGGTGGAATACAATCGGAGTAGTTCACAGCATTAGGACTAGAAGTATGCAGTCAGTGAAGTCCAAATATGTAATGCAGACAATAATAATTAGTCCGGATTGCTTGCTGTGAAGCTAGGTATTCACCGTTCATAAACGGTCTTCAGGGCTATACGTGAAATGTAATAAGGTACAGTATAGGATACTTCAATGTGGCTGACGTGAACACCAATATTAGGCATATAGCAAAAAATGTCCCCGACATGGGTGGGCTATGGTTGACTCATACTTTACCCTCCACGGGGATTGTTGAAAGCAGGTTCACAGGTCATGCTCAAACAGACTGAAGAAATCCTATGGGCTTCCAAAGCAGCTCAATGAACTCAGCCGTAAGTCACCTTGGTGGTGTCCTGGTGTTCCCTGAGTGTAATAGAAAGTCCTTGCTGTATGCAGGTTGCACGGGCCGTGCGCGGCTATGTCGGCGTGTCAGCATATAGAGTACGCTGAATGGTGCCTCGCTGTTGTGCGGCTCGTCTCACTCGGTCTGCTCCGTCTGCTCAGAGGACAGCGTTGATGCCGGTGATGACATCAATGCGTTTCGCTGTTGCGTATTAGCGTAGCTTCTTCCTGGACATTTGATTGGTGAAGCTAGCACACACCTTTTTGTTGTGGCGTGCTGGCTTCCATGTGGCCAATCAGATGTGTGGTGAAATCAGATGTAGTATTTTCCTGGTGTGAAACGAAAATAGGACGTGATGTTCATTCACTGTCAGCAAGCCTGCGTGTGGAATATTGTGGCTAAAGCATAGGGTTTGAGGCTAAGCCATCACTTTTATGGAGTCCTTTGTAGAACATATAGCACACATGTGCATGAATTGGGAGGAAATATATCAATATAAATAGTGCATATTATTGATTTTCAAGGGAAAGAGGGAAGAAACGTGAGGTGGAGACAGGGGACACAGTTCACATAACGTTATGGGCAGCTCTAAAGGATCATTTTGAGGGGTTTGATATCATTTATATAATTAGGACATTACTCTTGACACGAAGATTTACTGATATTAATCGAGTAGAAATTCATGATCTATTTAATTTCATGTTTAGTTTTGATTTAAAATGTGCTTTTTTAGAAGGTTATTGATATATAATATATGATATATAATATCCCCCTGATGATGACACGTGATCCCTGTGTCGAAGACGCGTAGGGGAGGGGCCAGGACGGAGAGACTGACATGGACTTTACACCAGTGCTGTCTCAGCACAGCATACCGCACCAAACTTCCACCGATTTTGCATAGAAAGCCGTTATAGTATGGTGCACTGACGCACCAGTGCCATGTGAGTACCCCGATGTGGGGAGCGTTTTCTTTTAATAAAAGTATTTTGACTATATTACACTATATAGTTTCCTTTTCATTCTATGTATGGAGCCACATTGTTTCCAGCTGGAGGAGTGGAGCAAACACTGAGACTGAGCCCAAGGGTGGCTCCAAAGCAATTTTGGACTCAGGGTAGAAGCTGAGTCACACGCTCTCAGGTGAGCACATTAGCTTAAGGGGGTCATGAAGGAGCACAGGAGCATGTTTTGCAGCACTCAGGATATCTTCAGCATGATGTTGGATTGTTGTCACAGCTGAACACCACCTGCACGCATTGTTTTATTATCACTGCTGGACATTATTTGCACACACTATTTAGAGTGCCAAAGAGAACTTTTTTTTTTCATTTAAGAAAGCAGGTTACTGTGTACTGAGCACTAAGCACACTTTTTATGTTGATTAAGACACTATGTATGGTGTAAAAAGCACTTATAAGCACTAATTTATGGTGTAACAAGCACTTGTTTTTTCACACCTTGTTTATTTATTCAACATTTATATTATTTGTATTTAATATTATCGCACTAGTAAGCACAGAGTTGGTTATTATTAATTTTGTTTTTGGGGTCACCCAAGCGCAGCGCATAACTTGTAAATTTACACTGTAAGTGCAGCTAACTCACTGATTGTCCTGCCTAATCTAGGTAACTCAAATGAAATGACACTGTCTCTCTGTCTATGTATCTTAACGCCGGAACACACACACTACACAGGGCTACCGTGCAGGCGGCTTTATATAGTGTGGGGCGTGTTCTAAACCCCCTAAGCCATAATTGGCCAAAGCCACCCTGGACGGACGGTTCATATTTATAGAGCGCCCCTTATCATTGTCACCTGTTTGCTGAAAAAACAAGCGGTGAACATCCAATCAGAACGCGCCGCTCGGAAGTAGGAGGTGAAACACCCTATGTGATTACTGGGATTTCATAGTGATCGTGGCGTCGTGACGTCGCGATGCCTGACCACCAGACTCCGCACATCAGATGGATGGTGAGACACCCTGTGTATTTACTGGGGTTGCCATAGCGATCATGGCGTAGTGACGTCACAACGCCCAATCACATAACACCGCACGTCAGATACTTTCTAAATAGTAAAGATTTGACCCTAGCATCTAGCGTAACAAGACACCCGATCACGTGACTTTGATCACGTGTCCCCAGCTATGAAACGCATATGGGAGGAGAGAAATCCTCCCTCGTAGCCAACCCTCATTAAGAAGACGTTGCTAAGAGATGGGGTGCTATTAAGCAACCCGCTCGTCATAAAGCCAATACTAAGAGATATAATTAGCCTTACTAAAACCTACAAGTGATCCACTCAGTGCAACAAGCCCGAGCGTCCATACTAAACCTATCGATGCGACCATGGCTCAATCTTTACCAGGTCCCGCCATTGGAGTACCTTCCCAAACACCCCTGCCTAACCCTAGAGATGAGCTGGGTTCCAATTATGACCATTTTGATTACACCAATATGGGGAATCCTTCCAATAGTAATCAAGTCTTATGGACGATGACTCCATGAAGGAATGGGGAGATTTTTTCACCAGTAAATGCCTTGAATTGGTTGACTTTTTATTGTCACGTAAACGACGTAAAATGATCCAGTTAAAAACCCAGATCGCAGAACTTAAGAGTTCTATCGAATCATATAAAGAATCTGAAGAATTTCTCAGACTTTCGGCAGAGTTGAAAAATAAGCTTGTCAAATGGGACTTTGAGACACAAAATAAAAAGAAGAAAAAATATATTAGAGATCTAGAGGATTTTGGGAAAGGGAATGTATACAAATGGCAGACTAAACCTATCGATGCGACCATGGCTCAATCTTTACCAGGTCCCTCCATTGGAGTACCTTCCCAAACACCCCTGCTTACCCCTAGAGATGAGTTGGGTTCCAATTATGACCATTTTGATTACACCAATATGCGGACTCCTTCCAATAGTAATCAATATAAAGTCGTACATAACAAGAGAGGCAAGAATAAAAAAGGACGGGGTTTCAGGAGGGATGTGTGTGAGTCCCTGTATAGACAATACCCATGGAACCCCCCTTATGCCAATAGTGAACCATTTTATCTTCATGACACCTATTACCCAGGAAATCACACAAATTTGGCTTTTACTAGTGGAGGTTCAGTATCCTCCTAAACCTCACAATAACCTGTATAATAGAGGTATAATAGAGGTGCTCAATCCTATGGGAATCTGATACCCATTCAGAATCGGTTTGCACTATTGCAAGACTCTGGACTTAGAAGGGGAGGGGATTTTTAGAGGACCACAAGAGGGATGGGGAGGGGGACTCCATTCATCCCACCCAATCCAGGAGGGAGGTTAGACACAGCCCCCCCCTCCTGCCAATCTAGACAACGGAGCAATAAGTAAAAGAAAAATCAGAGAGAAAGGAGAGGAGGTACTCAAAAGAATCAAACCCTATTAGGAGTAGGTATCTATAACCTTAGTAGCTCGACCCTGAATGAGGACAAGATTAGGGTTTTAGATAAAGGTCTTAAATATGCCCCTATCCGTAACCTAATTATGTTTCAGACTTATATTAGCCTACAAAAATTCATCAGGAGTTTGAATATTAAGAAATATCATCTTTCTAATACTACAGTTCAAACTGAATCCAACATCTCTAAACCATCGGTACACTCTACCCTTCGCAATAAATCAGTTTTCAATCCCCCTAACCGCGATATCAAACATGTCAAAGTTTTTAAAAATATGGTTGGTAAAGATCTTGAGACACTCAATATTTGGAAGGTGAATGATCCAGCATACATTAAAAAAGGCATAAAATCATTGATGGAGCGGAAAGACTTAGTGATACGCCCAGCCGACAAAGGTGGGGGCTTGGTTGTCTTGAGCAAAACTTATTACAATAATGAAATGGAGAACATGCTTAGTGATTACAATATGTATGTATTGCTTACTAAGGACCCTATGTTCCAGTTCAAAGAGGAGTTACATTCACTTATAGAAAGAGGAAAACACATTGGTGTCCTTAATGCTAAAGAAGCATCGTATTTGGATCTATTTTTCTGCCGTGCTCCAATTATTTATTTTTTGCCCAAAATTCACAAAAATAGTACCAATCCACCTGGCCGCCCAATAGTCAATGGGATTGACTCAGTTTCATCAAGACTGGGCCAATACATTGACTTTTTTCTTCAACCTATGGTCACGAGAACTTGTTCCTTTTTAACCACTTGCTTACTGGGCACTTAAACCCCCCTCCTGTCCAGACCAATTTTCAGCTTTTAGCACTGTTGCACTTTGAATGACAATTGCGCGGTCATACAACACTGTACACAGAGATTTTTATCATTTTTTCCCACAAATAGCGCTTTCTTTTGGTGGTATTTGATCACCTCTGTGGTTTTTATTTTTTGTTAAAAAAAATTGAAAAAGACCGAATTAAAAAAAAAAAATGTATATATTTTTTATATTTTGTTATAAAATTTTGCAAACAGGTAATTTTTCTCCTTCATTGATGTACGTTGATGAGGCAGCACTGATGGGCACCGATAGGCGGCAGTGATGGGCACTGATGGGTGGCAATAATGGGCACAGATTGTTTACACTGATGGCAGTACTGCTAGGTGGCACTGATTGGCACCACTGGTGTGCATTCATAGGTGGCACTTGTGGGCATTCATAGGTGGCACTTGTGGGCATTCATAGGTGGCACTGCTGGGCACTGTGGGCACTGGCAGATGGCAATGACAGATGGCACTGGCAGGCTCAGATGAGGCATATGTGCCTCCTTCCTCTTCGGGACCGATGTCCCTTTAACATAAGCCGGTGATCCGATTACCGAGCTTTTGGTAAGAAACCGATTACCAAGCTTTTGTTTACATCATGTGATCAGCTGTCATTGGCTGACAGCTGATCACATGGTAAGGGGCCAGGATCGGCCCCTTACTTGGATCTGTGATCATCCAAGTCTCCGTGACTCGGTGATCACAGCGCGTGCACTGCGCGCCCTGCAGGGTGTGCACGGTGCTCGTGCACAGGGGAGGACGTCCCATGACGGCCTCCCAGAAATTGAGGTCCGCGCTGTGGCCATCATTCGGCTATGGCCCGGACCTCAAGTGGTTAAAGGACACTAAACATATTATACAGATTCTCGAATATCTTTCTTTTTCTTCTTCGTGCCTGCTGATAACGGCGGACGTAAGTTCTTTATACATGATCATTAGCCACGAAGATGCTTTGACCTCTGTTCAGTAGGTATTCGGATCATCAAACTTGACTAGAAGACATAAGAACTATATCCTGGACTGTTTGAGGTTCTGCCTATCCAAAAATTACTTTTGGTATAACAGACAGTTTATCCTCCAAACTAGGAGTGTAGCGATGGGGGCCCGTTTTGCTCCCAGTGTTGCCAATTTGTTTATGGCACACTGGGAGGAAGAAGTTATCTATAAAAACACACCCCCGAAACTTGTCTGTTACCAGCGGTATATAGACGATATTATCATGATTTGGAAGGGTGACGGGTCTAATCTAGATTCATTTATGCAGAAATTAGATAGGAACAATAGAAATATTGTCCTTTCTTGGAATGTGAGTAATGATCGCATCACTTTTTTAGATCTAGACATCTCCAAGAATGGTAATCTGCTTGAGTTGAAGAATCATTTTAAACCTACCGACCGCAATGCGTACATCCCCCTAGGAAGTTGCCACCATTTTCAATGGTTGTGTAACATTCCGAAGGGACAATTTGTACGCATCAGGCGGCATTGCACACACGAAAGCGATTATCTCGCATAATCCCAGGTTTTGTCGGCCTGGTTTTTACAAAAAGGATGTGACAAATCTGATATTGACAAGAATATTGAGATTGTTCGAGCACTGGATAGAACGACACTTGTGTCCAATGGTCCTAAGGTCAAACAAGATACATCTGGGAATATTAGAATGATCTTGGATTATAATGTCAAACATAAAAAATTTGAAAGGATCATTCGTAAATATTGGCCCATTCTTAAACGGGATAAAATTCTTGGTCCAGTGCTCTCAGAACATCCCCAGTTTGTTTACAAGAAGGCGCCTTCTTTAAGAGATAAATTGGCCCCTGGGGTCATGGATCCACCAACCTCATTTGAAAATAGGATATCTAAAATTCTGACAGGCTTTTATGCATGTGGACGTTGCCCACCATGCAAATTAGCTAAGGGCAATGCTAAAAAACGGAAAGAGTTCATAGCTACGGCAACGAAGAAGGTTTATCAAATCAAAGATTTCATTACATGTTCTACATCAGGGGTGGTGTACATGATGGAATGTGAATGTGTTCTCCAATATGTGGGGAGAACCTCCAGACCCCTACATATCCGAATTGGAGAACACATCACGAATATTAATAAAGGTCTCGACTCCCATAATGTTTCCAAACATTTTAAACTGTTCCATGGTCGTAGCCCTGCCAAATTACAGTTTTGGGGAGTCAAGAAAGTGACTGCTCATTGGAGGGGAGGGAACTACATTCAACAATTGAGCCGCCGGGAGTACTTCTGGGTGTATGAAACCCATGTGGGGGTACCCACGGGGCTCAATGTCGAGTTTGACTTGAATTGCTTAATTTCAGACCATTAACAGTTCCCTTTAAGGCCATTGTATTTTATTCATTTTTTAGGAAATGATTGTTAAGACCTAATGGTCTTTATATTTAAAAAAAAAAAAAATTTAATTATTTTTATTATGTGATAATAGGTAATTGTATATCTCTGGTATTGTGAAAGGTGGCTGCAGTGATTTCGTTTTTCTATTTTATTTTATTTTACGTTTTGATTGACATATAGATTTTATCATAGGCCATTACTTCCTTATGGCCGTTTTTATTACCATTCGGTGACCCCTTTTGGTGCACTCCCGAGTGGTGATGTACCGAACCTGTGTGGTGTGTTTCATTGGACGCTCGGGTTTGTTGCACTGAGTGGGTCACTTGTAGGTTTTAGTAAGGCTAATTATATCTCTTAGTATTGGCTTTATGACGAGCGGGTTGTATGGAAGCACCCCATCTCTTAGCAACGTCTTCTTAATGAGGGTTGGCTACGAGGGAGGATTTCTCTCCTCCCATATGCGTTTCATAGCTGGGGACACATGATCAAAGTCACGTGATCGGGCGTCTTGTTACGCTAGACACTAGGGCCAAATCTTTACTATTTAGAAAGTATCTGACGTGCGGTGTCATGTGATCGGGCGTCGTGACGTCACTACGCCATGATCACTATGGCAACCCCAGTAAATACACAGGGTGTCTCACCGTCCATCTGACGTGCGGGGTCTGGTGGTCGGGCGTCGTGACATAACGATGCCACGATCACTATGGCAATCCCAGTAATCACATAGGGGGTTTCACGTCCCACTTTCGAGCGGCACGTTCTGATTGGATGTTCGCCGCTCGTTTTTTCAGCAAACAGGTGACAATGATAAGCGACGCTCTATAAATATGAACCGGTTGTATGGGACTCTGTTACCGCTGAGGAAGTCCCGTTGGACGATACGCATGCGGGAGCATCCCCAGACATCACTGCAGCTGCCTTATCGATCCATGTTATCATTGATGCTTTATATGCCTATTTTCCTAGCACTAGGTTGTAGTGCTTCATATGTGAGTACCTGTCTTTCATAATAAAGGAAATGTTTTTAGCCATACAGTGTGCACTATATTATCCTTTATATTTCATGTCACTACGGATGAAAATATTTTAAAGCTACCGAGTGCAGATTGCCTTAAAGAGTTGCCCGATTTTCCATCCAAGATTCCACCCATAGCCACTACTCATGGTGAATGCCTGTGTGACCCATCTGTTAGCTCAGGGGTCCATTTTACAAGATGAGCGGTTTGGCTAGCAGGTGGTGGGAGCACGGAATAAGGAGCACTTCAGTATTTGCATGAAGCACCCTTATCACAGCAGATGATTTGTCTCTCTATCAAATCTACGTTTACTTTCTTCCTAACAGAATATTATATGGACTTATGTCATGCATATATAGCTTTAGTTTACTAATTATTAGTGCTGCACTGTTTTTTAATTTTTACATGTATGAAAGGGTTTATATATTTGCCTTTAGTGTTCAGCTGCTTAGATTATCTTAGGTGGTGTTTTTGCGCTGACTGTTTTTTTCTCGTTATTTCATGACTAAATATTCGAAGTGCCCGAAGCGTGTCCTAAAAGCTGTCTTCCATTCGTGCCCCTCTTTGACTAAATTGTAAGCACCCCTCAGATCAAGTTTGGAAAATATTTGTGCACCCCGCAACCTCTGAAACAATTCAAGGATCAGCAGAAGCGGGTACCGGTTTTTGAAAGTTATCTTGTTAACTTCCTGGTAGTCAATGCAAGGTCTTAGAGAGTGATCTTTTTTCTCCGCGAAGAAGATACCATCCCCTGCTGGTGAGGAAGAAGGTCGAATTAACCCTTTCTCCAGGCTTTCATATATATACTTGCACAGGGCTTCCAATTCAGGTTCTGAAAGTGGGTAAATTCGTCCGAAAGGGATCTCAGCCCCCGGTAAAAGTTTGATGGGACAGTCATAGGTCCTATGCAGAGGCAAGGTATCAGCGCTCTTTTTGTTGAAAACATCCAAGAATTCATGGTAGGCGACGGCCACCAACTTTGCAGTTTTCGGGGTCAGGGTAGATACTGAGGGGAGAAGCAGGGTTAACAGTCCTTTCCGGGAAACAATGTACCTGGCAGTAATTGGATGGAAAGGAGACATCTCCAGTAAGCCAGTCAATATGGGGGATGTGGGCCTTTAGCCAAGGTAGCCCCAGGATAATGGATAATGGGAAACATGGGCGAGGTTATCACATCCAGATGGAGAAGTTCCTGGTGCCCTGAGGGAGTTCGGCAAAGAATGGGTACAGTCTCTTGAGTTACCGGCCCAGACTTGAGACCAGAGCCGTCCGCCAGATGAACGGCAAATCCTTGCCTCTTGGTGCATAAAGATAGTTGATGAAGAGTAACAAATGCTGAATCCACAAAACAACTGCAGGCTCCAGAGTCTATAATTGCAGATACACAAATAGTCTTTCCTAGTCACTGGAGCTAGAGCGGAAGGGGGAGATGTAACTGGTCCCTTCCAGGGAGATGCATCATGAAGGGGCAGCAGAGAAGCGGATTTTAAAGGTTTCACAGGGCAAGTCTGAATGAAATGGCCAGCCTTTCCGTAGTAAAAGCAAAGTCCGTTATGTTGTCACCAGAGGCGCTCAGAAGAAGACAGAGGCAGCCTTGGGAAACTCCCACGGGGGAGGGGGGGTGTCATGGTACCCCTTATTCTTAATGGGAACCTTCGGAGTTCTGGCAGAAGCTGCAGAAATGGAAGAGATAGTATTGGGAAATACAGGTAGCTTGGTATTAGTCCTCTGAGATTAAAATAGTGAAAAAAATAGTTGCGCTAATACTAACCTTCCACTCAAATTCAACATTGTGTATATAAAACCTTCCAATTGCTTAGACTACAAGTGTATGTGCTCAGATCATTAAAAAGACACAACCACTAAACTGTGAATTAGTGCTAAAAACATATACACTAAACTCCCAAAAACCATCTGTGGCGATGATTATAGTGAAAAACCATAAAAGTCCAGTAGTAATATGGAAATATAGTAGGAAATATAAAAAATAACAAGAAATATTCCAATAAAACATATACAATTGATGGCCGTTCTTGTTTATACTTCAGCAGCATAAATAGGAATAATCCCATCTACGATGTTCTCTATCTAAGTCCGTCTGAATTTTCAACATAAAAAGTCCGATGGGGTATACACATGGTCGGAATATAAAATGAAAAGCTCCCATTGGACTTTTTCTGTCGGAAATTCGGACCGTGTGTATGGGGCATGATCTCATTGCTTAATCATATACACAGAAATGCAGTTTTGAGTTACAGAGGAGGTCTAGGGCTGGAATTATTACTCTCGCACTAACGATTGTGGCGATACCTCACATGTGTGGTTTGAATACCATTTTCATATGCAGGCGTTGCTCATGTATGCCTTTGCTTCTGCACGCGAGCTCGGCGGGACTGGGCGTGTTTAAAAAAAATGTTTGTTTTTTCCTATTTATTTTACTTTTTTATTTTTACACTGTTCTTTTAAAAAAAATTGTGTCACTTTTATTCCTATTATAAGGAATGTAAACGTCCCTTGTAATACAAAAAATGCATGACAGGACCTCTTGGATATGAGATCTGGGGTCAAAAAGACCTCATATTTAAGATCTCATATTTAAACTAAAATGCAATAAAAAAAAATAAAAAAAATGTCTCTTTAAGAGCTATGGGCGGAAGTGACGCTTTGATGTCACTTCCGCCCTGCAATGGTATGGAGATCGGTGGGGGCCATCTTCCCCTCACTCGTCTCCATACCTAACAGGGAGAAGGTCCCAATCACCTCTGCCGGTAAGCAGCGGAGGGCAACAGAGCACGGCGGGAGGGGGGCCCTCTCCCGCCATCGATAAAAGTGACCTTGCGGCGAATCTGCCGCAGAGAGACCACTTTTATCTGAAAGCGGACCGCCCGCTGAAGAAGTGTATACCGGGGTTACAGTAGCTAGCTGCTGCCATAACAACAATATCCCTCTTCAAAGTACTGACGTATAATGACGGCGGACGGTCTGTAAGTGGTTAAACTGGGCCCTTGTCTTTGTAATTCACCTGCTGCAATCCCAGGGACACCATTTCTTATCAAACTCTCGTTATATGTAGAAATACAGATTTGTATATCTGCAAATAAACTAAAATAAAACGTTCTAATTGTGCTTGCGATCAAATATTAGCAGCTGTGATCAAAAGAGCGTGGTGTCACCTTCTGACCCAGAAATGAATCATTGTAATCACCCGGAAATGCCTGTGCTGTCAGGATCTCCATCTAAGTGGACATGGCGAGGTCTCTCTTTAACAAATAGGAGGTGCTGCTCATTTGCTGGGTAAGTGTAGGATATGTACTTGTGCTTACTCAATGTGGGGGTGGATGTGGTAGTTAGAATTGGTATGAGTGGGGTTCATTGATTTGTTCATTTTTTATCACCACACATTTTCTTCCGGCCCATGTGCACACATCACTTCCTGCATTTGTTCTGCTGATCTAAATCAGTAAGGACTATGCAAATATAAATGAGAACTCCTTTTATTAAAAAAAAAAAAAAATTATATATATATATATATATATATATATATATATATATGGCTTATTACACACTTGGGTGACTTTTCCAGCAAATTTGGATCTCCGAGTTGTATGACAAGTTGTAACCCATGATCCTCAATGATAACCATTCATATCTATGCTACTTCAAGTTGCACCAACTTCAAAGTCATCTCTGTACAACTTTGGTGTGACTTTCATGCAACTTGAGGTATATAGGTTGCTATATTACACAGGCATTCCCAGAAGTTTGGCGCCAAGTTGCAGTGGCAAAGTGGCAGCAAAACAGTGGGACTTTCAGGTCGCAGTAGTGTGAATGAGATTCATGGATAACACCTTTGAATTTGGCGCTATTTTCACTTGTGCAACCTAAAAGTCAGACAAATTCATCCCTGCACTACTTTGGTTTGACTTTGATGCGATTTATGGTCCATACACCACAAGATTACACAGGCATTGCTTCAAGTCATTGCAAAGCTGTGCAATTTCAAGGTCGCACAAGTGCAAATGGGGCCTAATTCAAAGGTGTTATCAATTAATCTCATTAGGTTACTTTCACACTTGGGTGACTTTTCATGCAACTCTGGACCTCAGAGTCGCATGAACAGTTGCCCCCTACGATTTCCATTCATATTTTTGCAACTTCACCCATGTTCACATAGCTCTGAATTGACACGTCAAATTGCAGGCTAAATCAGTGCCTATTGACGGCAATGGAACTGTCTGAATTGGTGCGATGCCGCACCGATTCCCAAAAATAGTTCCTGCGCTACTTTGGGTGACTTCAGGGGGCGATTTCCTACCTCCCAACTTTTTGAGATGGGAATAAGGGACATCTATTAGCAAAAGTATGTAGGCATAGGTCACACCCCTAACACGCTTCCTTAAAGGAGAATTATTGGTTATATGCTGCTGGAGGATGAGCAGCGATTTAAAGGGTCCGATGTTGGTTCACAGGTTGAGGAAGGAAATAACATAAGCCTAGAGAGAGGGGGTGCCACAGAAGGACAAGAAACTGGCAGTCATGTTCCCCCAGCTGCAGCATACTGCCAAGCTTGCTCCAGTGATGAGGAGGGAGTGGATGATGAGGGTGCCTGAGAGAAGAGAGGAGGAAGTGAGGAGGAGGAGGCACAACTCCAACAAGGCAGGATGTCCTCTAGGGGGCAGCTTAAGGGCAGTCACCCTATTGCATCACACCCCAGAGCTCCGCAGGTGCAGGGCGCTGCTGACTCCCCGCTGACTTTTAAAAGTTCCTTAGTGTGGGCCTTTTTCAACACGTGTGCAGCAGATCGTACCATTGCTGTTTGCAACCTATGTCTTAAGCAAGTCAAGCATGGCCAGAACAACAGCTGCTTGGGCACCACATGCTTGACCAGACATATGCTGACCTGCCATGCAGTCCATTGGCAACAGCACATGAAAGACCCACATCATAGAAAAAGGCTGACTTCTCCTTGCTATGGATGCTATGGATCCGGGATTCCTTGAAGACTGCCTATACTGACTATCCTATTCCTCCTCAATATTGTTGGAAGCTGATGCTAGCTTCCAACAATATTTTTGATTTAGGGCACAATCACCACCACCTAAGGCCCAATTTAATGTAATTACAGTTTTTGATCTAATATTTCACAGTAGGGCCCGTTCCTGCACCCAACAAGAGTATCTGTGAGGGGATACAGTGTTGTGGCACCACAACCACCACCCAAGGCCCAATTTTTCTGCCCCTGTCTAACAGGGGAATGTAATTACAATTTTTTATATAATATTTCACATCAAGGCCCGTTCCTGCGCCACACAAAAGTATCTGTGAGGGGTTACAGTGTTGTGGCACCACCAAAACCAAAGGCCCAATTTTTCTGCCCCTGTTTAACAGGGGCATGTAATTAAAATTTTTGAAATGATAGTTAACAGGGCCGTTCCTGCGCCCAACAAGAGTAACTGTGGGGGGTTACAGTGTTCTGGCGCCACTAAAACCAAATGCCCATTTTTTCTGCCTCTGTTTAACAGGGCCATGTAATTACAATTTTTGATATAATATTTCACAGCAGGGCCTGTTCCTGCGCTCAACAAGAGTAACTGTGAGCGGTTACGGTGTTCTGGCACCACCAACACCTAAGACCCAAATTTTCTGCAGAGTATATAGGGCAGGCCATATAGTATATATACTGCAGTTCAGAGTATATAGTGCCCTGGGGTCCTGGGGGACTCCCACGCCATTTTTTTAAATTTTGGTGCGGAGTTCCCCTTAATATCCATACCAGACCTGAAGTGCCTGGTATGGATTTTGGGGGGAACATCCACACCATTTTTAAAAAAATATTTTTGACATGGTAATGGACTGGGGGCAACCTACGCCGTATTTTTCAATAATTTTTATCTATATTGCTGGGATCCGACAATACCTTACAGCCTCGAGCAGTTTTGAATGACATTTTTTCCTTTAGAAATGTCATTTTGCTGTGGTACTGTTATAAACATGGGAAAGATGCACTACTTTATAGGCAGACTAAATAGACCCCCCAGGCACGATATTTAAAGGAATATTTAATTATTTTTGTTTCACTTTAAGCATTATTAAAATCACTGGTCCTGAAAAAATTTACATTTTTAAAACTTTTTTTCCATTGATACATATCCCCTGGGGCAGGACCCGGGTCCCCAAACACTTTTTATGGCAATAACTTGCATATAAGCCTTTAAAATAAGCACTCTTCATTTTTCACGTTCGCGTCCCATAGGCTTAACGGTGTTTGCGCGTTCGCACAAAATTTTTTGCCTGTTCGCATGTTCTGCTGTGAACCGGGGGGTGTTCGTCTCATCCCTACTGGGGACAATCCCCCTTCTTTGCATAATGACACAGGGTGGGGTAAACTACATTTAGTAACAAGAGACACAGGAATATTCAGACTTTCCATCAGTAGACAGTCTTAGCAGGCAGAGTGTTGGAGAAATCCCCCCTCACCTTTAAAAAGAAAAAGGGGGAATGCCCGGTACTAGTGTCCGGGTAAGGGGTTACTTTAACAGCACTAATTGAATATCAATTATTCAATAATAACCAACTAAAATGTCGTAAATTAATTGAATGTATCACTTTATTAAATATTTTAAAACAACATTGAACATGTTGGACAATATGTTGGATTAAGGTAAAAAATATATAGATGAATTCTATTGGGTTCTAGCGAAACCCTGTTGCTACATATATCATCAAGTAATAGGTCAGACTGAGCGAACTATAGTTGATAATAACATTAGATCAAAAGGCAATAAACAGAAACACACAAACAAAAAACAAAAACAAAAAACATACAACGTGGAACAACGTCCGGACGCCTACAGGATCTTGCTACGTATGGGCTGGTACGGAGAAATATTATAAATGTTTGGTGATATTATTTAGTTTATTAACTAAATATCAGTGATCAAATAATAGCCAAAAAAGTACCTAGTAAGCGGACGAGAAAGATCCTAGGGAGATATACGGGGGAGGATGATGGGGAGGGGAGGGGGAGGGGACACACGGGAAAGGGTCATTCAAAATCTATGATTTAATTAATTGTTCTACATCCCGATTAATCTATATGATCACATGCCCGTGTCCCAAAATCTATATTGGAAAAACGAAAAGACAGTTAAAAATCCGCATCGGCGAACATTTGCGCGAAATTAATGACAAAACCAAAACCCCAGAAAAACCCCTAGCAAAGCACTTTGCGCAATTTCACGGGGGAAATTCACGAGGCATGAGGGTAAAAGGTATTTATGCTTTGCATTTGCCCCCTAGACGCGGCCACTTTGATCGCATATTATTACAAAAGGAGAAGTGGTGGGTGTACCGCCTAAAGTCGCTAGTCCCAGTGGGGCTAAACACTGAACTAAATTTTCAGCCCTTTTTACCCACCTAGATGATTGCCCTACTTTATAATTGCCCTGTGTTTTTGGTCCAATCTAGTTGGTGTCTTTTGGTGTTATACATACATATGTGCGTGTGCCGATATGATTGATACTAATCACTTGGTATACACACATATCCTCTCTATGTGTTTATGTCTATGTTCCTTCATTCATCCGTGCCCTTATTTTACCCCCCCCCCTCTCTGTTTAATTTCGTCTCCCCCCTCCCTTTACCCACCTTCTTTTGCCTTCCCTTACTGTTTAAAAGTTTGAGACAGTGGGTCAATCAATAGCACTCTGGACGTATACCAATAACAATAGGCTATTGAAACTAAAAATATTCCAGCCCCTTTCTCAGAATATTTATTAATGTTCAACAATTCTATCCTTTTCTTTTTATTCTAAAAAATAATGAATAAAAAGTGTTAGATTGAGCTTTAGGAACACTATCGGTCCATTAAAGATCTTTACATAGCAAAACTTAAACATTTCAGGGCGGTGATTGAACGCAGCCGCCAAGTTAAAAGGAGCGCCTTCACAAGCCCTGAATTCGTCCGAGATGAAGCTACGCTACAGCCAATAGCGAAACGCGTTGACGTCATCAACGCCGACACGTCACGGACGCCACACTTTGAACACCGGAGTAAACGAGGAGGCAGACGGGGATGTCTGCTAAACACTAGCTAGTGGACTTAATTTCTTCCGGCCAAGTCTTTAAAGCTGAGTGACTCCGCTGATCAGGCGGTATCTGCAGCATTTATCTGACTGAGTGGACGAGCCAGCGCGGCATCATTCCAAGTTACGCTGCCCCTTCAGCCACTCACACAGGATCAGAAGCTGTACACTACAGCACATTTCCTACCAAAGAGGACGGAAGCCTTATGAATGGCTCGGATCGGGATTTGGAGGACAGCCAGTGCAAGGACCGGTAACGTTCCATAAATTTCATTTGTTCAACTATATACTTTACATTTACAGTTACCACCAGTGACTTTGATAGGAATTATATATGTGGACCGTTGTCCATCAACAGTATCCTGCCTATTGGTGCGCTTTATTCATCTGATACCTATTAATAGGTCTGATCACCATCCTATGTGCCCTCAATTTAAATCTGCCGAACAGACCAGGTGTACACCAATTAGCACGACCAGCACTATTCCAACTCCCCTCCCCCTCCCCTCCCCATCATCCTCCCCCGTATATCTCCCTAGGATCTTTCTCGTCCGCTTACTAGGTACTTTTTTGGCTATTATTTGATCACTGATATTTAGTTAATAAACTAAATAATATCACCAAACATTTATAATATTTCTCCGTACCAGCCCATACGTAGCAAGATCCTATAGGCGCCCGGACGTTGTTCCACGTTGTATGTTTTTTGTTTTTGTTTTTTGTTTGTGTGTTTCTGTTTATTGCCTTTTGATCTAATGTTATTATCAACTATAGTTCGCTCAGTCTGACCTATTACTTGATGATATATGTAGCAACAGGGTTTCACTAGAACCCAATAGAATTCATCTATATATTTTTTACCTTAATCCAACATATTGTCCAACATGTTCAATGTTGTTTTAAAATATTTAATAAAGTGATACATTCAATTAATTTACGACATTTTAGTTGGTTATTATTGAATAATTGATATTCAATTAGTGCTGTTAAAGTAACCCCTTACCCGGACACTAGTACCGGGCATTCCCCCTTTTTCTTTTTCTGTGTATTATGGTTACAGCTTGCACTTGATTGATTAAACTTCCAGGTGTCTCTTGTTCCCCATTCTCCCTCTTACCCCTTGTATTATTTACCCCTCACCTTTAGCTGACAGTGATTTCATTAATCCTTAAGCCAATCCACATAAGCATATACATCCCATAACAGTTTGCTCCCAAGGCAGACAGAAACAATAGAACAATGGGATACAGCCACATAACAACTCCCTCTTTACCTCAAACTATCTAGCAATGGTCTATGAGACACGCCTACAGCATTCTAGCAGTCTGAAATGTGGAATTATTTATCTTCATATATTTCTTGAGGGAGATTGTACATACATATTACTGTCCCAACACAAACCACACATATAAGACCCAGGATAACAGGGGTATAAGGAAATGCTGAGTCCGGTGTGGTTGTACTGGGAGTTTGGTTAGAACAAACTCAACTGAGGGTTCTCGGTCACCCTGTGCCCCTTAGACACAGGGTGCCTTACACATAAGAGAGCCCAGGGGATCTGGAAAATGGGTTTCCAGAGTTCTCTAAAGTAAGCTGGATCCCAGGATTCCCCCCGCCCAAAGTGACTCCCATCACAATTATATTGAAAAACATTGTACTTAAAAAAATAAGAATTAACATAACAGGGGGTCTCATCAATGGTGTTGCAGAGAGATAAAACTGTCAGATGTCAATGCCTGCTAAAAACTGAGACAGTATATTTTATCTGTATACACATATACAGTATAGTATATATGGGAAATTAGTCGAGTGTGCTAAGTAAAAGTATCTGCAGCTGCCCAAGTACATCTTAGAGCAAAAGAACATGTAGTGGTGTAATGTATATGATAAAAGAATTTCAAATACTTTTTGATTAGGCAAAGTCCCCTGCTGGAAAAGCAATGTTAAGTGTAAATGGAGTGTGGAATATATTTAACAACTGCAACAACTACAAGCGTTGTGCTAAACTACGTGCTGGGATCACAGTAGTGAGAGCATCCCATAGCTAAATGCATTAATGCACTTCCATTATTCTGATAGCAGGAGGTATGATACAGCATCAAGTTTTGTTTTATACCAATGGCTCTAACCCCTGTGATCTCTGTTGGTATGAAAAATGACAGATATTTTGACATTTGCATACTTTAAAAAGTAGAAACAAAAACAATATATTTTTCAAAGCACTGATCACATATATTGAATGGTGTGCTAAAGTTGTAAACTTGATTGGTGGGCTATCTATCTTACTCAATTCAGTAGGGATGCCATGACCTTATTAAATAATACATGATGTGTGTGCACACAACTTACGGACAAATAATCAGCTCAGGGATAAGTGCACACAAATTCATTTTAGTGAATACTTTTACTGTTACTATTATGTTTTAATTTCGAAATTTGCTATCAAAAGCAGTTAATAAAGTAATACATGCCATATTGATATATTTAGTTTTAAGTAATTTTGTACTGTATTGTGAATTCACATACACTATATTACCAAAAGTATTGTGACTCGCTCATCCATGTCTTTAGGGACCTTGCTTTGTGCACTGATTCAGATCATTTGGTGGAGGGGGGATTATGGAGTGTGGTTGTTTTTCAGTGGTTGGGCTTGGCCCCTTAGTCTCAGTGAAGGGAATACTTAAGGCGAAATGCACAGAATCTTGACCTCAACTCAATAGAACACCTTTGAGATGAATTAGAGCGGAGACTGCGAGCCAGGCCTTCTTGTCCACATCAGTGCCTGACCTCACAAATGCGCTTCTGAAAGAGTGGTCAAACATTCCCATAAACCTACTCCTAAACCTTGAGGACAGCCTTCCCAGAACAGTTGAAGCTGTTATAGCTGCAAAGGGTGAGCCAACTTAATATTGAACCCTACGGACTAAGATTGGAATGCCATTAAAGTTCATATGTGTGTAAAGGCAGGTGGCCCAATACTGTTGGTAATATAGCCTATGTCCTAATGTATTCCTGTTGGCCCACACTTCGAGGCTATTTTGTGGAAAAGTTTGGTGCCATATGTGAACAGTGGCAGATGAGTGCAGAAGACTTTACAATCAATAAACTCATAAAGATTTAGAGTAAAGATCACAAGGCAAAATAACAGGTTTGCTTTATTGTAGCGCTTCTCTGCAGTAAATACAGTGGGTATAGAAAAGAATCACCCCCTTTAAAATAATTACATTTTATAGCTTTGCAGCCTGAAATGAAGACACACATTTTTGTTTTTTCCAGCTTTACTTACTCTGCAACTTATAACATCCAAATAAAAGATATAACACCAACATGTCAGAAACAAATAAAAAAAAATTAAAACACAGAATCACCCCCTTGAGTCAGTATTTTGTTGAACCACCTTATGCTTTAATTACAGTCTTTAGTCTGTTGGGATATGTCTCTACTAACTTTGCAATATTTGCCCACTCTTCTTTGCAGAACTGCTTAAGTTCAGTTAAATTTGATGGTGACCATTTGTGGACTGCAGTCTTCAAGTCATTCCACAGATTTTCAATGGAGTTTAAGTCTGGGCTCTTACTAGGCCATGCAAGGACATTCACCTTTTTTTCTCCTTCAACCGCTGTGTGGTCATTTTTGCTGTGTGCTTTGGGTCATTGTCATGTTGGAAGGCAAACCTTCTTCCCATTGACAACTTTCTGGCAGAGGGCAGCAGATTTTCCTCAAGAATTTGACGGTATTTTGCCGCATCAATTTTTCCTTCTGAGCTGTATTGGATTACCACCAGACATATCGTTTGGTGTTGAGGCCAAATAATCCAATTTTATAGTCTCACCTGACCATAACCCCTTTTTCTATGTGCCCTCAGAATCTTCAAGGCGAGTTTTGGCAAAGTTGTGACTACATGTGGCCTTTCTTGAGGAGTGGCTTTTTTCTTGCAACCCTCCCATACAAGCCACATTTGTGAAGAATTTGTGATATTGTTGTCACATGCACGCAATGACCACTTTTTGTCACAAATTCTTGCTGTAGACCTCTGGTAGCCTCTCTGTCCAGGTTCCTCCTGGCTCTTTCATTCAGTTTGGAGCAAAGTCCTGATCCAGGGAAGATCTGTGTTGTACCAAATACCTTCCAATTCTTAACAATAGACTTCACTGTGCTTCTAGGCTTTTTTAAAGCCTTTGAAATTTTTTTGTTCCCATCTCCTGACTTGTGCCTCTCCAAAACTTTATTCCACAGATGTTTTGACAGTACCTTGCCACTCATAGTTGATTGTTTGCTTCAGTTGCACTACCAGGGACGGAAATGCTTCAGAAAAGCTCTTTTCATGCTGAGCTAATCAAAATGATCACAGGTGATTACTGTTGAAAGTCAAATGGCTTAGTGTGCCATTGAGAAGTTGATTAGCTACACCTGATTGAGTTTACAAGTCATTTTTGGAAGGGGGGTAATCATTTTTCCAACTCAGTGATTCTGTTTTTTTTTTTTTTTTTCATGTTGATGTTATATCTTTCACTTGGATGTTATAAGCTGCACTACAGTAAATTCCACTGGGTAAAACAAAAACAGTGTCTGTCTTCATTTCAGGTTGCAAAGCAACAAAATTTGATTATTTTAAAGGAGGGTGAATATTTTCTATACCCACTGTGCTTATCTACCTTTTATTCTGTTCCAGGAGTGAAGCACAGCCCAGTATAAAATATGAGTCATTGGTATGACAGCGCTGATTGGCCCAGAGCTATCATATGGAGTCAGTGACTTGAGCCTTCATACCCAAAAGTACCAAGTATTTCCTTTGGCTTCCAAAACTAAACATCGGGGCAGGTGGTGAAGGTAAATATACGCTTGAAGCATATGGTGGGGATTAATGCAAATCTGTTGTCTGCATCTTATGTGAACAACTTGTGAATCTTGAGTGAATCTTAAACTAGAAGGTATTCAGAAATAACTAGTTTAGTTATTTTTCTTTCTGTTAATCACATGCCAAACCACTGAATATATTTACGTTTATGTGTTTAAACTTTTATATTATAATAATTGTCTGCCGGTTGTTGAGCGTCAGCTGGATTGGAGGCATATAGGGACGCCAGGAGCAGCCCCTAGCATGGCGGCCACTCCCCGGGGGTTAACTGGATGCTGGAACAACAATCAGCACTAATTTATTAATATTTAAATCTATTTTTTCTTTTATCTTTTCACAATTTTTATCATTTTTTATTGTTTTTTTCTTTCCTTTTAACCATCATCTCCCCCTTCCCACCTAACCTTACCCCCCCCCCCTTCCCTTTTGATTTCTCCCCCCCCCTCTTCCTTCTCTTCTTCACTATGCTACTTGCAATTCTGTTCTTTCTTTTCTTCTCTTTTCCACCTATCTTTCCTTGTACTATACAGTTCTTAATAAATATTTGATAGATGATATACCACACTACCTATAAATTTTGTAAATCAAGAATTCAACGGTCCCTAGTGCCTCCCGTGTCCGCCGTGGGGGGAAACACCTTTGGGTTCCTCTGTCTGTGCTGCCCTACTGCCGCAACTTTTTATGGTAAGCAATGCATATCTTTTCTCAGAACCCAGTGTCAAGGTGTCAAGTTCTCACGTACCTGACTGATGAGCCCGATAGTGCAGAGGAAAGCCTCCCCTCCTCGTGGCCCCTGGTAGAGCAGACAGGTGGCACGGGAGTGCAGAATGGTATGAGTGCCTGGCAGGATCAACAGCAGATGGGTCAGATGGCTGGCACACCAGAAAGGACCAGCAAGCTGGATGGATCAGCAGACAGGTGAGCAGACTGGATGGATCAGCAGACAGGTGAGCAAACTGGATGGATCAGCAGACAGGTAAGCAGACTGGATGGATCAGCAGACAGGTAAGCAAACTGGATGGATCAGCAGGCAGGTGAGCAGACTGGATGGATCAGCAGGCAGGTGAGCAGACTGGATGGATCAGCAGGCAGGTGAGCAGACTGGATGGATCAGCAGGCAGGTGAGCAGACTGGATGGATCAGCAGGCAGGTAAGCAGACTGGGACTGAAGCTGGATGGCTGCAGTAGGTAAGTATAGCAGACTGGAGTTGAGTCTTGGAACGTCAGGCAGGCCGGGTCAATAATCAGGCTGGCAACAAAGGTACAAGAGGAGCAGGCAGAAGGAATCGTCAAACAAGGCAAGGGTCAGGTGCAGGCGGATAACAGGAACAGTCTCAAAACAAGCCGGGTCAAACAGGAGCAGATATCAGATCTTCAGGAAACACATACACAGAGCTGCAGATCAAACAGCAAGGACACAGAGCTGCTGAGGTGTTTAAATAAGGTAGCCTGTTGCCAATCACTGAAATCAGCCTGGACTAAGTTAACCCTTAGGTGGCAGATCCATGACATTGCCCCCTCCTAAAGGGCAGCCTCCAGATGCCCAATTGTGCTAACTTCACATCATGGGATCTCTTGAAGGATTGCATTAGTTCTTTAGCATGAATATTGCTTTCAGGCTCTCAAAAGTTATTTTCCGGCCCATACCCCTTCCAATTAATTAGATACTGAACCTGATTGTACCTCCTTCTACAATCCAAGATTGCCTCCACCTCAAATTCCTCCTCTCCGTTGACTATTACAGGCTCCGGTGGACCAGTACTTCGTTCAGGGAAGGGATTCGGAACAGCAGGTTTCAAAAGAGTCACATGGAAGACGGGGTGAACTTTAAGTGAATCGGGTAATTCCAGCTCATAGGTAGGGATGAGCTTCGAGTTCGAGTCGAACTCATGTTTGACTCGAACATTGGCTGTTCGCAAGTTCGCCGAACAGCGAACAATTTGGGGTTTTCGCGGCAAATTCGCACCCATGGCATGGGGGGAGGCTCCCGCTCTTCTCTTCTTCTTTTCTTCTCTTCTTCTCTTCTTCATTTTCTTCTCCGGGCCGCTCCGCACCCATGCTGGCATGGAGGGAGGCTCCCGCTGTGTGACAGCGCTCCTTGTCTGACAGTTCTTAAATAATGGGGGACGGGGCCACCCGGTGACCCCGCCCCCCTCTGACGCACGGGACATGACGGGACTCCCCTGTGGCATTCCCCGTGACGTCACAGGGAAGTCCTGTCAAGTCACCGTGCGTCAGAGGGGGGCGGGGTCACCGGGTGCCCCCCCCCCCCGTTATTTAAGAACTGTCAGACGAAGAGCACCGTCACACAGCGGGAGCCTCCCTCCATGCCAGCATGGGTGCGCAGCGGCCCGGAGAAGAAAATGAAGAAGAGAAGAAGAGAAGAAAAGAAGAAGAGAAGAGTGGGAGCCTCCCCCCATGCCATGGGTGTGGAGTGGCCCGAGGAGAAGAAGATAGAAGACGCCGCGGAGGAGATGCTGGATGAGAACGCCGGAGGAAGAACCAGAAGAGCCAGAAGAACCAGAAGAACCAGAAGATGAAGGAAGATAGAAGAAAGAAAAAGCATTTAAATAAAGGAATTGTCAAAAACTGTCTCTTGTCATTTTTAATATTTTTGACAGTTTTTTAGTGAAATGGTAGGGGTAAGTACCCCCTTACCATTTCACACAGGGGGGGCGGGATCTGGGGGTCCCCTTGTTAAAGGGGGCTTCCAGATTCCGATAAGCCCCCCGCCCGCAGACCCCCACAACCACCGGCCAGGGTTGTGGGGATGAGGCCCTTGTCCTCATCAACATGGGGACAAGGTGTTTTGGGGGGCTACCCCAAAGCACCCTCCCAATGTTAAGGGCATGTGGCCTGGTATGGTTCAGGAGGGGGGGGCCGCACTCTCGTCCCCCCTCTTTTCCTGCGGCCTGCCAGGTTGCGTGCTCGGATAAGGGTCTGGTATAGATTTTTGGGGGGACCCCACGCCGTTTTTCTTTTTTTTTGGGGCGTGGGGTTCCCCTTAAAATCCATACCAGACCTGAAGGGTCTGGTATGGAATTTAGGGGGAACCCCACGTCATTTTTTTTTTAAATTTTGGCCGGGGTTCCCCTTAATATCCATACCAGACCTGAAGGGCCTGGTATGGAATTTAGGGGGACTCCCACGTCATTTTTTTTTTAAATTTTGGTTTGGCGTGCCCCTTTGGGGAATTCCCATGCCGTTTTTATCAATGAACTTCTATGTGTCTTGTCGGCAATGCAATAGCCGCGGGTAGTTTTAAATGGGTTTTTTCCTTCAAAATGTCATTTTGCTGTCAGACTATTCTAAACACAGGAAACATGCGCCGCTTTACAGGCATACTAGAGACACCCCCCAGGTACGAAATTTAAAGGGATATTACTCTTTTATTGTTTGACTTTAAGCATTATTAAAATCACTGCTCCTGAAAAAATGGCCGCTTTTAAAACTTTTTTTTGCATTGATCCATGTCCCCTGGGGCAGGACCCAGGTCCCCAAACACTTTTTATGACAATAACTTGCATATTAGCCTTTAAAATTAGCACTTTTGATTATTCATGTTCGTGTCCCATAGACTTTAACGGTGTTCGCGTGCTCGAACGAACTTTTTTCCTGTTCGCATGTTCTGGTGCGAACCGAACAGGGGGGTATTCGGCTCATCCCTACTCATAAGCTACGTCATTGATCTTTCTCTTTACAGGGAAGGGGCCCATAAACTTAGGGCCCAATTTTCTTGAGGGGCAAGCCATTTTCAAGTTCACTGTAGACAACCATACCTGGTTACCGGGTTCCAGAATTAGTTCTCCTCGTTTTTTCCTGTCAAAGATCTTTTTATTGTACTCTTGTGTTTTGGTCATGGTCTCTTGTAATAGTTTGTTGTTTTTAGAGAAGAAATCTATTGTTTCAGAGACTGCAGGGATTGAGCATTCAGGTATGGTACTAGGCAGGAAGGAGATAGGTACTAGCTGTAATTAGCAAAAAATGGAGTTTGTTTGATGGCAGAATGGGAAGAGTTATTATAAGTGAACTCGGCAATGGGGAGTAAACCGACCCAGTCATCTTGTGAGAACAAAGAAAAGCAACAGAGGTATTGCTCCAGGGCCTGATTGGTTCTTTCTGTTTTCCCGTTCGTCTGAGGGTGGTATGCGGAGGAGAAGGCCAATTCAATCTCAAGGGATCCACACAGAGCTTTCCAAAACTTGGAGGTGAACTGGAAACCTCGGTCAGACACAATGTTGGCTGGGACTCCATGGAGCCTTACAATTTCTTTGATGAATATTTTTGCAGTTTCCACAGCCGAGGGTGTTCCTTTCATGGGCAAAAAATGGGCCATTTTGGACAGCCTGTCCACCACCACGAAGATGGTAGAAAAACCCTTTGCCGGAGGGAGTTCCACAATGAAGTCCATTGAGATCATTTTCCAGGGTCTCTCTGGAACGGGCAATGGCTTCAGTAAACCCCAGGCTTTTACCTTATTGTTCTTGCTTCGGGAGCAAGTAGTACAAGACTCCACATTACTCTTACAGTCATCTACCACCTGAGGCCACCAGAACGTGTGTTGTACCAGTTCAGCCATCTTCAGGGCACCGAAGTGCCCAGCCAGCTTGTGGTCATGACAGAGCTCCAATACTGCCACCCTTCAGTCCTTAGGTACAACAATTTTACCTTCATGCCACAGCAGGCCATCCTGTGCCTGTAAGCTGGTTTCAGAAGGCGAAGCAACCTCAGCAGAAGCCTGTTTGATTCGGGATAGCAGATTCTCCTGTAGTATAAGAAAGTTTCCTGAGGGAAGGATGGTGTCTGGAAGTGTGGACCTCTCAGAGTCGTTGAACATACGTGAGAGTGCATCTGGTTTTGTATTCTTCGACCCTGGCCTGTACGTTATATGGAATGAGAATCTAGAGAAAAAAAGTGCCCACCTTGCCTGCCGTGGTTTTAATCTCTTTGCTGCTCTCAGATATTCCAAATTCTTGTGGTCCGTATAGACCAGAATGGGATGTGCTGCACCTTCAAGTAAGTAACACCATTCTTCGAATGCGGCCTTGATGGCCAAAAGCTTACGGTCTCCCACATCATAATTTCTTTCCGCTGTAGATAATTTGCGGGAAAAAAAAGCAACTGGGTAAAGTAGGGCTTTAGCTCCTTGCCGTTGAGACAGCACAGCCCCTACTGCAACTTCCGAGGCGTCAACTTCAAGAACAAACGGTAAGGCAGGGTCAGGGTGCTTCAAGATGGAGGCTGAAGTGAACAGTTTTTTGAGGGCTTCAAATGCCGATTGTGAATTGGGAGACCAGAGGAATCAAGTTCCTTGTTTAGTTAGTTCGGTAATGGGGGCAATAATAGCAGGGAACCCCCTAATAAACTTCCGGTAAAAGTTGGCAAACCCAATGAAGCGCTGAACCCCCTTCTTGTTCACAGGAGCTGGTCAATCTAAGATGGCCGTGACTTTCTGGGGGTCCATCTTGATGCCTTCAACAGAGATTATCAAGCCTAAGAACTGGATACACTAAAGTTCAAATTCGCACTTCTCCGGTTTGGCGTAGAGGCCATGCTGCTGGAGTCGGGTTAGCACATTTCGGACATGCCTACGGTGGTCATCTACTGTGGAGGAGAAAATCAGGATGTCATCCAGGTACACAATGACGTACAAGTCCAGATAATCACGAAAAATGTAATTGACAAAGTGCTGAAAGGTGGCTGGTGCGTTGCATAACCCAAAAGGCATAACTAGGTATTCGAAGTGCCCGAATCGGGTACGAAAAGCCGTCTCCCACTCATCTCCTTCTCGAATACGGATTAGGTTGTATGCTCCCCGGAGATCCAGTTTAGTAAAGATGACTGCGGTTCCCAGTCTCTGAAACAGTTCGGGCACAAGAGGCAGTGGGTAACGGTTTTTGACAGTAATCTTGTTTAATTCTCGATAGTCTACGCAGGGGCGTAGTGAATAGTTCTTCTTTTCAACAAAGAAGATGCCTGCGCCAGCCGGAGAAGTAGATGGGCGAATAAATCCTTTCTTAAGGTTGTCATCAATATAGTCCTTCAGCGTGCCCAACTCAAGCTCGGTTAAAGGGAAAATCCTTCCGAAGGGGACCTCAGCCCCTGGTAACAGTTCAATAGGGCAGTCATAGGATCTATGGGGAGGAAGGGTCTCTGCACCCTTCTTACTGAACACGTCCAGAAAATCATGGTATGCCACTGGGATTGATTGGCGTAATTCAGGATCTGTGTCAGGGCAGAGTAAGGATGATGGGTTGACTGAGGCCTCTTGCAGGCAATGTTGCTGGCAAAAACTTGAAGGAAATTTGGTTTCTCCAGTGGCCCAGTTGATGTGGGGATTGTGGGCCTGCAGCCAGGGCATACCTAAGATGATGGGGAACAGAGGTGATGAAATGGCATCCAGGCGTAAAAACTCTTGGTGATAGGAAGCAATGATAGCCAGCAAAATGACAGTCTCCTGTGTGACCGGACCAGATTTAATGACAGAGCCATCAGCAAGATGTACGGCTAGTCTCCGGGTCTTTGGTTGAAGTGGAATGAGGTGTTTGGCTGCAAACGTCAAGTCTATGAAACAGCTGCAGGCTCCGGAATCAATTATGGCAGATACCTGGATACTCTTTCCTGGGAGCTGTAACATGATGGGGAGAGCAAAGTCAATGGCTTGGTTAGGTAAGACAGGAACATGCATTGAAGAGATTGAAAGGCACTTACGCATCTTTGCAGGACAAGACCTCACATAATGCCCGGGTCCCCCACAGTACATACAGAGGTTATTGATTCGCCTGCGCTGTCGTTCCTCCGTGGTGAGAGAGGGACGAAGCAAACCCAACTGCATGGGCTTGGAGGAATCCGGAGCCGGAGTAACTGGAGCAGAAGGAGTCTGGCTGGAGAAACTGGGAACTTTAGGTAGCATCCAAGTTGGCCGATATTGACCTATGGATCTTTCGGAGCGACGTTCCCTTAGACGTCGGTCAATCTGAATTGACAAAATAATAAGTTAGTCCAGAGATTGGGGTATCCCTACTCATGCCAGTTCATCCTTTAGAGGATCAGATAGTCCCATCCAAAATTGGTAACGAAGGGCCGCATCGTTCCAATTGGTATCAGAACTCCAACAGCTGAACTCGCTCATGTAGTCCTCTGCCGCTCTGCAGCCTTGCTGAAGTGCATGTAATGCGGCCTCAGCAGTGGCATTCTGCTGGGGTCCTCTTAAAGTTGTGACATAGCGACAAAGAATGTGGTGAGGTTGTTTAACGATTTGGCCTTTTGTTCCAGAAGGCGATGTGCCTAGACTTGGGGTTCAATGGTCAACAGGGAGATAACGAAACCCACTTTAGTTGCTTCCAGAGAAAAGGTGTGGTGTATTTGCTACGTTCACCCGCAAATCTTTCGGGCATGGGTACCCTTGGTTCTGGTGGTAACATCACTACTGAAGGTGCGGATGAGATACCAGCTGAGGTAGTGCTGGAGATGACAGAATTTGAACTCGTTCTTCCAGCCGAGTATATCCCTCTTTTAGATCTTTAACAGGTTGTGTCAAACCCACCAGGTGTTGGCACAGTTCTTCCATGGGGGAGGTTCCTCGCTCAAGCTCAGACATGGCTGTTTGATACTGTCAAGTTCTCACGTACCTGACTGATGAGCCCGGTAGTGCAGAGGAAGGCCTCCCTTACGTATCTGACTTGCGGCCCCTGGTAGAGCAGACAGGTGGCACGGGAGTGCAGAATGGTATGAGTGCCTGGCAGGATCAACAGCAGATGGGTCAGATGGCCGGCACACCAGACAGGACCAGCAGGCTGGATGGATTAGCAGACAGGTGAGCAGACTGAATGGATCAGCCGACAGGTGAGCAAACTGGATGGATCAGCAGACAGGTAAGCACACTGGATGGATCAGCAGGCAGGTGAGCAGACTGAATGGATCAGCAGGCAGGTGAGCAGACTGGATGGATCAGCACGCAGGTGAGCAGACTGGATGGATCAGCAGACAGGTGAGCAGACTGGATGGATCAGTAGACAGGTAAGCAGACTGGGACTGAAGCTGGATGGCTGCAGTAGGTAAGTATAGCAGACTGGAGGAGAGTCTTGGAACGTCAGGCAGGCCGGGTCGATAATCAGGCTGGCAACAAAGGTACAAGAGAAGCAGGTAGAAGGAATCATGAAACAAGCCAAGGGTCAGGTGCAGGCGGATAACAGGAACAGTCTCAAAACAAGCCGGGTCAAACAGGAGCAGATATCAGATATTCAGGAAACACATACACAGAGCTGCAGATCAAACAGCAAGGACACAGAGCTGTTGAGGTGTTTAAATAAGGCAGCCTGTTGCCAATCACTGAAATCAGCCTGGACTAAGTTAACCCTTAGGTGGCAGATCCGTGACACAAGGGATGCCATACACAGATATTCAATACAGGTGATCAGATTAAATAGAATGTACAGGCCGGCAACTCAACAGCTTCTCCATAGAAAATATTTATTTGAGCATTACAGCAATAACATCATCCAAAAGCTGACGTGTTTCGGCCTTAGGCCTCCATCAAAAGCATAAAATTATGACATTAAAAACAAGTATTTATATAAGGGAAGCAGCCCTTGTGAGGTATGAAGGGCATAAATCACTTAATTAAAAGAATCAACTCATTAATTGGTTACAGGTGGAGATGGCCAGACCTAGCCATCTCCACCTGTAAGCAATTAATGAGTTGATTTTTGATGAAGGCCTAAGGCTGAAACACATCAGCATTTTTGGATGATGTTATTGCTGTAATGCTCAAATAAATATTTTATATGGAGAAGCTGTTGAGTTGCCGGCCTGTACGTTCTATGGATCTTTTGTGATCCTAATTAGCCAGAGCACGACTACTCTACACACCAACTATACTATATAGCGGTAGAACATGGGTGAGTTTTTCTCTTACAAGTGATCTGATTGTTGGGCTGCACCAATAAATCAGGAACAAACGAGTAAGTGAAAAAAGTATGTTTATTTAATATAAAGACACACGTGCAAACCAAACAGCAAACCATAAACAAGTAATAAGTGCAAGACACAGCAAAACCCCAAAAACACCTAACTAACTAATAATGATATATTCATAAGCACAGGAAACAAACATAAATAACCCAGGCAGGGACAAAAGCAAAAGGAGAACAGAAGCCAGATATGAGGAAACAGACTGTAATGGGAGCAGGGAGCTTGTACAGGAAACAGGTCTCATGGACAGGGTACATGGAACGGAGTCCAGGACAAAAGCAGGAACAAAAGCAGGTTCAGGCAGGGACAAGGCTAGCAAATGGAATTTTGAAGCATTTGAGCCTTGGTTAAGTGCAGGCTTATATAGTCCAGCAAACCCCAACAGGTCTGCTTGATAGCTGGTTGGTAGTCTTGGCAGGGAGACACCCGCTGGTGGCCACAAGAACTACACCCTTTGGTGCTGACCAGAACAGTGCCACTAGCAGGTGAAACCAGTAATGACACCATTCTTGACACCCAGATCAGTTTTGCATGATGTTAAAGAAAACAACTTTTCTGTCTTGAAATTTGTACTAATCTTATAAACAATTGTTTAAATATGAAATTATGATCATGATTTATTTCAATAGAGGCTTATGACTGGCTCCTTCTGAAAAAGCAGCACTTTCTGCGAAACTAGTAAAGGACAATCGCCAAAATGCATCATATCTGATACCCTATCTTGCCGTTAACTAGCTGTGGAGTGTGGTAAAAAGAAGCATATACAAAGTGGGACGAGGAGTCTCACTCCATCCGCTGAAGTTAATGATGAAATGCTGCACAATGTTCAGCTAAAGCTACAAGTTTAGTGTAGTGCGTCCTCCTCACAGTGTTCAGCTAAAGCTACAAGTTAGTATAGTGTGTCCTCCTCACAGTGTTCAGCTAAAGCTACAAGTTTGTAAAGAGGGGGGAATTGTGGGACTTTATATGAGGCCAGGGCATCCGCCGTAGGTGGCCTCCATCCCTATTTGAATAAACAAAAAAAAAGGGAGAGGAGAAGTTGGGACTTTATATGAAGCATGCGGCCGAATAGAACAACATGAGCAGAGAATGACTGGTGGGTGTACAGAAATAATGATAGTTAGCCCAGTCACATAGTGTTGTGGCATGTACATAGTAATATAACATGAACCAGTATCCTGATTATACCATTTATTAGATATAGCAATCATATCGTAACAAAAATAACATAGGTAACATGAGTGGTACATGACATTAACAACATGATAAAAGGAGAGGGCGGCCACCAGATATGCATTTCTGTGTTCACGCATTATAATAAGTTCATAAAATAATTGGTAAAGGCCAATATGGAAAAGTAAAATCATAAACATATGATAGAATATCACTCTTGGATGAAATTGGTATAAAGGGCATCTCTATAGCTCGACGCGTTTCATGGATACCTCCAATCTTCAGGAGCAGATGCAATAATCTATAAACATAACATATGATAAATTGGTAAAACTGGCCGATTGAACAAAGGGGAATTGCCACATACAGGGGCTAGAGAGGCAAGGAGAGCAGAAGTATTGATGAATGGTAACGATGTTAAGAATCTATGGCACCCATAGACAACTTACAATTGAGCTGTGATGGCATGCGAAGGCGCAATGGGCCCGGACCCGCTGGGGAACAAGTATCCTCCCGGGAGCTGAGGCGGCAAAACCCATGGACAAGGGTGAAGAAATGACGTGTGGGAGGGAGATAACTGAGGGGTGACAGCCCAATTACCTAGAAAGTAGAGAGTGTAAACAAAAAAGTAAAATAGTATAGAAATAATATAAAATAATAAAAAATAAAAAAATAATAATAAAAATGATAAAAGAAGAAGGGGGGTAAAGCTGATGTATGTTAGAAAAAAGGTTGATGAAAGGTGAGGAAGATCACATGATAATCCATGATGGTACACCCTTGTCCATGGGTTTTGCCGCCTCAGCTCCCGGGAGGATACTTGTTCCCCAGCGGGTCCGGGCCCATTGCGCCTTCGCATGCCATCACAGCTCAATTGTAAGTTGTCTATGGGTGCCATAGATTCTTAACATCGTTACCATTCATCAATACTTCTGCTCTCCTTGCCTCTCTAGCCCCTGTATGTGGCAATTCCCCTTTGTTCAATCGGCCAGTTTTACCAATTTATCATATGTTATGTTTATAGATTATTGCATCTGCTCCTGAAGATTGGAGGTATCCATGAAACGCGTCGAGCTATAGAGATGCCCTTTATACCAATTTCATCCAAGAGTGATATTCTATCATATGTTTATGATTTTACTTTTCCATATTGGCCTTTACCAATTATTTTATGAACTTATTATAATGCGTGAACACAGAAATGCATATCTGGTGGCCGCCCTCTCCTTTTATCATGTTGTTAATGTCATGTACCACTCATGTTACCTATGTTATTTTTGTTACGATATGATTGCTATATCTAATAAATGGTATAATCAGGATACTGGTTCATGTTATATTACTATGTACATGCCACAACACTATGTGACTGGGCTAACTATCATTATTTCTGTACACCCACCAGTCATTCTCTGCTCATGTTGTTCTATTCGGCCGCATGCTTCATATAAAGTCCCAACTTCTCCTCTCCCTTTTTTTTTGTTTAAAGCTACAAGTTAGTGTAGTGCGACCTCTGCACAGTGTTCAGCTAAAGCTACAAGTTAGTGTAGTGCGTCCTCCTCACAGTGTTTAGCAAAAGCTACAAGTTAGTGTAGTGTGTCCTCCTCACAGTGTTCAGCTAAAGCTACAAGTTAGTGTAGTGCGACCTCTGCACAGTGTTCAACTAAAGCCACAAGTTAGTGCAGTGTGTCTTCTGAACAGTATTCAGCTAAAGCTACAAGTTAGTGTAGTGCGTCCTCCTCACAGTGTTCAGCTAAAGCTACAAGTTAGTGTAGTGTGTCCTCCTCACAGTGTTTAGCTAAAGCTACAAGTTAGTGTAGTGCGACCTCTGCACAGTGTTCAGCTAAAGCTACAAGTTAGTGTAGTGTGTCTTCTGAACAGTATTCAGCTAAAGCTACAAGTTAGTGTAGTGCGTCCTCCTCACAGTGTTCAGCTAAAGCTACAAGTTAGTGTAGTGCCTCCTCCTCACAGTGTTCAGCTAAAGCTACAAGTTAGTGTAGTGCATCCTCTGAACAGTGTTCAGCTAAAACTACAAGTTAGTGTAGTGCATCCTCTGAACAGTGTTCATCTAAAGCTACAAGTTAGTGCAGTGCACAGTGTTCAGCTACAGCTACAAGTTAGTGTAGTGCGTCCTCCTCACAGTGTTCAGCTAAAGCTACAAGTTAGTGTAGTGCATCCTCTGAACAGTGTTCAGCTAAAACTACAAGTTAGTGTAGTGCATCCTCTGAACAGTGTTCATCTAAAGCTACAAGTTAGTGCAGTGCACAGTGTTCAGCTACAGCTACAAGTTAGTGTAGTGCGTCCTCCTCACAGTGTTCAGCTAAAGCTACAAGTTAGTGTAGTGTGACCTCTGCACAGTGTTCAGCTAAAGCTACAAGTTAGTGTAGTGCATCCTCTGCACAGTGCTCAGCTAGCACAGTGTTCAGCTAAAGCTACAAGTTAGTGTAGTGCATCCTCTGAACAGTGTTCAGCTAAAGCTACAAGTTAGTGTAGTGCGTCCTCTGAACAGTGTTCATCTAAAGCTACAAGTTAGTGTAGTGCACAGTGTTCAGCTAAATCTACAAGTTAGTGTAGTGCGTCCTCTGCACAGTGTTCAGCTAGCACAGTGTTCAGCTAAAGCTACAAGTTAGTGTAGTGCATCCTCTGAACAGTGTTCAGCTAAAGCTACAAGTTAGTTTAGTGCGTCCTCTGAACAGTGTTCATCTAAAGCTACAAGTTAGTGTAGTGCACAGTGTTCAGCTAAAGCTACAAGGTAGTGTAGTGCGTCCTCCTCACAGTGTTCAGCTAAAGCTACAAGTTAGTTTAGTGCGTCCTCCTCACAGTGTTCAGCTAAAGCTACAAGTTAGTGTAGTGCGTTCTCCTCACAGTGTTCAGCTAAAGCTACAAGTTAGTGTAGTGCGACCTCTGCACAGTGTTCAGCTAAAGCTCCAAGTTAGTGTAATGTGTCCTCCTCACAGTGTTCAGCTAAAGCTACAAGTTAGTGTAGTGCGTCCTCCTCACAGTGTTCAGCTAAAGCTACAAGATAGTGTAGTGCAACCTCTGCACAGTGTTCAGCTAAAGCTACAAGTTAGTGTAGTGCGACCTCTGCACAGTGTTCAGCTAAAGCTCCAAGTTAGTGTAATACGTCCTCCTCACAGTGTTCAGCTAAAGCTACAAGTTAGTGTAGTGCGTCCTCCTCACAGTGTTCAGCTAAAGCTACACGATAGTGTAGTGCGACCTCTGCACAGTGTTCAGCTAAAGCTACAAGTTAGTGTAGTGTGTCCTCTGAACAGTGTTCAGCTAAAGCTACAAGTTAGTATAGTGCGACCTCTGTACAGTGTTCAGCTAAAGCTACCTGTAGAAGGTTGGTGGTGTTTTCCTGATCTTATCACTACCGCAGGCAGCTACATTATTTTAATGTTAGTGTAGTGTGTCCTCTTCAAAGTGTTCAGCTAAAGCTATCTGTAGAAGGTTGGTGGTGTTTTCCTGATCCTATCACTACCACAGGCAGCTACATTATTTACATGTTAGTCTAGTGCGACCTCTGCACAGTGTTCAGCTAAAGCTATCTGTAGAATTTTGGTGGTGTTTTCCTGATCCTATCACTACCGCAGGCAGCTACATTATTTACACGTTAGTGTACTGCGACCTCCTCACAGTGTTCAGCTAAAGCTATCTGTAGAAGGTTGGTGGTGTTTTCCTGATCCTATCACTACCGCAGGCAGCTACATTATTTACACGTTAGTCTAGTGCGACCTCTGCACAGTGTTCAGCTAAAGCTATCTGTAGAATTTTGGTGGTGTTTTCCTGATCCTATTACTACCGCAGGCAGCTACATTATTTACACGTTAGTGTAGTGCGACCTCTTCACAGTGTTCAGCTAAAGCTATCTGTAGAAGTTTGGTGGTGTTTTCCTGATCCTATCACTACCGCAGGCAGCTACATTATTTTAACGTTGATGTAGTGCGTCCTCTTCACAGTGTTCAGCTAAAGCTATCTGTAGAAGGTTGGTGGTGTTTTCCAGATCCCATCACTACCTCAGGCAGCTACATTATTTTAACATTAGTGTAGTGCGTCCTCTTCATAGTGTTCAGCTAAAGCTATCTGTAGAAGGTTGGTGGTGTTTTCCTGATCCTATCACTACCGCAGGCAGCTACATTATTTTAACGTTGGTGTAGTGCGTGCTCTGCACAGTATTCAGCTAAAGCTACAAGTAAGTAAGTGCGACCCCTGCACACTGTTCATCTAAAGCTACCTGTAGAAGATTAGTGGTGTTTTCATACTACAGGCAGGCAGTTGATTTTTGCTAGCTGCAGTATCAGTATATATATATTTCAGCTTAGTGCAGCTACATCTCACTGCAGGCCATTAGTATATCTGGAAGGCCAACAAGGAGAGGCCGACAGTCACAAGCCAATAAAAGAGGGCAAGCAGGCTCTGTGTCTAGAGGCAACCTAGAGGCATCCTCATCAGCACATGGCCATGGGACACGCTTGACCTTTTTTTCGGCAGCTTCCCGTGTTGAGCCGCAACATGTGGAAGATTTGGTCGAGTGGAAGACCAAGCCATCCTCATCCTCCTCATCCTCTCTCACCCATGCTCAGGGTACTTTGTCTGGCAAAGCAGCTGCCAACGCGGCCTCTTCCCTCGGCTCAATGGCTTCAGTGACTCCTTCCCTAGCCCCACCATGTCCTCCTGAGGAGTCCCTCGAACTGTTTGACCACAGTGTTGGGTACATGCTCCAGGAGGATGCCCAGCGTTTAGAAGGCTCCGATGATGATACTGAGCTTGATGAAGGCAGTAACATGAGCACGGACAGAGGGGGTGCCCAAGAAGGACAGCAATCTGGCAGTCATGCTCCCCCTGCTGCAGCATACTGCCAGGTTTGTTCCATTGATTAGGAGGGAGGGGATGTTGAGGTCACTGACTCAACGTGGGTGCCTGATAGGAGAGAGGAGGAGGAGGCACATCACCAACGAGGCAGGATGACCTCCAGGGGCCAGCCTAAGGGCAGCACACTGACTGCATCACACCGCAAAGCTCCACATGTACAGGGCGCTGCTATCTCTGTGCGTTATTCCAAAAGTTCTTTGGTGTGGGCCTTTTTTGAGACGAGTGCATCAGATCGCACCGCTGCTATTTGCAACATATATCTCAAGCTTATCTCGCGTAGCCAAAACATCTCCCGCTTGGGAACCACATGCTTGACCAGACATATGTTGTCCTGCCATGCAGTTCGTTGGCAAGCGTATCTAAAATACCCACACCAAAGAACAAAGATGACCTCTCCTTCCTCCTCATCAGCTGAGATCTCCAACCCCACTATACCTTCAGTCCTCTCTGAGACCTGCACTGAGAGGAATGAAGGTGTAGAATTAGGTGTGTCACAGCCAAGTACTTGTGGGCAATCTGCTTTCGGTACACCGACGTCAGATTGTACCAGGCAAATTTCCCTGCCCCAGCTGCTGCACCGCCAAAAGAAGTTCGCTCCCAGCCATCCACATGCCCTTCAACTGCTATTTTTTCAGTTGGTAGAATCTGCCCCCTTCCGTGAGTTTGTGGAATGTGCGGTTCCTCAGTGGCAGGTACCCAAACGCCACTTTTTCTCACGGAAGGCGATTCCGGCTCTCTACCGGCACGTGGAAGGCAATGTCCATGCCTCGCTGGACAGGGCAGTCAGCGGTAAGGTGCATATTACCGCTGACTCATGGTCCAGCAGGCATGGACAGGGACGTTACCTAAGTTTTACCGCGCATTGTGTGACTCTGCTGGCAGCTGGGAAGGAGACAGGACAAGGTGCAGTAGTGTTGGAGGTTGTTCCGCCACCACGCCTCCAAAATGCCACTACTAATGATTCTGACACACCTCTCTCCTCCACCCCTCCTCTTCTTCTTCTTCCATGGCCTCTTCCTGTGCTTTGTCCTCGGAACCAGCGGTGCTCCATAGGCGTTCATGGGGCTACGCAAGTATGCAGGCCAAAAGATGCCATGCAGTGCTTGAGCTGGTGTGCTTGGGGGACAGGAGCCACACTGGGGCAGAGGTTCTGTCAGCTCTGCAGGGGCAGGTTCAGAGGTGGTTAATGCCACGCCAACCTTAAGGCAGGAATGGTGGTTTGCGACAATGGCACCGACCTCCTCTCCGCCCTCCAACAGGGACAACTGACCCATGTGCCCTGTTTGGCTCACGTCCTTAACTTGGTGGTGCAGCGGTTCTTGGGCAAGTACCCGGGCTTTCAGGATGTCCTGAGGCAGGCCAGGAAAGTCTGTGTGCATTTCCGCTGGTCATATAATGCCAGTGCTCGGCTGGCAGACCTCCAAAAGGAATTTAACCTGCCCAAGAACCGCCTAATCTGTGACATGCCCACCAGGTGGAACTCAACGTTGGCCATGCTGCAGCAGCTGCACAGGCAGCAAAGGGCCATCAATGAGTACCTGTGTGACTATGGCACCAGGACAGGGTCAGGGGAGCTTGTTTTTTTTTCCCCACGCCAGTGGGCCATGATCAGGGATGCATGCACTGTCCTGTCACCATTTGAGGAGGCCACGAGGATGGTGAGCAGTGACAGTGCATGCATCAGTGACACTGTCCCCCTTGTCCACCTGTTGGAGCACACGCTGCGTGGAATAATGGACAGGGCACTTGAGGCAGAACAGAGGCAGGAGGAGGAGGACTTCCTTCGCTCTCAAGGCCCCCTTTATCCAGACAGTGCTCCTGCGTGCCCGCCGATCACACAGAAAGAGGAGGAGGAGGAGGATTGTGTCAGCATGGAGGTGGAGCCTGGCACTCAGCATCAGCAGCAGTCTTTAAGGGATCATTTACAGTCCCAAGAAACACATGGACTTGTACATGGCTGGGAGGAGGTGGCTACGGATCATGTCGTCCTTAGTGACCCAGAGGACTTCGGACAGAATGCCTCAGCAAACCTACGCTGCATGGCCTCCCTGATCATGCAAAGCCTGCGGAAGGATCCTCGTATTAGTGGTATCAAGGAGAAGGAACAATACTGGCTGGCAACCCTCCTTGATCCACATTACAAGGGTAAGGTTGCGGACCCTATCTTGCTGTCGCAGAGGGAGCATAAGATGAAACATCTTCGGGAGGCCTTGCAGAAAGGTCTGTGCAATGCGTTCCCAGAGACTGGGAGGTTACAAACTCCTGTTTCTGGACAACGTGTTGCTGAGGCTTCGGTCAGTCAAAGAAGGAGCGGTGGAGAAGGTGGCCGCCTGACCGATGCGTTAAGACAATTTTTTAGTCTGCAGCCCCAAGGTATGATCGGTTCCAGCAACCATCACCAGCATCTGTTTTACATGGTGCAGGAATACCTAGGGGCAAGATCTGACTTGGAAACCTTTCCCACCAAAAATCCTCTGGGTTACTGGGTCTTTAGAATGGATCACTGGCCAGACCTTGCACAGTATGCAATTGAGCTACTGGCCTGTCCTGCATCCAGCGTTCTTTCGGAACGCACATTCAGTGCTGCTGGAGGCTTTGTAACCGATCACAGGGTGCGTCTGTCCACCGACTCGGTCAATCGACTGACCTTCATAAAAATGAATCAGTCTTGGATCACCACCAGCTACCAAGCACCTGATGCTGATGTAACCGATTACATTTTTTTTGAAATGTCAGATCCCTTCAAAGACTGCCTATGCTGATGCTGAGTGACTACCCTGTTATACTGAGTAATTATCCTCTTCCTCCTCAATGATCATGGTGATAGCTTGTAAGAACATTTTTGGTTCTGGGCACCGCCAGTCCCGCCACCAGTGCCTAAGGCCCAATTTTTCAGCCCCTGTTTAACAGGGGCATGTAATTACAATTTTTGATGCAATTCTTTGCAGCAGGGCTAGTTCCTGCACTCCAACTAGAGCATTTGTGGGGGTTCCAGTGTTGTGGCACCACCACCACTACCAAAGGCCCAATTTTTCTGCCCCTGTTCAACAGGGGCATCTAATTACAATTCTTGATCTAATATTTCACAGCAGGGCCCGTTTCTGCGCCCACCAAGAGTATCTATGAGGACTTACAGTGTTGTGGCACCAGCACCACCACCACCACCAAACGCCCAATTTTTCTGCCCCTGTTCAACAGGGGCATCTAATTACAATTCTTGATCTAATATTTCACAGCAGGGCCCGTTTCTGCGCCCACCAAGAGTATCTGTGAGGACTTACAGTGTTGTGGCATCAACACCACCACCACCACCAAAGGCCCAATTTTTCTGCCCCGATCAACAGGGGCATGTAATTACAATTCTCGATCTAATATTTAACAGCAGGGCCCGTTTCTGCGCCCACCAAGAGTATCTGTGAGGACTTACAGTGTTGTGGCACCAGCTCCACCACCACCACCAAAGGCCCAATTTTTCTGCCCCTGATCAACAGGGGCATGTAATTACAATTCTTGATCTAATATTTCACAGCAGGACCCATTTCTGCACCCACCAAGAGTATCTGTGAGGACTTACAGTGTTGTGGCACCAGCACCACCACCAAAGGCCCAATTTTTTTCTGCCCCTGTTCAACAGGGGTATGTAATTACAATTCTTGATCTAATATTTCACATCAGGGCCCTGTGAGAGCTTACAGTGTTGTGGCCACAACAACACCTAAGGCCCAAATTTCTGCTGAGTATATAGGGCAGGCCCCTACTTTCAAATATCCAACTTACAAATGACTCCTACTTGCAAACGGAAGGAGACAACAGGAAGTGAGATGAAATCTACCCCTAGGAAGGGAAATTCTCTCCTGTAAGAGTTAATATGGGAAAAACTTTTCTCCTTTCCACTGATGCTTTATCACCAATCCTTTTTTAACAAAAAACCCCAAATTTTCAAAAGACATTTGTCATTGGGACAAAAAGTGAGGTGAAATCTTCTGAAGAGGAGCACAGACAGCAAAACAAATGTCACAGGGGTGATAACCCTTCCCTAGGTTTTCCAAAAAGCTTAAAATAGATTTTTTGGCTGGAGCTAAACACGTTAAAAATGCATCAGTTCAAAATTACAGATTCTACTTAACAACAAACCTACAGTCCCTGTCTTGTTTGCACTGCCTGTATACTGCTGTTCAGAGTATATAGGGCCTGGGGGCCCCACACCTTTCCTTTTTTAATTTGGGTGCGGGGTTCCCCTTAATATCCATACAAGACCCAAAGGACCTGGTAATGGACTGGGGGTACCCATGCCGTTTGTTGAGACACCGGGGGATGACGTCGCTGGATCCGACTTTCCTCATTGCACATGAGCAATAATCGCACATGTGCAGTGACCAAATGTGGGATGTGGCCAGCGGCCATGATCCTGTTGGGGATGGGTTGTCGCTCACTGAGGAGCGTCTCCCCTCCCTGGAGAAGCGCATGCCCGCCACTGGGGGAGCTATACATCAATCTGCCACATGCCGCAGCTAATCTGAAAGCAACGCATGATGTATTGTTTATAACAATTTATAACTTTGAATAACATTATCATAGAAGATTACCAGGTTATAGGGATTAACCATGGCCAGCTTACTAACCAAATTACATGCATATATTTACATATATAGAAATGTTAACATGTTAACTTCGCATCGGTGAGTCAATATTATAATGTTAGATGATTTTAATTCCATATTGGAATCAGGGAGAAAAAGTTGAATCAGTGTATCTCACTAGGGTAGCATTATCTGCCTCACACCGCTAGCACAGGAATAGGGCCAACATGATCAAAATATAAGGATATTTAAACCATAGTTATAGAAATGCTTTGTATGTGTGTTTTGTTTAAGCTGGGGGGTATATTAGCGTTTAATATCTCAATCCAAATAGCTTCTCGCTGGAGGATTATGCAATCCCAATCGCCTCCCCGCAAATCTTTAGGGATTACTTCAAGCACCACAAATGTAGCTACTTCAGGCTCAAATCTGTGGTGCAAGCCTATGTGATGGCCTACTGTAGTGAATTTTCCATTGGCAGAATAATATAGGTGATCTCCTATTCTTTGTTGGAGCTCTCTGATGGTCTTGCCCACATAAAAAGCATTGCAGGCACAGACCAACAGATAAATAACTCCTCTTGTGCTGCAGTTGGCATGGAATACAGGTGTAAATAATTCTCCGTTAGGAAGTGTAAATTTTGTGCCCTCCTGTACCCAGGGACGTCGCGCACATTGACCACAGTGAAAAATGCCACGAGGGTTCCTTGGACCACGAGGTCCCTCCTGGTAGTGGTTGCTCGTTAATTTATCTATCAGTGAAGTTGCCCTGCGGAATACCAACTTACCAACTCTGGAGTTGGTCTAATATACTTTTTGAGGTTATGATGATCGGTCAATATATGCCAATGATCAGATAGGAGGTTTCTTAATTGGTTATGATGGGCAGAGAATTTAGTTATAATTTAACTGTTTCGGGTTGCTTACTGCAAGGTGGACCATATAAGAGTGAGGATCTAATACGTGCCAGAGTTTTGTTATAGGCTTTTCTGAGGTTAGTTCGAGTATAACCTCTTGTTAGTAGGCTTTTACGTAAAGCAGAAGCTGGAGTATAGAAATCCTCGTCCTCTGTGTGCAGTTACATCGCAATCTTAGGTATTGGGTGTATGGTGTACTGCGAACCAGAGGACGAGGGTGTGCGCTGGAGGTGTGGAGTAAAGTATTTCCGGCTGTAGGTTTACGGTAAAGGTCTGTTTTAATTTGGCCGTTTGGACCTTCAATAATTCTCAAGTCTAGAAATGGGATGCCACTAGGGTCATAGCTTAGAGTGAAAGGGAGGCTGAAGTGGTTTTTATTTAGTGATTCGATGAATTTTATCAAGGCTGTTTCTGTTCCTGTCCAAATTAGGAACAGGTCATCGATGAATCTTTGCCAGCAGAAGACCTGGTTTAGAAAGGGTTGGAGTATTTCATCTGCAAAGACTGTTCTCTCCCATCCTCCTAGGAATAGGTTGGCATATGAGGGTGCAAAGGATGTGCCTGTGTTTGCAAGTAAATCTTGTCCATATAAACAAAGTCGTTTTTAGTCAGAATAAATTCCAGTAGTTTCAAAATAGATATATTTAGAGGCCAGGTGTTTCAATCCTGCTCCATTAGTAAGGTACCAGCCATCCGAACGCCCTGCTCGTGGGGAATGCTCAAGTATAATGCCTCTATGTCAGTAGCCAGGAGCAGGGCGTCTGGAGGGACCTGGGCCCCCTCAATGTGCTTAAGCAGATCTGTTGTATCTCAAATATATGAGGGTAGGCTAAGAATGTGGAGCATCAAAATTGTATCAATAAATTTACTAGCATTTTCTGTCAGGGAGCCTATTCTTGAAACTATCGGTCTCCCTGGTGGAGAGTTTTTTTGAGGAGTGTATAGAAGGTGGACATACATGGAGTTTTTGTATTAATGAAATCTAGGGTGTCCTTGTCAATCACTCCCTCCTGGAAGGCTCGGATGCAGAGACCCCAAAATTCTTTGATATATTGTTGTATTAATGTATCATTAATGGGTCTGTACCAAGTGGAATTTTCTAAAACATCTAGGAACATTTTTTGGTATTGGGGGTGTGTCATCAATACTATATTCCCGCCTTTGTCAGACCGTTTAATTATCGTTTCCGGACTTTTCTGTAGTTTAATTAAGGCCTGTGTCTGTTTTTTAGTCAGGTTCAATGGTATATCTGACCATTGTTGTTTCTTGAATGTTTTAATTGATTAATGTAGGAAAGCCCATATGGTTGGATAAGTCATTAGATCAGGGAATTTGCGTCACTCGAGTTTAAACTTTTTGTTGTTGTTGTTGTTCCACTGTATCTACTAGGGGGGAGGGGACAGAGGGGTCAAAGATGTAGATGGGAGGAGATTTTGGGATGAGGCTGATAGATCCTCATTACCGGTCCCCTCCTCAAATTGAAGCATGAGAACGCGCAGGGCCCTAAATTCTCGCATTGAAAAGTGTTTGGTCCTTTCAGCCAATTCTTTTTCTAAATTTAGCTGTTGTCTATCCTTATCGAAGGTAAATCTAAAGGTTAAATTCCGGCGAAGAGATACAAGTCTTTAATTGTGGTGAATGCGTTAACAGGTCCAGAAGGGCAGAAGCCCAAACCTAGTTGAAGAACTGTTTATTCTTCAGATTAATAATGTTCAGATGAGTCTGAGCGTTACATGTCCACCAAATACTTCACGTAAGAGATCACTCACTGGTGATGGGCACCCCTGAAGGACCCCAAAAAAAGTAAAAAAAAATGGTAAACACAAATTGCAACAAATGCCATTTCTCTGGGAACTCAAGTCCACACTAGTGGCATCCAAAATCTCACTTTGCACGGTGCTATTCCAAAAATTCTAAAATCTACTAACAAATCATTGATTGATAATCTGGATTTTTTTAGTGCCGACCACGCCAGAGCCCACCAAAGCAGCTTGGATTCATCTGTACTAAAGACTCCTCTACTAAACACCCTCCTAAATCCAGTACATTAGAAACATGCAATCTCAGACTCATCTGAACATTATTAATCTCACACCCACCATTTTAACATCTGAAAAAGAAACTGTTTTTTTAACTAGGTTTGGGCTTCTGCCCATCTGAACCCATTAACGTATTCGACACAATTAAAGACTTGTATCTCTTTCTCCTGGAATTTAACCTTTAGATTCATCTTCGTTAGGATAGACAACAACTAGATTTAGAAAAAGAATTGGCTGAAAGCACCAAACACTTTTCAATGCGAGAATTTAGGGCCCTGCTCATGCTTCTATATGAGGAGGTGACCGGTAATGAGGATCTATCAGCCTCATCCCAAAAATCACCTCCTATCTACATCTTTAAACCCCTCTGTCTCCTACACTCTAGGAGATACAGGGGAACAACAACAACAGTTTTTTTTTAATTCAAGTCACACAAATTCCCTGATCTAATGACTTATCCAGCCATATGGGCTTTCCTACATGAATCAACTAAAACACTCAAGAAACAACAATGGTCCGAAATACCTTTGAACCTGACTAAAAAACAGACACAGGCCTTAATTAAACGACAGAAATGTCCGGGTATGATAATTAAACGGTCCGACAAAGGCGGGACTATAGTATTGATGACACACCCCCAATACCAAAAAATATGCCTAGATGTCTTAGAAAATTCCACCTGGTACAGACCCATTAATGATACATTAATACAACAATATATCAAAGAATTTCGGGGTCTCTGCATCGGAGCCTTCTGGAAGGGGGCATGATTGACAAGGACACCCTAGATTTCATTAATACAAAAACTCCACGTATGCCCACCTTCTATACACTCCCCAAAAGTCATAAAAATCTCCGCTCTCCACCAGGGAGACCGATAGTTTCAGGAATAGGCTCCCTGACAGAAAATGCCAGTAAATCTATTGATACAATTTTGATGCCCCACATCCTTAGCCTACCCTCATAAATTTAAATACAACAGATCTACTTAAGCACATTGAGGGGGTCCAGGTCCCTCCGGATGCCCTGCTTGTGGCTATTGACATCAAAGCATTATACTCGAGCATTCCCCTCAAGCAGGGCGTTCGGATGGCTGGTACCTTACTAGTGAAGCAGGATCAAAACACCTGGCCTCTAAATATATTTATTTTGAAACTATTGGAATTTATTCTGACTAAAAACTACTTTGAATATATGGACCAGATTTACTAGCAAACACAGGGTGTGGCTATGGGCACATCCTGTGCACCCTCATATGCCAACCTATTCCTAGGAGGATGGGAGAGAACAGTCTTTGCAGATGAGTTACCCCAACCTTTTTAAACCAGGTCCTCTGCTGGCACAGATATATCGATGACCTGTTCCTAATTTGGACAGGAACAGAAACAGCCTTGATAAAATGAATCAAATCACTAAATATGGGGCATGGCATGACGGGGCATGTGAGCAGACCTGCTGCACGGAGCTCCCGCTAAAGATCCTGTTTATCATCCTTTCCTCACAACTGATTTAGCCCGTTTCTGCCCCAAAAGGCTGCCTGATACTTTCTGGAGTCGTTCGGTGCCATTAGCCATCCATCCTGAGTTGAGGATGACCCGGGGGAACCAAGGGAAACCGAGGCCTTGAAGTCCCAAGCTGACCAAGATGGCACCGGCCAGTCTCAGCCCAAAGCACAGCGTGGCCTGGAGAAGAAAACCGAGCAGGGGGGTAAGTCCAGCAAACTCCCTAAAACCAAAGAGCAATCCAGGGACATGCTTTACTATACTCAAAAGCTGGCTGGGCGCTCTGACTCCCTCCTGCCTGGCTCCTATCAGCCCTTATAAACCTCTGAGCTGGATAACAGGGAAGACACAAGCATGCTAGATGACACAGTGCCATTAGACATGCAGCAGGACCTCATGTCTGATCCATCTGACTCTCCCTCAGAAGATAGTGCTTAGCCCTCTCTGAGTGAAATCCTGCATGCTGTGCACAAATATACTGCCGCTGTATATGATCTGAAGGAGAAATTTGGAGGGCTGAGGGAAACAGTGTCCCTTATGCGTCAGGATCTCCAAAAGATCAGAGAGAGAACCACAGCAGTGGAGGGTCGGGTGAGCAACTTGGAGGACCAGTTGCCCCTCCATTTACAGAGATGTCAGGATGGCCACTCAAAACGCCTTTCAAGCCCTTAGTAAAACTGACGAAATTGAGAACCGTCTAAGACGCAACAATGTACGCATAGTGGGGCTCCCTGAAAAAGTGGAAGGCCGTGATCCCACAACATTTATTGAAGGATGGCTACAGGAAGTTTTTAGCAAAGAAGCTTTCTCCCCCATTTATACTGTAGAAAGAGCCCACAGGGTGCCCCTGCGACCCCTACCACCTGGGAACCCCCCACGATCAATGTTGGCCAGACTCTTGAATTACAAGGACAGAGAGGTGATACTGCGACTGGCTAGAGAAAAGGGCACTGTCAAGCATAATGGCACCAAAATCTCATTATATCCAGACTTCTCCGCTGAAGTGCAACGCAGATGATCGAAATTTGCAGATGTCAAGAAAAGGCTACAAAGGCTGCAGTTATCCTATGCAATGATGTTCCCAGGCAAGCTAAGGGTGACGGCCAATGGACAGAACCAATTTTTTGAAAATGCACAAGACGCTGTGACCTGGCTGGATCACAATGAGCAAGTTCTGCGCCCCAGGGCCGAGAAGATGGAGCCGGATAAACCAGACCTGGTAGAAGTAATGCAAGGAAATGCAGGGCGTCAATTCCCCATTTGTGTTTATCACTCTGAAGAGGAACTATACTTGTTGCTCACACAGCGAGTGATTACCGCAGAAAAATTGTTATTTTTTTAACACCGGTTATTTTCACTAAAAGCACCGGCCCTAACGGGTGATGTCACCGTGTTGGGTGTTTGTAAGCTATGTGAAGTGGGTTACAAGGCCACTGTTTCAAAGCCCTGTTGGCGTTAATAATAATAATAATAATCAGAACAGACAGCATACCCTACAGCCCCTGGACAGTACTGGCTGTGCGCGTTTCATCGTGGCCGGTTCCAGGGCTTCCAACATTTTTTATTTTTGCTATGTTTTCTATTGTTTTGCCGCGCAGTTGCGCGAGACTGTCCATCCTTCTCGAACACTGAGTTTCCATTGTGCAACCCCTTTGCAGAGAGATTGTTTTTTGATGCAACATGATCCAATACATCTGGGCCACCGTACAGTCCAAATCAGTCTGATCTTTAGAAGAGCACCCCTTCAATGTATTTTTAACTGTTTGCAATGGTGTCTACAGCTATGGTATCATGGAACGTGCGCGGAGTGAATGACCCTTTAAAAAGGACCATGATCTCCTCTGGTTTGCGCAAATTCCATCCAGCTATTATTGGCCTTCAGGAGACTCACCTCCTGGGAGACAATGTGGGATGTTTGCAATACGCCTGGGTGGGCAAATTGTATCATTCCACTCACTCTGCTTATTCACGTGGGGTGAGTGTACTGATACACAAAGCATTAGTATACCAGGAACTTGACTCGCTGGTGGATGCTTCTGGCAGATTTGTATTTATATACTGTATACCTTAATATTGCTGATAGCTTTTATATATATCCCACCCCCGTTTTCACGGGAAGTGTTACAGTTGTTGCTAACGTACCTGGCGGGCAAACCTGATGTCCCACTGCTGATTATGGGAGATTTCAACTGCTCTCTAGATCCCAAATTGGATAGGCATCCCCCAGTTCCTTCCCCCAAGGGTGGCAGGGGTACAGCGCTCAGCCGCCTATTGGCGGAGGTGGGTTGGATTGACATATAGCGTATACGTAATCCTGAGGTGAAGCAGTTTTCATGCTTCTCCAAGACCCACGGTTCTTTGTCCCATATCGACCTTAGTATAGGTACACCTAATATACTTGATCACACATCTAGGATAGAATACTTCCCTCATGGAGTGTCTGATCACTCGTCAGTGGCCCTGTGCTGATTACCCAACCCCCTACCTCGCTGCCTAAGGCGCCGTGGAAGCTTAATGCTTTCTGGCTTAAGCTGTTTAACTCCCCAGAGCGAATAACAACCCAAATTGAGCGATTCTTCCAATCTCATAAACATTATACGGATGACATTCAAAAATGGGAAGCCTTCAAGGCCTACCTTAGGGGGGTGTTTATTGCTGAGATAGCTAGAGTTAAAAGAAACTCCTCAGCCCTACTGGAGCAGGTGGGGGACCAGGTACGTCAGCTGGAACTATCCTATGTTACAGATCCAACAGATTCTGCAAGGGAGGCATGGATTTCGGTTTAGGACTCCCTGGACCGCTTGAGATCCTCCGCTGCAGAACGCAAGAGGTTTTTTAATAAGTTGGCATTTTATGAGGAAGGGGAAAAAACGGGACGCCTATTGGCAAGGATAGCCAGGTCGCAGCAACAGTCCCCGGCAGTTGGAGCAATCCGCACAACTAATGGTAGGGTGGTCAATGACCCCGAACACGTTATATCTGAGCTGGCATCCTTCTACAAGGATTTATAGGGTGCGAGGGATGGCTACTCGGATAGTGAGCTTGAGGCCTATCTGTCGGGGATTGAGCTGCCATCTCTGTCAGGGGAGGCCAGACAATTGCTGGAGGCTCCCATGACATTGGAAGAGCTACAAATTGCGGCATGCTCCTTTCTCACGTGCAAGCCGCCGGGGGAGGATGGCATCCCCATGGAAGTCTTTGCTCAGTATGGCGAGTGGATTATGCCAAACTTGCTAGAAGTGTTCAATGCCTCTCTCGAGGAGGGCAGTCTGCCGCCCTCAATGACTAGAGCTAACATAATTTTATTACTGAAACCTGGGAAAGATCCGGTTGACCCAGGTTCCTACAGGCCTATATCTCTCCTTCAAAGTGATGTTAAAATCCTGGCTAAGGTCCTGGCGCTGCGGGTCAACCGGATCATTACTTCCATAATACACCCTGATCAGGCAGGTTTAATGCCGCAAAAATCCACGGCCAACAACCTCAGGCGCCTATTTTTAAACATGCAGCTACAGTCTGACAATAAGGGTAAAAGGGCTTTGCTATCTCTAGACGCCAACAAGGCGTTTGACAGCGTGGGCTGGAGATATCTTTGGGCGGTGCTGTCCCGGTCTGGGTTTGGAGACCGATTCATAGCCTGGGTTAAATTGCTGTATGCCTCCCCACAGGCTACCATCAGGATGTCTGGTAGGATGTCTCGTGTTTGCTTTGGGCAGGGGCACAAGGCAGGGATGCCCCCTGTCCCCCCTGCTCTTTGCCATCGCTATTGAGCCACTGGCAGCTGTGGTAAGGGCAAGTCAGGGGATCACAGGGTTCAAGTATGGTAGCCTCCACGAGAAGATTATGTTGTACGCTGACGACATGATGCTTTTCCTGCTTTTCATCTTTGGCTGAGGTGACAACCATTATCTCAGGTTTCGGCCACTTTTCTGGCCTGACGATTAACTGGTCAAAGTCGGCTCTGATGATCCTGGACGAGGAGGGAGTGGTGAATTTGCCGGATTCCTGCTGGATTCCGGTGACGTCCTCATTCAAATACTTGGGCATACAAATCTCACCTAAACTTGCGGAATATTGTCATTTAAATATACATCCCTTACTGTCCAGACAAAATTACTGTCCAGACAAAATTAACACATGGAACAGGCTTAAACTTTCGCTGGCAGGTAAGGCCAATTTAATAAAAATGATATTAATGCCGCAGCTACTTTATTTCCTACACAACTCCCCGGTTGTGATACACCTTAAGATTTTTAGAGTGGTTAAAACCCTTTTTAGAAGACTATTATGGAATGCGGGCACCCCTAGAATCAAATTGGAACAATTACAGAACCCCAAGGACAGCGGAGGGCTGGCAGTACCCAACCCTTGGCTGTACTATATAGCAGCTCAACTGCAGCATCTAATTGGCTATATGGCCCGGGATCCGACCGGCTCATCGGTGCAGTTCATGCTGATTGGCTCTGGAGCAGAGACTATCCCGATGGGTCTGGAGGCCCAGTTGTTTCACAAATCCAATAAACAGACACCCACTTTCACTCTGATCCAGAAAATTTGGAACAAGGATAGGCAACTGCAAGAGGTGACAGGTTTCACGGAATATAGTCCGATATGGGGGAATCTCTCCTATGTCATGCTAGCAAAACTACAACAGGGTCCCAGATGGCGCTCTTTTGGCGTTATTTTATTAGCTCATATATTTCGGAATGGCAAGCTGATGCTGTTTTCGGAATTACAAGCCAAGAATAATTTACCAACTACCATGTACTACCCATATCTCCAGCTCAGACATGCGGTGGGCGCGCAGGGAGACGCTACTCTCTGGACCCAGTCAACATTTTTCATTTGCTGCAGTCCAGCACAGAAACTAAAGGGTTTATATCATACTGTTATCAAATGTTACTGATGCAACTTTTAAAAGCTCACCCAACTAAGGCACCGTCCCTATGGGAGAAGGATGTAGGTCCACTCATGGGAGTTCAATGGGAATAAGTTCTGCAATCTATTAATATATGCTCTCTAAATGTGACCCAAAAGGTCTCCCAATTATTTATAGTACTTAGAGTGCACTACACCCCACTTAAATTATATAAAATGGGTAGAAGGCCAGACTCTTTGTGTAGTAGATGTGAGCAACATCAAGGTGATCTCATTCACTTACTCTGGAGATGCCCAAAACTCCATAGGTACTGGAGCGAGGTACTGGGGACACTTAATCAAGTGTTACAGACTAACATTCCCCTAGATCCAATTCACTGTATATTAGGGGTCCTAGAGGATTTTGTCCCAGAAGTAGGGAGGAGCTTTGTGTTCGAGTCGAACCCATGTCGTTCGCCGAATTCCAAACTTTATGGGCCGTTCGCGCCAAATTCGTGTGGCGCGTCACGGCCCATAATTCACTGCAGCATCGCAGTGCATTGCTGGCTGATGATTGGCCAAGCATGCACTATGACCCGCATGTTTGGCCAATCACAGCGCCGTCGGTAGAGAGAGCTGTAATTGGCCAAAGCCAGGGTGGCTTTGGCCAATTATGGCTCAGGGGGTTTAGAACACGCCCCACACTATATAAGGCCGCCTGCACGGCGGCCCTGTGTAGTGTGTGTTTCGGCGTTGAAAGAGAGATAGATAGGCAGAGGGACAGTGTCATTTCATTTGAGTTAGATAGATTAGGCAGGACAATCAGTGAGTTAGCTGCACTTACAGTGTATTGTGTATATATATGCATCCCAGGTGTTGTATATATATATATATATATATACACTGTATTCAGTTTAGCTAGATCCGTTCCTGTTATCTTCTTACTGACAGGCAGGCTTGTCTTGTTACAGTATTTACAGCTACCTGAAGAAAATTGCTGGTGTTCTTTTGATCTTATTAGTACCACAGTCAGGCAGCTAGACTATTTACAGTTAGTGCAGTGCGTCCTGCTCTCAGTGTTCAGCTAAAACTACAAGTTAGTGTGGTGCGTCCTGCTCACAGTGTTCAACTAAAGCTACAAGTTATTTTTTTGCGAGCTCTGCACAGTGTTCATCTAAAGCTACAAGTTAGTGCAGTGCGTCCTGCTCACAATGTTCAGCTAAAACTACAAGTTAGTGTAGTGAGACCTCTGCACAGTGTTCATCTAAAGCTACAAGTTAGTTTAGTGCATCCTGCTCACAGTGTTCAGCTAAAACTACAAGTTAGTGTAGTGAGACCTCTGCACAGTGTTCATCTAAAGCTACAAGTTAGTGCAGTGCGTCCTGCTAACAGTGTTCAGCTAAAACTACATGTTAGTGTGGTGCGTCCTCCTCACAGTGTTCAGCTAAACCTACAAGTTATTTTTTTGCGAGCTCTGCACAGTGTTCATCTAAAGCTACAAGTTAGTGTAGTGCGTCCTGCTCACAGTGTTCAGCTAAAACTACAAGTTAGTGTAGTGAGACCTCTGCACAGTGTTCATCTAAAGCTACAAGTTAGTGCAGTGCGTCCTGCTCACAGTGTTCAGCTAAAACTACAAGATAGTGTAGTGAGACCTCTGCACAGTGTTTATCTAAAGCTACAAGTTAGTGCAGTGCGTCCTGCTCACAGTGTTCAGCTAAAACTACAAGATAGTGTAGTGAGACCTCTGCACAGTGTTCATCTAAAGCTACAAGTTAGTGCAGTGCGTCCTGCTCACAGTGTTCAGCTAAAACTACATGTTATTGTGGTGCGTCCTCCTCACAGTGTTCATCTAAAGCTACAAGTTAGTGCAGTGCGTCCTGCTCACAGTGTTCAGCTAAAACTACATGTTAGTGTGGTGCGTCCTCCTCACAGTGTTCAGCTAAACCTACAAGTTATTTTTTTGCGAGCTCTGCACAGTGTTCATCCAAAGCTACAAGTTAGTGCAGTGTGTCCTGCTCACAGTGTTCAGCTAAAACTACATGTTAGTGTGGTGCGTCCTCCTCACAGTGTTCAGCTAAACCTACAAGTTATTTTTTTGCGAGCTCTGCACAGTGTTCATCTAAAGCTACAAGTTAGTGTAGTGTGTCCTGCTCACAATGTTCAGCTAAAACTACAAGTTAGTGTAGTGAGACCTCTGCACAGTGTTCATCTAAAGCTACAAGTTAGTGCAGTGCGTCCTTCTCACAGTGTTCAGCTAAAACTACATGTTAGTGTGGTGCGTCCTCCTCACAGTGTTCAGCTAAACCTACAAGTTATTTTTTTGCGAGCTCTGCACAGTGTTCATCCAAAGCTACAAGTTAGTGCAGTGCATCCTGCTCACAGTGTTCAGCTAAAACTACATGTTAGTGTGGTGCGTCCTCCTCACAGTGTTCAGCTAAACCTACAAGATATTTTTTTGCGAACTCTGCACAGTGTTCATCTAAAGCTACAAGTTAGTGTAGTGTGTCCTGCTCACAGTGTTCAGCTAAAACTACAAGTTAGTGTAGTGAGACCTCTGCACAGTGTTCATCTAAAGCTACAAGTTAGTGCAGTGCGTCCTGCTCACAGTGTTCAGCTAAAACTACAAGTTAGTGTGGTGCGTCCTCCTCACAGTGTTCAGCTAAACCTACAAGTTATTTTTTTGCGAGCTCTGCACAGTGTTCATCTAAAGCTACAAGTTAGTGCAGTGTGTCCTGCTCACAGTGTTCAGCTAAAACTACAAGTTAGTGTAGTGAGACCTCTGCACAGTGTTCATCTAAAGCTACAAGTTAGTGTAGTGCGTCCTGCTCACAGTGTTCAGCTAAAACTACAAGTTAGTGTAGTGAGACCTCTGCACAGTGTTTATCTAAAGCTACAAGTTAGTACAGTGCGTCCTGCTCACAGTGTTCAGCTAAAACTACAAGTTAGTGTAGTGAGACCTCTGCACAGTGTTCATCTAAAGCTACAAGTTAGTGCAGTGCGTCCTGCTCACAGTGTTCAGCTAAAACTACAAGTTAGTGTAGTGAGACCTCTGCACAGTGTTCATCTAAAGCTATAAGTTAGTGCAGTGCGTCCTGCTCACAGTGTTCAGCTAAAACTACAAGTTAGTGTAGTGAGACCTCTGCACAGTGTTCATCTAAAGCTACAAGTTAGTGCAGTGCGTCCTACTCACAGTGTTCAGCTAAAACTACAAGTTAGTGTAGTGAGACCTCTGCACAGTGTTCATCTAAAGCTATACGTTAGTGCAGTGCATCCTGCTCACAGTGTTCAGCTAAAACTACAAGTTAGTGTTGTGAGACCCCCTGCACAGTGTTCATCTAAAGCTACAAGTTAGTGTAGTGCATCCTGCTCACAGTGTTCAGCTAAAACTATAAGTTAGTGTAGTGAGACCTCTGCACAGTGTTCATCTAAAGCTACAAGTTAGTGCAGTGCGTCCTGCTCACAGTGTTCAGCTAAAACTACATGTTAGTGTGGTGCGTCCTCCTCACAGTGTTCAGCTAAACCTACAAGTTATTTTTTTGCGAGCTCTGCACAGTGTTCATCTAAAGCTACAAGTTAGTGCAGTGCGTCCTGCTCACAGTGTTCAGCTAAAACTACATGTTAGTGTGGTGCGTCCTCCTCACAGTGTTCAGCTAAACCTACAAGTTATTTTTTTGCGAGCTCTGCACAGTGTTCATCTAAAGCTACAAGTTAGTGTAGTGTGTCCTGCTCACAATGTTCAGCTAAAACTACAAGTTAGTGTAGTGAGACCTCTGCACAGTGTTCATCTAAAGCTACAAGTTAGTGCAGTGCGTCCTGCTAACAGTGTTCAGCTAAAACTACATGTTAGTGTGGTGCGTCCTCCTCACAGTGTTCAGCTAAACCTACAAGTTATTTTTTTGCGAGCTCTGCACAGTGTTCATCTAAAGCTACAAGTTAGTGTAGTGCGTCCTGCTCACAGTGTTCAGCTAAAACTACAAGTTAGTGTAGTGAGACCTCTGCACAGTGTTCATCTAAAGCTACAAGTTAGTGCAGTGCGTCCTGCTCACAGTGTTCAGCTAAAACTACAAGATAGTGTAGTGAGACCTCTGCACAGTGTTTATCTAAAGCTACAAGTTAGTGCAGTGCGTCCTGCTCACAGTGTTCAGCTAAAACTACAAGATAGTGTAGTGAGACCTCTGCACAGTGTTCATCTAAAGCTACAAGTTAGTGCAGTGCGTCCTGCTCACAGTGTTCAGCTAAAACTACATGTTATTGTGGTGCGTCCTCCTCACAGTGTTCATCTAAAGCTACAAGTTAGTGCAGTGCGTCCTGCTCACAGTGTTCAGCTAAAACTACATGTTAGTGTGGTGCGTCCTCCTCACAGTGTTCAGCTAAACCTACAAGTTATTTTTTTGCGAGCTCTGCACAGTGTTCATCCAAAGCTACAAGTTAGTGCAGTGTGTCCTGCTCACAGTGTTCAGCTAAAACTACATGTTAGTGTGGTGCGTCCTCCTCACAGTGTTCAGCTAAACCTACAAGTTATTTTTTTGCGAGCTCTGCACAGTGTTCATCTAAAGCTACAAGTTAGTGTAGTGTGTCCTGCTCACAATGTTCAGCTAAAACTACAAGTTAGTGTAGTGAGACCTCTGCACAGTGTTCATCTAAAGCTACAAGTTAGTGCAGTGCGTCCTTCTCACAGTGTTCAGCTAAAACTACATGTTAGTGTGGTGCGTCCTCCTCACAGTGTTCAGCTAAACCTACAAGTTATTTTTTTGCGAGCTCTGCACAGTGTTCATCCAAAGCTACAAGTTAGTGCAGTGCATCCTGCTCACAGTGTTCAGCTAAAACTACATGTTAGTGTGGTGCGTCCTCCTCACAGTGTTCAGCTAAACCTACAAGATATTTTTTTGCGAACTCTGCACAGTGTTCATCTAAAGCTACAAGTTAGTGTAGTGTGTCCTGCTCACAGTGTTCAGCTAAAACTACAAGTTAGTGTAGTGAGACCTCTGCACAGTGTTCATCTAAAGCTACAAGTTAGTGCAGTGCGTCCTGCTCACAGTGTTCAGCTAAAACTACAAGTTAGTGTGGTGCGTCCTCCTCACAGTGTTCAGCTAAACCTACAAGTTATTTTTTTGCGAGCTCTGCACAGTGTTCATCTAAAGCTACAAGTTAGTGCAGTGTGTCCTGCTCACAGTGTTCAGCTAAAACTACAAGTTAGTGTAGTGAGACCTCTGCACAGTGTTCATCTAAAGCTACAAGTTAGTGTAGTGCGTCCTGCTCACAGTGTTCAGCTAAAACTACAAGTTAGTGTAGTGAGACCTCTGCACAGTGTTTATCTAAAGCTACAAGTTAGTACAGTGCGTCCTGCTCACAGTGTTCAGCTAAAACTACAAGTTAGTGTAGTGAGACCTCTGCACAGTGTTCATCTAAAGCTACAAGTTAGTGCAGTGCGTCCTGCTCACAGTGTTCAGCTAAAACTACAAGTTAGTGTAGTGAGACCTCTGCACAGTGTTCATCTAAAGCTATAAGTTAGTGCAGTGCGTCCTGCTCACAGTGTTCAGCTAAAACTACAAGTTAGTGTAGTGAGACCTCTGCACAGTGTTCATCTAAAGCTACAAGTTAGTGCAGTGCGTCCTACTCACAGTGTTCAGCTAAAACTACAAGTTAGTGTAGTGAGACCTCTGCACAGTGTTCATCTAAAGCTATACGTTAGTGCAGTGCATCCTGCTCACAGTGTTCAGCTAAAACTACAAGTTAGTGTTGTGAGACCCCCTGCACAGTGTTCATCTAAAGCTACAAGTTAGTGTAGTGCATCCTGCTCACAGTGTTCAGCTAAAACTATAAGTTAGTGTAGTGAGACCTCTGCACAGTGTTCATCTAAAGCTACAAGTTAGTGCAGTGCGTCCTGCTCACAGTGTTCAGCTAAAACTACATGTTAGTGTGGTGCGTCCTCCTCACAGTGTTCAGCTAAACCTACAAGTTATTTTTTTGCGAGCTCTGCACAGTGTTCATCTAAAGCTATAAGTTAGTGCAGTGCGTCCTGCTCACAGTGTTCAGCTAAAACTACATGTTAGTGTGGTGCGTCCTCCTCACAGTGTTCAGCTAAACCTACAAGTTATTTTTTTGCGAGCTCTGCACAGTGTTCATCTAAAGCTACAAGTTAGTGTAGTGTGTCCTGCTCACAGTGTTCAGCTAAAACTACAAGTTAGTGTAGTGAGACCTCTGCACAGTGTTCATCTAAAGCTACAAGTTAGTGCAGTGCGTCCTGCTCACAGTGTTCAGCTAAAACTACAAGTTAGTGTGGTGCGCCCTCCTCACAGTGTTCGCTAAACCTACAAGTTATTTTTTTGCGAGCTCTGCACAGTGTTCATCTAAAGCTACAAGTTAGTGCAGTGCGTCCTGCTCACAGTGTTCAGCTAAAACTACATGTTAGTGTGGTGCGTCCTCCTCACAGTGTTCAGCTAAACCTACAAGTTATTTTTTTGCGAGCTCTGCACAGTGTTCATCTAAAGATACAAGTTAGTGTAGTGTGTCCTGCTCACAGTGTTCAGCTAAAACTACAAGTTAGTGTAGTGAGACCTCTGCACAGTGTTCATCTAAAGCTACAAGTTAGTGCAGTGCGTCCTGCTCACAATGTTCAGCTAAAACTACAAGTTGGTGTGGTGCGTCCTCCTCACAGTGTTCAGCTAAACCTACAAGTTATTTTTTTGCGAGCTCTGCACAGTGTTCATCTAAAGCTACAAGTTAGTGCAGTGCGTCCTGCTCACAGTGTTCAGCTAAAACTACAAGTTAGTGTGGTGTGTCCTCCTCACAGTGTTCAGCTAAACCTACAAGTTATTTTTTTGCAAGCTCTGCACAGTGTTCATCTAAAGCTACAAGTTAGTGCAGTGCGTCCTGCTCACAGTGTTCAGCTAAAACTACAAGTTAGTGTGTTGCGTCCTCCTCACAGTGTTCAGCTAAAACTACAAGTTCGTTTTTTGCGAGCTCTGCACAGTGTTCAGCTAAAGCTGCTTGTAGAAGGTTGGTGGTTTTCTCATTATACAGGCAGTTGATTATATATATATCCCAGCTTAGTGCAGCTACAGGCCATTAGTATGTCTGGAAGGCCAAGAAGGAGAGGCAGACAGTCACAAGCCAATAAGAGAGGGCAAGAAGGCTTTGTGTCTAGTGCTGGTCGTGGAGACAGTGCATTCTCATCAGCACGTGGCCATGGGACACGCTTGGCCTTTTTTTCGGAAGCTGGCCGTGTTGAGCCGCAACATGCGGAAGACTTGGTTGAGTGGATGACCAAGCCGTCCTCATCCTCCTCACCCTCTCTCACCCATGCTCAGGGTACTTTGTCTGGCAAAGCAGCGGCCTCTTCCCTCGGCTCAATGTCATCAGTGACTCCTTCCCTAGCCCCACCATGTCCTCCTGAGGAGTCCCTCGAACTGTTTGTCCACAGTGTTGGGTATATGCTCCAGGAGGATGCCCAGCGCTTGGAAGGCTCTGATGATGATACTGAGCTTGATGAAGGCAGTTACATGAGCACGGACAGAGGGGGTGCCCAAGAAGAACAGCAGTCTGTCAGTCATGCTCCCCCTGCTGCAGCATACTGCCAGGTTTGCTCCAGTGATGAGGAGGGAGGGGATGATGAGGTCACTGACTCAACGTGGGTGCCTGATAGGAGAGAGGAGGAGAAGGAGGCGGCACATCACCAACGAGGCAGGATGCCCTCCAGGGTCCAGCCTAAGGGCAGCACATTGACTGCATCACACCCCAAAGCTCCACATGTGCAGGGCGCTGCAGTCTCTGCGCGTTATTCAAAAAGTTCTTTAGTGTGGGCCTTTTTTGAGACAAGTGCAACATATTAATTTGTAAATCCCAAAAAATTAATATAAGCAGCGCTATTATTGGTGATATACCATACCCCAATGTTCAAGGTGTACAATCAGTGTATTGGGCTGATGTACACAACACTTATGTGTATCACTCTAATCTGTGAATAAATCCACCTCAAAAGGAATCCAGACATCAGTGATATAACATGACCCAGTGTTCAAAATATAAGACCAGTGTACTGAAGTACCATAAATGACACGTATGTATATCACTATTAAACTAAAAAATCTTTCAAAAGTCCATCATATATATATTAAAAGATTAATAAAAAATAGAAGTGCATCCGAAGAAATGTCCATAGAAGAAGACACCGTGAAAAAGTGTGCAAACTGCTGAAAAATGTCCACCAAGTCAAACGTGCCAGTGATTCCTCTCCCTCTGAATTTAACACTCACTGGATGAATATGCCTCACACTCTCGTGTTTTGGCAAAAGCGCATAAAACACTGTACACTGTACATTCAAGATCCAAGTTCCATCCGACCCAGTGTCATTTCATTCCATATGTAAATAAAAAATGTGCACATAGTGTGATACCGTAAAACACAACATTTGTTAAACTAGATTAGATTATTTTTAGTTCACATTTAAAGTGGCAGCTTTGTCTCATATAATTTTATATAAATTCACAGTTTGAATTACACTAAGTGGTGCAATAGACACTTTTCCTGAGTGCAGTGGTGGGGACTCAAGGAGGGCGCAGTTTTTTTGGGTACCAGTGATCATATTTGCAACATATGTCTCAAGCGTATCTCGCGTGGCCAAAACATCTCCCGCTTGGGTACCACATGCTTGACCAGACATATGTTGACCTGCCATGCAGTTCGTTTGGCAAGCGTATCTAAAAGACCCACACCAAAGAACAAAGAGGACCTCTCCTTGCTCCTCATCAGCTGAGATCTCCAACCCCACTATACCTTCAGTCCTCTCTGAGACCTGCACTGAGAGGAATGAAGGTGTAGAATTAGGTGTGACACAGCCATGTACTTGTGGGCAATCTGCTTTTGGTATACCGATGTCAGATTGTACCAGGCAAATTTCCCTGCCCCAGCTGCTGCACCGCCAAAAGAAGTTTGCTCCCAGCCATCCACATGCCCAGCGGTTGAATGCTAGCTTGGCAAAATTGCTAGCACTTCAACTGCTATTTTTTCAGTTGGCAGACTCTTCCCCACTACTAATGATTGTGACACACCTCTCTCCTCCACCCCCTCCTCTTCTTCTTCCTCCATGGCCTCTTCCTGTGCTTTTTCCTCTGAACCAGCGGTGCTCTGTAGCCGTTCAAGGGGCTATGCAAGTACGCAGGCCAAAAGATGCCATGTGGTGTGCTTGGGGGACAGGAGCCACACTGGGGCAGAGGTTCTGTCAGCTCTGCAGGGGCAGGTTCAGAGGTGGTTGACGCCACGCCAACTTAAGGCAGGAATGGTGGTTTGCGACAATGGCACCAACTTCCTCTCTGCCCTCCGACAGGGACAAATGACCCACGTGCCCTGTTTGGCTCACGTCCTTAACTTGGTGGTGCAGTGGTTCTTGGGCAGGTACCCGGGCTTACAGGATGTCCTGAGGCAGGCCAGGAAAGTCTGTGTGCATTTCCGCCGGTCATATAATGCCAGTGCTCGGCTGGCAGACCTCCAAAAGGAGTTTAACCTGCCCAAGAACCGCCTAATCTGTGACATGCCCACCAGGTGGAACTTAACGTTGGCCATGCTGCAGTGGCAGAGGGCCATCAATGAGTACCTGTGCGACTATGGCACCAGGACAGGGTCAGGGGAGCTTGGTTTTTTTTCCCCACGCCAGTGGGCCATGATCAGGGATGCATGCACTGTCCTGTCACCATTTGAGGAGGCCACAAGGATGGTGAGCAGTGACAGTGCATGCATCAGTGACACTGTCCCCCTTGTCCACCTGTTGGAGCACACACTGCGTGGAATAATGGACAGGGCACTTGAGGCAGAAAAGAGGCAGGAAGAGGAGGACTTCCTTAGCTCTCAAGGCCCCCTTTATCCAGACAGTGTTCCTGCGTGCCCGCCGATCACACAGGAAGAGGACGAGGAGGAGGAAGATTGTGTCAGTATGGAGGTGGAGCCTGGCACTCAGCATCAGCAGCAGTCTTTAAGGGATTAGTCCCAAGAAACACATGGACTTGTACGTGGCTGGGAGGAGGTGGCTGCGGACCATGTCGTCCTTAGTGACCCAGAGGACTCCGGACCGAATGCCTCAGCAAACCTACGCTGCATGGCCTCCCTGATCCTGCAAAGCCTGCGTAAGGATCCTCATATTCGTGGTATCAAGGAGAAGGACCAATACTGGCTGGCAACCCTCCTTGATCCACGTTACAAGGGTAAGGTTGCGGACCTTATCTTGCCATCGCAGAGGGAGCAGAGGATAAAACATCTTCGGGAGGCCTTGCAGAAAGGTCTGTGCAACGCGTTCCCAGAGACTGGGAGGTTACAAACTCCTGTTTCTGGACAACGTGTTGCTGAGGCTTCGGTCAGTCAAAGAAGGAGCGGTGGAGAAGGTGACCGTCCGACCGATGCGTTCAGACAATTTTTTGGTCCGCAGCCCCAAAGGTATGATCAGTTCCAGCAACCATCGCCAGCGTCTGTTTTACATGGTGCAGGAATACCTAGGGGAAAGATCTGATTTGGACACCTTTCCCACCGAAAATCCTCTGGGTTACTGGGTCTTGAGGATGGATCACTGGCCAGAGCTTGCACAGTATGCAATTGAGCTACTGGCCTGTCCTGCATCCAGCGTTCTTTCGGAACGCACATTCAGTGCTGCTGGAGGCTTTGTAACCGATCACAGGGTGCGTCTGTCCACCGACTCGGTCGATCGACTGACCTTCATAAAAATGAATCAGTCTTGGATCACCACCAGCTACCAAGCACCTGATGCTGATGTAACCGAATAATTTTTTTTGAAATCTCAGATCCCTTCAAAGACTGCCTATGCTGATGCTGAGTGACTATCCCTGAGTAATTATCCTCTTTCTCCTCAATGATCACGCTGATAGCTTGTAAGAACATTTTTGGTTCTGGGCGCCACCACCAGTGCGTAAGGCCCAATTTTTCAGCCCCTGTTTAACAGGAGCGTGTAATTACAATTTTTGATGCAATACTTTGCAGCAGGGCTCGTTTCTGCGTTCCAACTAGAGTATCTGTGAGGAGTTGCAGTGTTGTGGCACCGGCACCAGTGCCTAAGGCCCAATTTTTCAGCCCTTGTTTAACAGGGGCATGTAATTACAATTTTTGATGCAATACTTTGCAGCAGGGCTCGTTTCTGCGTTACAACTAGAGTATCTGTGAGGGGTTGCAGTGTTGTGGCACCAGCACCAGTGCCTAAGGCCCAATTTTTCAGCCCCTGTTTAACAGGGGCGTGTAATTACAATTTTTGATGCAATACTTTGCAGCAGGGCTCGTTTCTGCGTTCCAACTAGAGTATCTGTGAGGGGTTGCAGTGTTGTGGCACCAGCACCAGTGCTTAAGGCCCAATTTTTCAGCCCCTGTTTAACAGGGGCGTGTAATTACAATTTTTGATGCAATACTTTGCAGCAGGGCTCGTTCCTGCGTTCCAACTAGAGTGTCTGTGAGAACTTACAGTGTTGTGGCACCAGCACCACCACCACCACCACCACCAAAGGCCCAATTTTTCTGCCCTTGTTCAACAGAGGCATATAATTACAATTCTTGATCTAATATTTCACATCAGGGCCCATTTCTGCGCAGACCAAGAGCGAGTGAGGACTTACAGTGTTGTGGCATCAGCACCACCACCACCAAAGGCCCAATTTTTCTATCCTTGTTCAACAGGGGCATGTAATTACAATTCTTGATCTAATATTTCACAGCAGGGCCCATTTCTGCGCCCATCAAGAGCGAGTGAGGACTTACAGTGTTGTGGCACCAGCACCGCCACCATCACCAAAGGCCCAATTTTTCTGCCCCTGGTCAACAGGGGCATGTAATTACAATTCTTGATCTAATATTTCATAGGAGGGCCCTGTGAGGGCTTACAGTGTTGTGGCCACAACAACACCTAAGGCCCAAATTTCTGCTGAGTATATAGGGCAGGCCCCTACTTTCAAACATCTAACTTACAAACGACTCCTACTTGCAAACGGAAGGAGACAACAGGAAGTGAGATGAAATCTACCCCTAGGAAGGGAAATTCTCTCCTGTAAGAGTTAATATGGGAAAAACATTTCTCCTTTCCACTGATGCTTTCCAATCCTTGTTTCACAAAAAACCCCAAATTTTCAAAAAACATTTGTCATTGGGACAAAAAGTGAGGTGAAATCTTCTGAAGAGGACGACAGACAGCAAAACAAATGTCACAGGGGTGATAACCCTTCCCTATGTTTTCCAAAAAGCTTAAAAAAGATTTTTTGGCTGGAGCTAAACACGTTAAAAATGTACCCGTTCAAAATTGCAAACAGATTCTACTTAACAACAAACCTACAGTCCCTGTCTTGTTTGCACCGCCTGTATACTGCTGTTCAGAGTATATAGGGCCTGGCGGCCCCACACCTTTCCTTATTTTAATTTGGGTGCGCGGTTCCCCTTAATATCCATACAAGACCCAAAGGGCCTGGTAATGGACTGGGGGGTACCCATGCCGTTTGTCTCACTGATTTTCATCCATATTGCCAGGACCCGACATTACATTAAACCCGCAAGCAGTTTTAAATGAGATTTTTTCCTTTAACCACTTGCCGACCGCCTCACGCCTATATACGTGAGCAGAGCGGCACGGGCAGGCAAAATCACGTACCTAGTACATGATTGCCTTCCCGCGGGTGGGGGGTCCGATCGGACCCCCCCCCGGTGCCAGCTGCGGTCGGCATTTGGCTGGGAGCATTGAGAGACGAGGGGGAGGCCATCCGATCTTGGCCCCCCCCTCACGATCGCTCCCAGCCAATGAGAAACATCCCCTGCCTCTGTATAGTACACAGAGGCAGAGGATGTGATGTCATCTCTCCTCGGCTCGGCAGTTTCCGTTCCAGCGCCGAGGAGAGATGACATGTAAGTAAGTGCACAACACAAACATACACAGTAGAACATGCCAGGCACACTAAACACCCCGATCCCCCCCCCGATCCCCCCCCAATCACCCCCCCCTGTCACAAACTGACACCAAGCAGGTTTTTTTTTTTTTTTTCCTGATTACTGCATAGTGTCAGTTTGTGACAGTTAGCAGTGGTAGGACAGTAAGTATTACCCCCCTGTAGGTCTAGGGTACCCCCCTTACCCCCCCTAATAAAGTTTTAACCCCTTGATCACCCCCCCTCACCAGTGTCGCTAAGCGATCATTTTTCTGATCGCTGTATTAGTGTCGCTGGTGACGCTAGTTAGGGAGGTAAATATTTAGATTCGCGGTCAGCGTTTTATAGCGTCGGGGACCCCCATATACTATCTAATAAATGTTTTAACCCCTTGATTGCCCCCTAGTTAACCCTTTCACCACTGATCACCGTATAAGTGTTACGGGTGACGCTGGTTAGTTCGTTTATTTTTTATAGTGTCAGGGCACCCGCCGTTTATTACCGAATAAAGGTTTAGCCCCCTGATCGCCCGGCGGTGATATGCGTCGCCCCAGGCAGCGTCAGATTAGCGCCAGCACCGCTAACACCCACGCACGCAGCATACGCCTCCCATAGTGGTATGGTATCTGTACGGATCAATATCTGATCCGATCAGATCTATACTAGCGTCCCCAGCAGTTTAGGGTTCCCAAAAACGCAGTGTTAGCGGGATCAGCCCAGATACCTGCTAGCACCTGCGTTTTGCCCCTCCGCCCAGCCCACCCAAGTGCAGCATCGATCGATCACTGACACTTACAAAACACTAAACGCATAACTGCAGCGTTCGCAGAGTCAGGCCTGATCCCTGCGATCGCTAACAGTTTTTTTGGTAGCGTTTTGGTGAACTGGCAAGCACCAGCCCCAGGCAGCGTCAGGTTAGCGCCAGTACCGCTAACCCCCACGCACGCACCGTACACCTCCCTTAGTGGTATAGTATCTGAACAGATCAATATCTGGTCCGATCAGATCTATACTAGCGTCCCCAGCAGTTTAGGGTTCCCAAAAACGCAGTGTTAGCGGGATCAGCCCAGATACCTGCTAGCACCTGCGTTTTGCCCCTCCGCCCGGCCCAGCCCAGCCCACCCAAGTGCAGTATCGATCGATCACTGTCACTTACAAAACACTAAACGCATAACTGCAGCGTTCGCAGAGTCAGGCCTGATCTCTGCGATCGCTAAAAGTTTTTTTGGTAGCGTTTTGGTGAACTGGCAAGCGCCAGCGGCCTAGTACACCCCGGTCGTAGTCAAACCAGCACTGCAGTAACACTTGGTGACGTGGCGAGTCCCATAAGTGCAGTTCAAGCTGGTGAGGTGGCAAGCACAAGTAGTGTCCCGCTGCCACCAAAAAGACAAACACAGGCCCGTCGTGCCCATAGTGCCCTTCCTGCTGCATTCGCCAATCCTAATTGGGAACCCACCGCTTCTGCAGCGCCCGTACTTACCCCCCATTCACATCCCCAACCAAATGCAGTCGGCTGCATGAGAGGCATTTTTATGTCCTCCCGAGTACCCCTACCCAACAAACCCCCCCAAAATAGATGTCGTGTCTGCAGCAAGCGCGGATATAGGCGTGACACCCGCTATTATTGTCCCTCCTGTCCTGACAATCCTGGTCTTTGCATTGGTGAATGTTTTGAACGCTACCATGCACTAGTTGAGTATTAGCGTAGGGTACAGCATTCCACAGACTAGGACACACTTTCACAGGGTCTCCCAAGATGCCATCGCATTTTGAGAGACCCGAACCTGGAACCGGTTACAGTTATAAAAGTTACAAGTTTGCAAAAAAACCACAAACAAAAATTAAAAAAAATAGTTGTTGTTTTATTGTTCTCTCTCTCTATTCTCTCTCTATTGTTCTGCTCTTTTTTACTGTATTCTATTCTGCAATGTTTTATTGTTATTATGTTTTATCATGTTTGCTTTTCAGGTATGCAATTTTTTAACTTTACCGTTTACTGTGCTTTATTGTTAACCATTTTTTTGTCTTCAGGTACGCCATTCACGACTTTGAGTGGTTATACCAGAATGTTGCCTGCAGGTTTAGGTATCATCTTGGTATCATTCTTTTCAGCCAGCGGTCGGCTTTCATGTAAAAGCAATCCTAGCGGGTAATTAGCCTCTAGACTGCTTTTACAAGCAGTGGGAGGGAATGCCCCCCCCTCACCGTCTTCCGTGTTTTTCTCTGGCTCTCCTGTCTCAACAGGGAACCTGAGAAAGCAGCCGGTGATTCAGCCAGCTGACCATAGAGCTGATCAGAGACCAGAGTGGCTCCAAACATCTCTATGGCCTAAGAAACCGGAAGCTACGAGCATTTTATGACTTAGATTTCGCCGGATGTAAACAGCGCCATTGGGAAATTGGGGAAGCATTTTATCACACCGATCTTGGTGTGGTCAGATGCTTTGAGGGCAGAGGAGAGATCTAGGGTCTAATAGACCCCAATTTTTTCAAAAAATAGTACCTGTCACTACCTATTGCTATCATAGGGGATATTTACATTCCCTGAGATAACAATAAAAATGATTTAAAAAAAAAAATATGAAAGGAACAGTTTAAAAATAAGATAAAAAAGCAAAAAAATAATAAAGAAAAAAAAAAAAAAAAAAGCACCCCTGTCCCCCCTGCTCTCGCGCTAAGGCGAACGCAAGCATTGGTCTGGCGTCAAATGTAAACAGCAATTGCACCATGCATGTGAGGTATCACCGCGAAGGCCAGATCGAGGGCAGTATTTTTAGCAGTAGACCTCCTCTGTAAATCTAAAGTGGTAACCTGTAAAGGCTTTTAAAGGCTTTTAAAAATGTATTAACTTTGTTGCCACTGCACGTTTGTGCGCAATTTTAAAGCATGTCATGTTTGGTATCCATGTACTCGGCTTAAGATCATCTTTTTTATTCCATCAAACATTTGGGCAATATAGTGTGTTTTAGTGCATTAAAATTTAAAAAAGTGTGTTTTTTCCACAAAAAATGCGTTTGAAAAATCGCTGCGCAAATACCGTGTGAAAAAAAAAAATGAAACACTCACCATTTTAATCTGTAGGGCATTTGCTTTAAAAAAATATATAATGTTTGGGGGTTCAAAGTAATTTTCTTGCAAAAAAAAATAATTTTTTCACGTAATCAAAAAGTGTCAGAAAGGGCTTTGTCTTCAAGTGGTTAGAAGAGTGGGTGATGTGTGACATAAGCTTCTAAATGTTGTGCATAAAATGCCAGGACAGTTCAAACCCCCCCCAAATGACCCCATTTTGGAAAGTAGACACCCCAAGCTATTTGCTGAGAGTCATGTCGAGTCCATGGAATATTTTATATTGTGACACAAGTTGCGGGAAAGAGACAAATTTTTTTTTTTTTTTTTTTGCACAAAGTTGTCACTAAATGATATATTGCTCAAACATGCCATGGGGATATGTGAAATTACACCCCAAAATACATTCTGCTGCTTCTCCTGAGTACGGGGATACCACATGTGTGGGACTTTTTGGGAACCTAGCCGCGCACGGGACCCCGAAAACCAATCACCGCCTTCAGGCTTTCTAAGGGCGTAAATTTTTGATTTCACTCTTCACTGCCTATCACAGTTTCGGAGGCCATGGAATGCCCAGGTGGCACAAAACCTCCCCCAAATGATCCCATTTTGGAAAGTAGACACCCCAAGCTATTTGCTGAGAGGTATAGTGAGTATTTTGCAGACCTCACTTTTTGTCACAAAGTTTTGAAAATTGAAAAAAGAAAAAAAAAAATTTTTTTCTGGTCTTTCTTCATTTTCAAAAACAAATGAGAGCTGCAAAATACTCACCATGCCTCTCAGCAAATAGCTTGGGGTGTCTACTTTCCAAAATGGGGTCATTTGGGGGCGTTTTGTGCCATCTTGGCATTTTATGGCCTTCAAAACTGTGATAGGTAGTGAGGCGTGAAATCAAAAATTTATGCCCTTAGAAATCCTGAAGGCGGTGCTTGGTTTTCGGGGCCCCGTACGCGGCTAGGCTCCCAAAAAGTCCCACACATGTGGTATCCCCGTACTCAGGAGAAGCAGCTGAATGTATTTTGGGGTGCAATTCCACATATGCCCATGGCCTGTGTGAGCAATATATCATTTAGTGACAACTTTTTGTAAATTTTTTTTTTTTTTTTTTGTCATTATTCAATCACTTGGGACAAAAAAAATAAATATTCAATGGGTTCAACATGCCTCTCAGCAATTTCCTTGGGGTGTCTACTTTCCAAAATGGGGTCATTTGGGGGGGGGTTTGTACTGCCCTGCCATTTTAGCACCTCAAGAAATGACATAGGCAGTCATAAACTAAAAGCTGTGTAAATTACAGAAAATGTACCCTAGTTTGTAGACGCTATAACTTTTGCGCAAACCAATAAATATACGCTTATTGACATTTTTTTTACCAAAGACATGTGGCCGAATACATTTTGGCCTAAATGTATGACTAAAATTTAGTTTATTGGATTTTTTTAATAACAAAAAGTAGAAAATATCATTTTTTTTCAAAATTTTCAGTCTTTTTCCGTTTATAGCGCAAAAAATAAAAATGGCAGAGGTGATCAAATACCATCAAAAGAAAGCTCTATTTGTGGGAAGAAAAGGACACAAATTTCGTTTGGGTACAGCATTGCATGACCGCGCAATTAGCAGTTAAAGCGACGCAGTGCCGAATTGTAAAAAGTGCTCTGGTCAGGAAGGGGGTAAATCCTTCCGGGGCTGAAGTGGTTAAAAATGACATTTTGTGCAGGGACTGTTTTAAACACGAGAAACACGCGCCACTTTACAGGCATACTATAGACACCCCCCAAGTACGATAGTTAAAGGAATATTTCACTTTTTTTTTTTACTTTAAGCATCATTAAAATCACTGCTCCCGAAAAAAAAGACGTTTTTCAAGTTTTTTTTTGCATTGATACATGTCCCCTGGGGCAGGACCCGGGTCCCCAAACCCTTTTTAGGACAATACCATGCAAATTAGCCTTTGAAATGAGCACTTTTGATTTCGAACGTTCGAGTCCCATAGACGTCAATGGGGTTCTAACGTTCGTGCGAACCTGGGGGTGTTCGGCTCATCCCTACCCGGAAGAGATGACTAGAATAGCACTCACTAGGGCACTCTTCCAGGCACGCAAACTTATACTGATTGGCTGGAAATCGGTCTCACCACCCTCAGTGACCTCCTGGATAACACATATGGGTAACACCTTGACTATGGAAAAATGTATTTACCAACATAGGGGTAGCTCTAATAGATTTGAGAGAATCTGGGTACCATGGTTGGACACCCCTGGACTAAGTCCCAGGGAACTGGTACTGTCTAAATTGCCACAGTGACCTGGGGGAGGTCCATGAGGTTTACTAAAGACTAAAGGTCAGAAGTTTGATGAGTATTGGGACGTTATACACATCTTTGTTATATAGACAAGACTTTGGTAATAGATGATGGATAGACTGTACCGTTTGCATGAAAATGTATTCATGTATGATGCTTGTACTTTGGAAACTATGTGAACTTGTTCAATAAACACCTTTTTGATTTTTAAAAAAAAAATCACTAAATAAAAACCACTTTCACCTCTGTTTCACTTATGACCCTAGTAGCATCCAATTTCTAGACTTGAGAATTATTAAAGGTCTGAACGGCCAAATCAAAACAGACCTTTACCGTAAACCTACAACCGGAAATACTTTACTCCACGCCTCCAGCGCACACCTTCATCCTCTAGTTCGCAGTATACCATACACCCAATACCTAAGATTGTGACGTAACTGCACAAAGAGGATGAGGATTTCTATACTCAGGCTTCTGCCTTACACGAACGCCTACTAACAAGAGGTTATACTCGTACTAACCTCAGAAAAGCCTATAACAAAACCCTGGCACTAGATCCTCGCTCTTATATGGTCCTCTTTGCAGTAAACAACCAGAAAGAGTTAAAATTATAACAAAATTCTCTGCCCATCATAACCAATTAAGAAACCTCCTATTTGATCATTGGCATATATTGTCTGATCATCAAAAGTATGTCAGACCAACTCCAGAGTTGGTATTCCGCAGGACAACTGAGAGATAAATTAACAAGCAGCCACTACCAGGAGGGACCTCATGGTCCATTTTTCGCTGTAACCATATAACTATGGTTTAAATATCCTTTTGTTTTGACCATGTTGGCCCTATTCTTGTCCTTGTGGTGCAAGGCAGATAATGCTACCCTAGTGAGATACATTGATTCTTCCTGATTCCAATATGGAATTAAAATCATCTAACATTATAATATTTACTCACAGATGCAGAGTTAACATGTTAACATTTCTATATATGTAAAAATATGTATGTATTTTGGTTAGTAAGCTGGCTGTGGTTAATCCCTATAACCTGGTCATCTTCTACCCTAATGTTATTCAAAGTTATAAATTGTTATAAACAATAAAAATAACAAAAAATACCACGCTTCCCAATTATTTGAGCTGCAGTTCTAGTTGTAGGCATACAAAAATACATAAATCAGAATAATCTAAAAGAACCGCGCTACAAAATTGAAAATATAAAAAAAAGTCGTCATAAAAACCCTATGACGACGTCCAATAGGACGAAACGTACGTCGGAAGGCAGACGCGCTGACGTCACCATTTTCATCTCACTGCGAACGGGTGTATGCAGGCCAGCCGGCTGTTCCATTTTCTTACACGCTTTTAATCGTGCTTTTTTGATGTAAGTGCAATTATCCCTTGTTTTAATAAATCGTTTTATACTGATTCACACTATGGAGAATGTATCTTTTATCTCTCTGGGTTCCCCCTGCTGACCATTTGGATTCACTGGACAGAGAGTTCCTGGTTGTCCTTCCCCTGTGAAGAGATTGAAGGTGTTGTCCCCATTGAGTGGATATCTACATATAAGCTGATATAAAGCTTGCCTTTGGTAAGCGTGCATTTCTATAGGTGGTGAATTTTTCACTGGGTGTTTGTTGATGAACTCTTAATAATCACCATTTAAACATTTATTTGGCCTCAGGGATTCATTTTTCTTCAGTCATCGTCATTTATTTTTATTTTTATAATTTCAAGTCACTATTGATTTTTGTTTTTTTCATTCTACCACTACTTGGTTGGGACTTAATATTACACAGTGTTTTTTTATTAAAAAACATTTTTGGTCACTCTTAATGATTATTTTTTATTAATTTTTGCATTTTGTGGTTTTATTCACATTTATATTTTTAATTTTGTAGCGCGGTTCTTTTAGATTATTCTGTTATAAAAAATACATCATGCGTTGCTTTCAGATTAGCTGCGGCATGTGGCAGCTTGAGATATAGCTCCCCCAGTGGCGGGCATGCGCCTCTCCAGGGAATTGAGACGCACCTCAGTGAGCCCCAACCCATCCCCACCAAGATGATGGCCGCATACCACATTTAATCACTGCGTGTGCGCGATTGTCGCACATGCACACTGAGGAGAGTCGGATCCAGTGACGTCATCCACCGGCGTCTGCCGGTTGTTGAGCGTCAGCTGGATTGGAGGCATATAGGGAAACCAGGAGCAGCCCCTAGCATGGCGGGCACTCCCCGAGGGTTAACTGGATGCAGGAACAACAATTAGCACTAATTTATTATATTTCAATCTATTTTTTCTTTTATCTTTTCACAATTTTTATAACTTTTTATTGTTTTTTTCTTTCCTTTTAACCATCCCCTCCCCCTTCCCACCTAACCTACCCCCCCCCCTTCCCTTTTGATTTCTCTTCCCCCCTCTTCCTTCTCTTCTTCTCTATGCTACTTGCAATTCTGTTCTTTCTTTTCTTCTCTCACTATACACTTCTTAATAAATATGTGATAGATGATATACCACACTACCTATACATTTTGTAAATCAAGAATTCAATGGTCCCTAGTGCCTCCCGTGTCCGCCGTGGGGGGAAACACCTTTGGGTGCCTCTGTCTGTGCTGCCCTACTGCCACAATTTTTATGGTAAGCAATGCATATCTTTTCTCAGAACCCAGTGTCAAGGGATGCCATACACAGATATTCAATACAGGTGATCAGATCCATAGAAAGTACAGGCTGTCAGCTCGACAGCTTCTCCATAGAAAATATTTATTTGAGCATTACAGCAATAACATCATCCAAAAGCTGACGTTTTTTTTCAGCCTTAGGCCTCCATCAAAAGCATAAAAATATGACATTAAAAACAAGTATATATATAAGGGAAGCAGCCCTTGTGAGGTATGAAGGGCATAAATCACTTAATTAAAAGAATCAACTCATTAATTGGTTACAGGTGGAGATGGCCAGACCTGGCCATCTCCACCTGTAACCAGTTAATGAGTTGATTTTTGATGAAGGCCTAAGGCTGAAACGCGTCAGCATTTTTGGATGATGTTATTGCTGTAATGCTCAAATAAATATTTTCTATGGAGAAGCCGTTGAGTTGCCGGCCTGTACTTTCTATGGATCTTTTGTGAGCTTAATTAGCCAGAGCAGGACTACTCTACACACCAACTATACTATATATAGCGGTAGAACATGGGTGAGTTTTTCTCTTACAAGTGATCAGATTGTTGGGCTGCACCAATGAATCAGGAACAAACGAGTAAGTGAAAAAAGTAAGTTTATTTAATATAAAGACACACGTGCAAACCAAACAGCAAACCATAAACAAGTAATAAGTGCAAGACACAGCAAAACCCCCAAAACACCCAAAAACTAACTAATAATGATATATTCATAAGCATAGGAAACAAACATAAATAACCCAGGCAGGGACAAAAGCAAAATGGGAACAGAAGCCAGATATGAGGAAACAGACTGTAATGGGAGCAGGGAGCTTGTACAGGAAACAGGTCTCATGGACAGGGTACATGGAACGGAGTCCAGGACAAAAGCAGGAACAAAAGCAGGTTCAGGAAGGGACAAGGCTAGCAAATGGAATTTTGAAGCATTTGAGCCTTGGTTAAGTGCGGGCTTATATAGTCCAGCAAGGCCCAACAGCTCTGCTTGATAGCTGGTTGGTAGTCTTGGCAGGGAGACACCTGCTGGTGGCCACAAGAACTACACCCTTTGGTGATGAGCGGAACAGTGCCACTAGCAGGTGAAACCAGTAATGACACCATTCTTGACACCCAGATCAGTTTTTGCATGATGTTAAAGAAAACAACTTTTTTGTCTTGAAATTTGTACTAATCTTATAAAATGATTTATTTCAATAGATGCTTATGACTGGCTCCTTCTGAAAAAGCAGCACTTGCTGCGAAACTAGTAAAGGGCAATCGCCAAGATGCATCATATCTGATACCCCATCTCAACACTGGGGGTCATTTCCATCCCTTCTACAATGTTCAAGCAGTACACATGGCTGTAACTATTGACTGTATCAAACAATTATTGTCAATGTGTTTTTTCCACAATGTTTTTATCATCTAAACTTTATTAAATTTTATTTAAAAAAAAATATACTCTTGTTTATGTCCTTGAGGTACCGAGATAGTCCAAATCTTTCTCCTCTTTGCCAGGAGCACTTCTGAGGTGACCCCAGGCTCCTCCTTCTGGAGATGCTATGCCACCAACTTGCCTCTCTTACCCAGGCAGTCAGAACACTGCGAGAAAGCTATCTCCAGCTAGAGGGTCACATTCAGTCCATGGCCTCTACCTCAGCAATAGACATGTGCATTCGTTTTCATCCGAATGCATTTTCGTCCGAATTTCAGGTATTTTCGTTATCATTTTTAACAAACGATAACGAAAATGCAGAATCCGAAAAACAAAAGATCCGACATAAACAAATGCTTTATGTTTGTTTTCGTTGCTACAACAGTTCGATATAGATAGGAGATTCGACATGATGATGACAATAACAATCTGTGTCCATCAAACCTGTGGTCGAATGTGCCTAACCTTAACTCTATTAGTCCAAGATTATTCTACATAGAGAGAAAAGATTTGACATAGAGAGAAAAGATTTGACGTAGAGAGAAAAGATTTGACGTAGGGGAGAAAAGATTCGACGTAGGGGAGAAAAGATTCGGCGTAGGGGAGAAAAGATAAATAAAAATAATGATGATGATGAATGTTATTGGCTGATTGTAACCAAAGAGGAGGAGCAGTAAAATAGCTAGAACTAAGTACACACGTACTTTGGCTTATGGTGTCTGTTGAAAGTTCTAAGAAGATTCGACGGAGCAGGTAAACTATACGGCGTCGTACAGTTTAGCTGCTCCGTCAAATTTTCTTTGAACATTCGACAGACACCATAAGCCTTCAATGACAGATTCGACCTTAATTTGGATTTTCGGACAAATGCAATTTTTAACGAAAAACGAAATAAATAAAAACGAATTTCGGGAGTAACTAAATAAATGTATTTTTCAGATGAAAACGAAATTCCGAAACAAAATATTTCAGTGTCTACTCAGCAACTTTTGCACCTGCTACAGCACCTGGCCACTCCATGTCTGAACAGAATTTACCCGCATTCACAGGAATTATGTCACCACCGGAACCTGGAGTTCCTGCACCGGAGCGATTTCAGGCAATTGGCACAAGTTCCGTGCATTTAAGAACTTGTGAACTTTACTTTGCCCTGCAACAAAGAACTTTCTCACTTAAAACCACCAAGGTGGGTTTTGCCATAACCCTGCTTCTTGGGGATCCACAGCCATGGGTCCACCAGCCCCTGGAATGGAACAGTACAATCTTGGACTCTCTTTCTTCATTTTTTGAAGCAATGGCTCAGCTCTATGATGACCCCCAGCGATCAGCCACTGTAGAGTATACTCTCCATACACTATGGCAAGGTCATCGACCCGCTGAGGATTATGTTGCTGAATTTTGTCTGTGGGCCTCTGATACAGGTTGGAATGATGCAGCCCTATGGCATTAATTCCGCCTTAGCCTATCTGAAGGGCTCAAAGACGAACTTGCTCAAGTGGGGGTCCCCAGTTCTGGCAGAACCGCTGTGCCCACAAAGCACATGCAACTAGGACTTTTGCATTCTGCACTCACTAGTGAAGAAAATCTGCGAAGACGCCGGAATAACTTTTGTCTATGTAGCGCCCTGGTGTTTAGTCAGGGAGCTCCTCACCAAATTCCTTGTCAGGAGTAGCTACTGCAGTTAATTGATAGAGATCTATAGATTTCCCCCTATCTTTGGCCTTGTTGCACTTTTCTCTTCTACCACTAGGCGGCCGGGAACTTGGTGGTACTATATATGACAAGGGCAATCCAAGGTCAGGTTATGGGTATATGGGGTATCTCAGCCTATGGGCAGGGGTTTTCTTGAATCCCTTGGCCTGCTGGGAGAGCCTATATATTCGGTTGAGGTCAGTTGATCTGTGTTCTGTGCCACCTGGATGGCTGTCTGGGTGGACGTGTGTCGTACTGGCTGCTAGGCCAGTGATTGGGCCTATCTCGGGGGCATCTGGCTGCCAGGCTGTGTGAGGGCCTATCCAGAAGTAAGAGGGCAGCACTGGGTTGGGACTGCGGCTTGCAGTCCAACCAAAAGTGATGGTTCTGCCGGCCGGAGAATTTGTCATGGTCAGAGGTAGAAGGGAAGTTGTCACTACTAAGGGACCAGCCACCTTTACCAGGGACCACAGTGAGTAACTGAAGCAAGTACCGGAGCAGTATTCTCACCGAACCAGCACGGTGGAGAATCGGGAAACTTCAGGCAGTGATCAAGTCAGGGACCCAACCAGCGGAGGTGTCAAGCCAGGGACTGAGCTGGTTAGCAGGGGTGAAGCTTGAAAAGTATCTGGAGTGCTAAGCTAGGGACCCAGCAGGGAAGAGTGGGTGACGCTTGAGGGAGATACCACCACAAAAGCCTTGAGGAGCTGAACAGGATTTAGAGTGAGTGAATCAGAGAGTCCAGTGAACGACTAAGTACACAACAACCAGTACACTCCAGAATCTTTGTCCCACTGCTGTTCTGTTGATCCATTGAACTTGTTTGGGACTAGGGATGATCTTCGTGTTCGAGTCGAACCCATGTTCGACTAGAACATTGTCTGTTCACCCGTTCGCCAAATTGCGAACGATATGGGCCGTTCGCACCAAATTCGTGTGGTGCGTCACGGCCCATAATTCACTGCGGCATTGCAGTGCATTGCTGGCTGATGATTGGCCAAGCATGCACTATGACCCGCATGCTTGGCCAAACACAGCGCCGTCTGTAGAGAGAGCTGTAATTGGCCAAAGCCAGGGTGGATTGGGAAAAAGGGATGCCGCTCACAAAGCTCTCAGACCTAAAGCTGTTACCGCCCTAATGTGAACTGGTTCCAGGTGTTGGCTTTGCACAAATTGAAGTGAAGTGAGAAAGTTCCTGGATAACCACACTCTGAAGAAAAAACATCTTTATTGAAGAATAAAATCTCCAAAATACAGTCACATGGAAAGAGATACAGGGTCAAAAATAAGCTAACGCGTTTCACATTGTGAGATGCTTACTCATAGAGGAGAAAGAAAAAATAAAAAGTGAATAAATAGGTAAAAGGGTGGAGTGTGTGGGCTAATGGGGCAACCAATCAGCGCACCGCACTCAATATACACCCATACCATATAATTAAAATGTTAATCATTCTCATAGTAGAACAACACCTGTAGATCGGGGTGGGAAGGTATCGAATTTAAATTGAAAAAGAAGAAGAAAAACTGAGGTACCATGCCAACATATATCAAAGATAAACAAATATGCTAGATACCATACCATCCCGTCATGGTGTAGACACACCGAAAAGATGAAGAAAAAACATATATGTATAGATGCATGAAAGGTACATTAAATTGTTCATAAGTAAAGCTGCACACATACATACATATGCACCATACACCATTTTGTGTGAAATAGAGACAGAAGTATTCTATGCATGTAATAGATGTGCGACCAAGAAATATAAATGAATTAAACCTGGTTATAAAGTCATAAGAACGAAATATGCACTCATCTGACAGGTCTCTATTTACATGTATTGGATTGTATCACATTCATGTTAATGAAACATTGAGTCATAATGAATCTATATCTTCACGGTGTAAGTGGTTACAGAAATACAAAAATACATTACTATCCACATAAACAGCAACGTTAAAGTCCCAAATTGAATTTCACTTCTCACCAACAGGGGACAACACGGTGTCCTGTTGGAAAAGAAAAAGAAGGAGAAAAACAATAACAAAAATGGGTTGAATATTGAATAGATCATGTACATAAGTAAAAAAACACTAATATGAAACCGGACGCTCACTTATAATTAGATAAACTGTAGAAAACGGACTTAGGAAAAGAAGGAAGAGAAAACATAGCCAATCATAGTGAACTGATATTAACTAGCTGTGGAGAGTATGAAAAAGAAGCATATACAAGGTGGGACAGGGAGTCTCACTCCGTCTGCTGAAGCCGATCGTAGTGAACTATGTTAACTAGCTGTGGAGTGTGGTAAAAAGAAGCATATACAGACACTATAGACACTTCCAGTCTTGTCATCCAAGGCATTGATAAGATTGTGACACCACTCAGGGGCGGTGACAAGTTCAAAATATTATGTAAACATGAAGTCCGATGGATTTTCCTTTTGAACCAGACGACCTTTTGGACTTAATTTCGAGTGGGACGTGTCACACTTTTATGAATAGCCCATAAACCTTGAAATTTCAAGGCGAATTAAACTATTCGTTTTCATTGTCCTATGTTCATTTCAAACGTTAGATGGCTTGTGGCTTTACAGTTTATATAGCTACATATATTATAAGCAACTGTAACACTGTCTTTTGATATATTGGTTTACTCCTGTTCAGTAGAGCAGGACGCTCTAGAGCAAGTGCTTTGACATGGTCTCCCCTCTTTTGGGTTTTATTGCAGTCAATTTCAGCACATTGAGTGAGACTTCCTTTGCCTCACTCTGTGTATGATAGCATGCCCAGTTTTCCCCCCTATAGTGAGCGCTTGCAGTTGACCTTATGGTTTTCTGCTTTATTAATCACCCTCATGGAGTTTTAGTATAATACGCTTTTCATCATTAACTTCAGCGGACGGAGTGAGACTCCTCATCCCGCCTTGTATATACTTCTTTTTACCACACTCCACAGCTAGTTAACATAGTTCACTACGATCAGCTTCAGCGGACGGAGTGAGACTCCCTGTCCCGCCTTGTGTCATGAAAGGCGTCCTGTTAGCACAGCCGTCGGCGGAAGATCGGTTAACAGAACCACTGTTGTTAGAGCCAGAGGACACGTGCGGAGGCGCGTTGGCGCGAACGGACGCATGCGGGTGTGCGCTAGTACAAATGGGTGTACGCGGGTGCACGATGGTACGAACGGGCATGTACGATCGGTACACGGGCGTGCACGAGTGCGCAGATGCGTGCAGACGTGCAGTGTGACAGCATTTTGCGCCATTAGGCCTATTTAAAGGAGCCTGTCAGCATGCTTTCTTGCTGTCCGGTCTACAGCGTTCCCTGTGACCCTAAGCTACCTGAATACTTGCCTACCTGCTTCCTGTTTACCCGACCTGCTCCTGACTACTCCTGTTTGCTGCCAGTCCCTGACCCCGGCTCGTTTGACTATTCTCCTGCCTCTTCCTACGGTTATCCGCTACCTGCCAGTTGCCAACCCAGACTGTATCCTGACTACTCTTCTGCCTCCGTTTGGTACCTGCTTGCCCGCCAGTGTTGACCCGGCCTGTCTGATTCTGCTTGTGCTCCAGCTGAACTACAGAGCACCTCCCTGCTGCCTGCTGTTCCGGAGTTATTGCCTGCTACAGTGCTTCTTCTCACAGCCAGTGGTTCCAGTGTTCCTGCCAGAGTTCCAGTGCACCCTCTTACAGCCTGCTGTTCCAGTGCTCCAGCTGAACTACAGAATACCTCCCTGCTGTCTGCTGTTCCAGAGTTCCTGCCTGCTACAGTGCTTCTCCTCACAGTCATTGGTTCCAGTGTTCCTGACAGTGATCCAGTGCATCTTCTTACAGTCCGCTGTTCCAGTGCTCCAGTTGAACTACAGAGACACCTGCCACCTGCCAGGCACTTGTGGCCCCCTGCGCTCTCGAGTCCCTGTTTCCTCTATCAGGGGTTCCTGAGCCAGAGGCACACGAGAGGCCACTCCCTGCACTTTGGGCTCCGCCACCAGGTACGTGACAGTACCGGACAGCCATGTCTGAGCCCATGCAGGGAGCCTCTCTATGGACGAGCTCTGCCGCCATCTTGCTGGACTTACCCAAGCAGTAAAAAGCCTACAAGAGGGCTATACCCAACTGGAAGGCCGAATCCAAGCTTTAGCAGCATCCTCACCCCTTGCTTCCGTGACTCCTGCTGCGCCCTCAGTGGTGATGATGTCGCCTGAACCCAGGGTCCCCACGCCTGAAAGATTTTCGGGCAACCAGAGTAAATTCAGGACTTTTCGTAATTCATGTGAACTCTTTTTTGCCCTTCAGCCAAGGACTTTCTCCCTGGAGGCTACTAAAGTGGGGTTCGTGATCTCGCTGTTGTCAGGTGAGCCCCAGTCCTGGGCCCATCGTCTTCTAGAGATGAAGGATGTTTCACTTGACACCTTAAACGACTTCTTTCATGCCATGTCATTGCTATATGAAGATCCTCAATTAACTGCGGAATTCAGAAGTTGGAGTTCCGACACGAAATGGAATAATGCTGCCTTATGGTACCAGTTCCATATGGGCCTTTCAGAATCTCTAAAAGACGAACTGGCCCGACTGGGCATTCCAGAGACTCCAGAGGGTCTCATAGACCTCTCTATCCAGATAGACAGACGCCTGAGGAAACGGCGTACGGAGCGATCCTCTGGTCCTTCTCGTCCTGTCTGGATGTTGCCCCGTGTGCCTAGTTCTTCCCACTCTCCAGATACTCCAGAACCGATGCAGTTGGGCCTCTTACGCCCTTCACTTACTCCTGAAGAGCGTCAACGCCGTCGGGCTGGTAACCTGTGCATGTACTGCGGTGAATCTGGACATTTTGTACGGACATGCCCGGTAAAGCTTCGTAAGTGCTTTTCTATTTCCCCTGCTCTTACCCCTGCTGTACAGAATGACGTTTCTCATCTGGCTGTCCCGATTCTCTTACAGCTCCCAGGAGGGAATTTACCAACCAGTGCTATCATTGATTCCAGGGGCCTGTTTCATAGACTTGTCCTTTGCTTCCAGACATCACATTCCCCTTCGGCCCAGAGTGAAAGGACTTTCTGTATATTTGGCCGATGGCTCTACCCTCAGATCAGGGCCAGTAACTCAGGAGACTGTACCCCTGCATACCACCATTGTCGGGACTCATCAAGAGCTACTTTGTCTAGATGTCATTGAGTCTCCTCTATTTCCCATCATACTAGGCATGCCGTGGCTAAAGGCACATAATCCGCAAATTGTTTGGACCTCGGGGAAGATTGAGTTTGTATCCTCTTACTGCTAGCAACACTGTCTACCAGAAATCACCGATGCCCCTTCTTCCCTACTATGCATGGAAACTGACACCGAAACCTGCTGAATTGTACCTGAAGCCTACCACAGCTTCTTGGACGTTTTCAGTCAAAAGGGGGCTGAGATCCTTCTCCCCACCGGCCATATGATTGCCCAATTGAACTTTTTCCAGGGGCAGAGATTCCTTTTGGGAGGATTTTCCCTTTGTCAGAACTAGAACTAGGGGCATTAAAGACTTATATTGATGACAATCTGGAGAAAGGGTTCATCCAACCCTCCACTTCCCCGGCAGGAGCAGGAATCTTCTTTGTGGAGAAGAAAGACCATTCTCTTCGCCCTTGTGTGGATTATCGGGCACTTAATAAAATCACAATTAAGAACCGATACCCTTTGCCCTTGGTGCCAGAACTTTTTCAAAGACTAGGATCTGCAGTAGTGTTCTCCAAGCTGGATCTTCGTGGTGCCTACAACCTAGTCCGCATTCGTAGAGGAGACGAATGGAAGACGGCTTTACGTACCCGATTTGGGCACTTTGAATATTTAGTCATGCCCTTTGGACTGTGCAATGCCCCTGCTACATTTCAACACTTTGTGAATAACATCTTCAGAGACTATCTTGACCTGTTTGTTATTATCTACTTAGATGATATCCTGATTTTTTCTTCTTCTTTAGCTGAGCATCGTGAACATGTCAGAAATGTCTTGACCTGACTTCGGCTACATGGCCTCTACGCCAAACCTGAGAAATGTGTCTTTGAACAAAAGAGTATCCAGTTCCTTGGTCTAATTATCTCTGTAGAGGGTATTAAGATGGACCCTCAGAAGATCTCTGCTATTCTGGACTGGCCACCGACAAGAAGGGAATCCAACGTTTTGTAGGATTTGCGAATTTCTACAGGAAATTCATCAAAGGATTCTCAACCATCATTTCTCCCATTACAAAGTTAACCAAGCAGGGCCTTAAGTTCCTATGGTCTACTGAAGCTCAGGCAGCCTTCACAACGCTAAAGGATCTGTTTGTTTCAGCCTCAGTCTTAAAGCACCCTGATCCCACATTACCATACATTTTGAAGGTGAACGCCTCGGAAATAGCGGTTGGTGCAGTGCTTTCCCAGACAGAGGCCTAGGGCTCTTTTGCACCCAGTCGCTTTCTTTTCTCCCAAATGATCCGAAGCAGAGAGAAACTATGATGTGGGCGATCGAGAATTGTTGGCGATTAAAGCCGCACTTGAGGAGTGGCGATATCTCCTGGAGGGAGCAGCTCATCCAATTCTTGTTTATACAGATCACAAGAATCTGGAATATTTAAAGACTGCCAAGAGATTAAGACCACAACAGGCCAGGTGGGCACTTTTCTTTACCAGATTTTCATTCCACATAACCTATTGGCCTGGATCAAAGAACACCAAGCCTGACGCACTGTCACGAATGTACAATGGACCTGTAGCATCTTCATCTCCAGACACCATCTTTCCTCAGGAAACTTTCTGCTGCTCCAAGGGGATCTACTCTCACAGATCAAGCAAGCTTCTAGGGACGCCTCTGCTCCCCCTGATTCAGCCCTACAGTCCAGAGATGAGCTTCTTTGGTTCAAAGATAAGATCTTCATAACCTAAGAGTTGTGAGCGGCAGTTCTTAGTTCTTGTCATGACCACATGTTGGCCGGCCATTTTGGTGTGCACAAAACATCTGAACTTCAACGCACATTCTGGTGGCCGCAGTTAAGGAAAGATTGCAGGGACTATGTGGAAGCATGTGCTACTTGCATTCAAAACAAGGGCAGCAAGTGTAAGGCTTGGGGTCTGTTGAAGCCACTACCCGTCCTGGAGAAGCCATGGAGGAAGATCTCCATGGATTTTATTGTCGAGCTGCCACCTTCTGAAAGCTACACTACAATCTTTGTAGTGGTGGATAGACTATCAAAAATGGCTCATTTCTTACCAATGAAGGGCACACCTACTGCTGCTGAGACTGCAAGGACATTTATCAGGGAAGTGGTGAGGCTTCATGGCATTCCTGCAAATATTACTTCAGATCGGGGGGTGCAATTTACTTCCAAGTTTTGGAGGGCGCTTTGTGGATCTTTGAAAATTGACCTTTCTTTCTCCTCTGCCTATCACCCCCAAACAAATGGCCAGACAGAAAGAACAAATCAGATGCTGGAGCAGTATCTACGCTGTTTTTCTTCTTTCTCCCAGAATGATTGGGCTCCGCTTCTACCTCTTGCCGAATTTGCTTATAACAATTCTGTCCATTCTGCCACGATGCAATCACCGTTTTTTGCAAATTATGGTTTCCATCCTCTGTTCCTGTCCAGTAACATTCCGGAGTGCCCAGTACCAGCTGTCCGGGAGAATCTAAACTTCTTTGAGTCAAATAATAAACTTCTGCAGGAGACTATGGCAAGGACTCAGAACTACAACAAAGAGGTGTTTGACAATAAGAAAAGGGGGGAGCTTGACCTCAAGCCCAGGGATCAGGTCTGGCTGTCTACTTTGAACTTAAAATGGGCATGTCCTTCCAAGAAATTGGGCCCTAAATTTGTGGGTCCCTTCCCAGTTCTAAGGAAGATTAATAATGTGGCCTATGAACTGAATTACTGGAGTCATTCCGGATCCACCCGGTCTTTCACGTGGCCCTACTTAAACCCACGGTTCCTGATCCTTTTGTCAACCGGAGGGTCGATCCCCCTGAACCTGTAATCATTGACGGAGAAACCGAATATGAGGTTGAGTCCATTCTGGATTGCAGGAAGAGACGTAACCAAGTCCAGTTTTTGGTAAAGTGGAAGGGGTACAGGCCTGAGGAGAACTCCTGGGAGCCGGAGTCCAACATCCATGCGAGGAGGCTGATTCTTGCCTTTAAAAGGTCTCATCCAAGTAAGATGGCATAGTTGGGCATCCAGAGGTTGCCCCTTGGGGGGGGGCAATGTCATGAAAGGCGTCCTGTTAGCATAGCTGTTGGAAGAAGATCGGTTAACAGAACCAATGTTGTTAGAGCCAGAGGACGCGTGCGGAGGCGCGTTGGAGCGAACAGACGCGCTAGTACGAACGTGTGTATGCGGGTGCAAACGGGCACGTATGATCGGTACACGGGCGTGCATGAGTGCGTGCGGATGCGTGCAGACGTGCAGTGTGACAGCGTTTGGCGCCATTAGGCCTATTTAAAGGAGCCTGTCAGCATGCTTTCTTGCTGTCCGGTCTACAGCATTCCCTGTGACCCTAAGCTACCTGAATACTTGCCTACCTGCTTCCTGTTTACCCGGCCTGCTCCTGACTACTCCTGTTTGCTGCCAGTCCCTGACCCCGACTCGTTTGACTATTCTCCTGCCTCTTCCTACGGTTATCGGCTACCTGCCTGTTGCCAACCCGGACTGTATCCTGACTACTCTTCTGCCTCCGTTTGGTACCTGCTTGCCCGCCAGTGTTGACCCGGCCTGTCTGATTCTGCTTGTGCTCCAGCTGAACTACAGAGCACCTCCCTGCTGCCTGCTGTTCCGGAGTTACTGCCTGCTACAGTGCTTCTTTTCACAGCCAGTGGTTCCAGTGTTCCTGCCAGAGTTCCAGTGCACCCTCTTACAGCCTGCTGTTCCAGTGCTCCAGCTGAACTACAGAACACCTCCCTGCTGCCTGCTGTTCCGGAGTTCCTGCCTGCTACAGTGCTTCTCCTCACAGTCATTGGTTCCAGTGTTCCTGACAGTGATCCGGTGCATCTTCTTACAGTCCGCTGTTCCAGTGCTCCAGTTGAACTACAGAGACACCTGCCACCTGCCAGGCACTTGTGTCCCCCTGCGCTCTCGAGTCCCTGTTTCCTCTACCAGGGGTTCTTGAGCCAGAGGCACAGGAGAGGCCACTCCCTGCACTCTGGGCTCCGCCACCAGGTACGTGACACCTTGTATATGCTTCTTTTTCATACTCTCCACAGCTAGTTAATATCAGTTCACTATGATCGGCTATGCTTTCTCTTCCTTCTTTTCCTAAGTCCATTTTCTGCAGTTTATCTAATCATAAGTGAGCGTCCGGGTTCATATTAGTGTTTTTTTACTTATGTACATGATCTTTTCGACATTCAACCCATTTTTGTTATATGATGGCATTTTGATATATGTTGGCATGGTACCTCAGTTTTTCTTCTTCTTTTTCAATTTAAATTCGATACCTTCCCATCCCGATCTACAGGTGTTGTTCTACTATGAGAATGATTAACATTTTAATTATATGGTATGGGTGTATATTGAGTGCGGTCCGCTGATTGGTTGCCCCATTAGCCCACACACTACACCCTTTTAATGTACCTATTTATTCACTTTTTATTTTTTCTTTCTCCAGCTATGAGTAAGCATCTCACGATGTAAAACGCCTTAGATTATTTTTGACCCTGTATCTCTTTCCATGTGTCTGTATTTTGGATATTTTTTTCTTCAATAAAGATGTTTTCTCTTCAGAGTGCGGCTATCCAGGAACTTTCTCACTCCAGGGTGGCTTTGACCAATTATGGCTCAGGGGGTTTAGTACACGCGCCACACTATATAAGGCGGCCTGCACGGCGGCCCTGTGTAGTGTGTGTTCCGGCGTTGAGAGACAGAGAGACAGTGTCATTTGATTTAAGTTATATAGATTAGGCAGGACAGTCAGTGAGTTAGCTGAACTTACAGTGTATTGTGTATATATATGCATCCCAGGTGTTGTGTACATATATATATATATATATATATATATATATATATATATATATATATACACTGTATTCAGTTTAGCTAGATCTGTTCCTGGTATTATCTTCCTACTGACAGGCAGGCTTGTGTTGATACAGTATTTACAGCTACCTGAAGAAAATTGCTGGTGTTCTTCTGATCCTATTATTACCACAGTCAGGCAGCTAGACTATTTAAAGTTAGTGTAGTGCCTCCTCCTCACAGTGTTCAGCTAAAGCTACAAGTTAGTTTAGTGTGACCTCTGCACAGTGTTCAGCTAAAGCTACAAGTTAGTGTAGTGCGTCCTCCTCACAATGTTCAGCTAAAGCTACAAGTTAGTGTAGTGCGTCTTCCTCACAGTGTTTAGCTAAAGCTACAGGTTAGTGTAGTGCCACCTCTGCACAGTGTTCAGCTAAAGCTACAAGTTAGTGTAGTGCGTCCTCTGAACGGTGTTCAGCTAAAGCTACAAGTTAGTGTAGGGCACAGTGTTCAGCTAAAGCTACAAGTTAGTGTAGTGCGTCCTCCTCACAGTGTTCAGCTAAAGCTACAAGTTAGTGTAGTGCGTCCTCTTCACAATGTTCAGCTAAAGCTACAAGTTAGTGTAGTGCGACCTCTGCACAGTGTTCAGCTAAAGCTACAAGTTAGTGTAGTGCGTCCTCCTCACAATGTTCAGCTAAAGCTACAAGTTAGTGTAGTGTGTCCTCCTCACAGTGTTTAGCTAAAGCTACAAGTTAGTGTAGTGCGACCTCTGCACAGTGTTCAGCTAAAGCTACAAGTTAGTGTAGTGCGTCTTCTGAACAATATTCAGCTAAAGCTACAAGTTAGCGTAGTGCGTCCTCCTCACAGTGTTCAGCTAAAGCTACAAGTTAGTGTAGTGCACAGTGTTCAGCTAAAGCTACAAGTTAGTGTAGTGCATCCTCTTCACAGTGTACAGCTAAAGCTACAAGTTAGTGTAGTGTGACCTCTGCACAGTGTTCAGCTAAAGCTACAAGTTAGTGTACTGCGTCCTCTGCACAGTGTTCAGCAAAAGCTACAAGTTAGTGTAGTACGTCCTCTGAACAGTGTTCAGCTAAAGCTACAAGTTAGTGTAGTGCGTCCTCTGAACAGGGTTCATCTAAAGCTACAAGTTAGTGTAGTGCACAGTGTTCAGCTAAAGCTACAAGTTAGTGTAGTGCGTCCTCCTCACAGTGTTCAGCTAAAGCTACAAGTTAGTGTAGTGCATCCTTCTCACAGTGTTCAGCTAAAGCTACATGTTAGTGTAGTGCGTCCTTCTCACAGTGTTCAGCTAAAGCTACAAGTTAGTGTAGTGCGTCCTCCTCACAGTGTTCAGCTAAAGCTACAAGATAGTGTAGTGCGACCTCTGCACCGTGTTCAGCTAAAGCTACAAGTTAGTGTAGTGGGACCTCTGCACAGTGTTCAGCTAAAGATACCTGTAGAAGGTTGGTGGTGTTTTCCTGATCCTATCACTACCGCAGGCAGCTACATTATTTTAACGTTAGTGTAGTGCGTCCTCTTCACAGTGTTCAGCTAAAGCTATCTGTAGAAGGTTGGTGGTGTTTTCCTGATCCTATCACTACTGCAGGCAGCTACATTATTTACACGTTAGTCTAGTGTGACCTCTGCACAGTGTTCAGCTAAAGCTATCTGTAGAATTTTGGTGGTGTTTTCCTGATCCTATCACTACCGCAGGCAGCTACATTATTTACACGTTAGTGTAGTGCAACCTCTGCACAGTGTTCAGCTAAAGCTACAAGTTAGTGTAGTGCGACCGCTGCACAGTGTTCAGCTAAAGCTACAAGTTAGTGTAGTGCATCCTCCTCACAGTGTTCAGCTAAAGCTACAAGTTAGTGTAGTGCGTCCTCCTCACCTTGTTCAGCTAAAGCTACAAGTTAGTGTAGTGTGACCTCTGCACAGTGTTCAGCTAAAGCTACAAGTTAGTGTAGTGCGTCTTCTGAAAAGTATTCAGCTAAAGCTACAAGTTAGTGTAGTGCGTCCTCCTCACAGTGTTCAGCTAAAGCTACAAGTTAGTGTAGTGCGACCTCTGCACAGTGTTCAGCTAAAGCTACAAGTTAGTGTAGTGCGTCCTCTGAACAGTGTTCAGCTAAAGCTACAAGTTAGTGTAGTGCAGTGTTCAGCTAAAGCTACAAGTTAGTGTAGTGTGACCTCTGCACAGTGTTCAGCTAAAGCTACAAGTTAGTGTAGTGTGACCTCTGCACAGTGTTCAGCTAAAGCTACAAGTTAGCGTAGTGCGTCCTCCTCACAGTGTTCAGCTAAAGCTACAAGTTAGTATAGTGTGACCTCTGCACAGTGTTCAGCTAAAGCTACAAGTTAGTGTAATGCGTCCTCTGCACAGTGTTCAGCTAAAGCTACAAGTTAGTGTAGTACGTCCTCTGAACAGTGTTCAGCTAAAGCTACAAGTTAGTGTAGTGCGTCCTCTGAACAGTGTTCATCTAAAGCTACAAGTTAGTGTAGTGCACAGTGTTCAGCTAAAGCTACAAGTTAGTGTAGTGCGTCCTCCTCACAGTGTTCAGCTAAAGCTACAAGTTAGTGTAGTGCGTCCTTCTCACAGTGTTCAGCTAAAGCTACAAGTTAGTGTAGTGCGTCCTCCTCACAGTGTTCAGCTAAAGCTACAAGTTAGTGTAGTGCATCCTCCTCACAGTGTTCAGCTAAAGCTACAAGACAGTGTAGTGGGACCTCTGCACCGTGTTCAGCTAAAGCTACAAGTTAGTGTAGTGGGACCTCTGCACAGTGTTCAGCTAAAGCTACAAGTTTGTGTAGTGTGTCCTCCTCACCGTGTTCAGCTAAAGCTACAAGTTAGTGTAGTGCGACCTCTGCACAGTGTTCAGCTAAAGCTACAAGTTAGTGTAGTACGTCTTCAGAACAGTATTCAGCTAAAGCTACAAGTTAGTGTAGTGCGTTCTCCTCACAGTGTTCAGCTAAAGCTACAAGTTAGTGTAGTGCACAGTGTTCAGCTAAAGCTACAAGTTAGTGTAGTGCGTCCTCCTCACAATGTTCAGCTAAAGCTACAAGTTAGTGTAGTGCGTCTTCCTCACAGTGTTTAGCTAAAGCTACAGGTTAGTGTAGTGCCACCTCTGCACAGTGTTCAGCTAAAGCTACAAGTTAGTGTAGTGCGTCCTCTGAACGGTGTTCAGCTAAAGCTACAAGTTAGTGTAGTGCACAGTGTTCAGCTAAAGCTACAAGTTAGTGTAGTGCGTCCTCCTCACAGTGTTCAGCTAAAGCTACAAGTTAGTGTAGTGCGTCCTCTTCACAATGTTCAGCTAAAGCTACAAGTTAGTGTAGTGCGACCTCTGCACAGTGTTCAGCTAAAGCTACAAGTTAGTGTAGTGCGTCTTCTGAACAATATTCAGCTAAAGCTACAAGTTAGCGTAGTGCGTCCTCCTCACAGTGTTCAGCTAAAGCTACAAGTTAGTGTAGTGCACAGTGTTCAGCTAAAGCTACAAGTTAGTGTAGTGCATCCTCTTCACAGTGTACAGCTAAAGCTACAAGTTAGTGTAGTGTGACCTCTGCACAGTGTTCAGCTAAAGCTACAAGTTAGTGTACTGCGTCCTCTGCACAGTGTTCAGCAAAAGCTACAAGTTAGTGTAGTACGTCCTCTGAACAGTGTTCAGCTAAAGCTACAAGTTAGTGTAGTGCGTCCTCTGAACAGTGTTCATCTAAAGCTACAAGTTAGTGTAGTGCACAGTGTTCAGCTAAAGCTACAAGTTAGTGTAGTGCGTCCTCCTCACAGTGTTCAGCTAAAGCTACAAGTTAGTGTAGTGCATCCTTCTCACAGTGTTCAGCTAAAGCTACATGTTAGTGTAGTGCGTCCTTCTCACAGTGTTCAGCTAAAGCTACAAGTTAGTGTAGTGCGTCCTCCTCACAGTGTTCAGCTAAAGCTACAAGATAGTGTAGTGCGACCTCTGCACCGTGTTCAGCTAAAGCTACAAGTTAGTGTAGTGGGACCTCTGCACAGTGTTCAGCTAAAGATACCTGTAGAAGGTTGGTGGTGTTTTCCTGATCCTATCACTACCGCAGGCAGCTACATTATTTTAACGTTAGTGTAGTGCAGTGTTTCTCAACTCCAGTCCTCAAGGCGCCCCAACAGGTCATGTTTTCAGGCTTACCATTATTTTGCACAGGTGATTTAATCAGTATCACTGCCTTAGTAATTACCACAGCCATTTCATCTGAGAGAAATCCTGAAAACATGACCTGTTGGGGCGCCTTGAGGACTGGAGTTGAGAAACACTGGTGTAGTGCGTCCTCTTCACAGTGTTCAGCTAAAGCTATCTGTAGAAGGTTGGTGGTGTTTTCCTGATCCTATCACTACTGCAGGCAGCTACATTATTTACACGTTAGTCTAGTGTGACCTCTGCACAGTGTTCAGCTAAAGCTATCTGTAGAATTTTGGTGGTGTTTTCCTGATCCTATCACTACCGCAGGCAGCTACATTATTTACACGTTAGTGTAGTGCAACCTCTGCACAGTGTTCAGCTAAAGCTACAAGTTAGTGTAGTGCGACCGCTGCACAGTGTTCAGCTAAAGCTACAAGTTAGTGTAGTGCATCCTCCTCACAGTGTTCAGCTAAAGCTACAAGTTAGTGTAGTGCGTCCTCCTCACCTTGTTCAGCTAAAGCTACAAGTTAGTGTAGTGTGACCTCTGCACAGTGTTCAGCTAAAGCTACAAGTTAGTGTAGTGCGTCTTCTGAAAAGTATTCAGCTAAAGCTACAAGTTAGTGTAGTGCGTCCTCCTCACAGTGTTCAGCTAAAGCTACAAGTTAGTGTAGTGCGACCTCTGCACAGTGTTCAGCTAAAGCTACAAGTTAGTGTAGTGCGTCCTCTGAACAGTGTTCAGCTAAAGCTACAAGTTAGTGTAGTGCATTTTTCAGCTAAAGCTACAAGTTAGTGTAGTGTGACCTCTGCACAGTGTTCAGCTAAAGCTACAAGTTAGTGTAGTATGACCTCTGCACAGTGTTCAGCTAAAGCTACAAGTTAGCGTAGTGCGTCCTCCTCACAGTGTTCAGCTAAAGCTACAAGTTAGTATAGTGTGACCTCTGCACAGTGTTCAGCTAAAGCTACAAGTTAGTGTAATGCGTCCTCTGCACAGTGTTCAGCTAAAGCTACAAGTTAGTGTAGTACGTCCTCTGAACAGTGTTCAGCTAAAGCTACAAGTTAGTGTAGTGCGTCCTCTGAACAGTGTTCATCTAAAGCTACAAGTTAGTGTAGTGCACAGTGTTCAGCTAAAGCTACAAGTTAGTGTAGTGCGTCCTCCTCACAGTGTTCAGCTAAAGCTACAAGTTAGTGTAGTGCGTCCTTCTCACAGTGTTCAGCTAAAGCTACAAGTTAGTGTAGTGCGTCCTCCTCACAGTGTTCAGCTAAAGCTACAAGTTAGTGTAGTGCATCCTCCTCACAGTGTTCAGCTAAAGCTACAAGACAGTGTAGTGGGACCTCTGCACCGTGTTCAGCTAAAGCTACAAGTTAGTGTAGTGGGACCTCTGCACAGTGTTCAGCTAAAGCTACAAGTTTGTGTAGTGTGTCCTCCTCACCGTGTTCAGCTAAAGCTACAAGTTAGTGTAGTGCGACCTCTGCACAGTGTTCAGCTAAAGCTACAAGTTAGTGTAGTACGTCTTCAGAACAGTATTCAGCTAAAGCTACAAGTTAGTGTAGTGCGTTCTCCTCACAGTGTTCAGCTAAAGCTACAAGTTAGTGTAGTGCACAGTGTTCAGCTAAAGCTACAAGTTAGTGTAGTACGTCCTCTGAACAGTGTTCAGCTAAAGCTACAAGTTAGTGTAGTGCGTCATCTGAACAGTGTTCATCTAAAGCTACAAGTTAGTGTAGTGCACGGTGTTCAGCTGAAGCTACAAGTTAGTGTAGTATGTCCTCCTCACAGTGTTCAGCTAAAGCTACAAGTTAGTGTAGTGCGTCCTTCTCACAGTGTTCAGCTAAAGCTACAAGTTAGTGTAATGCGTCCTCCTCACAGTGTTCAGCTAAAGCTACAAGTTAGTGTAGTGCGTCCTCCTCACAGTGTTCAACTAAAGCTACAAGTTAGTGTAGTGCGACCTCTGCACAGTGTTCAGCTAAAGCTACAAGTTAGTGTAGTGCATCCTCCTCACAGTGTTCAGCTAAAGCTACAAGTTAGTGTAGTGCGTCCTCCTCACAGTGTTCAGCTAAAGCTACAAGATAATGTAGTGCGACCTCAGCACAGTGTTCAGCTAAAGCTACCTGTAGAAGGTTGGTGGTGTTTTCCTGATCATATCACTACCACAGTCAGCTACATTATTTACACGTTAGTCTAGTGCGACCTCTGCATAGTGTTCAGCTAAAGCTACAAGTTAGTGTAGTGCATCCTCCTCACAGTGTTCAGCTAAAGCTACAAGTTAGTATAGTGCGACCTCTGCACAGTGTTCAGCTAAAGCTACAAGTTAGTGTAGTGCGTCCTCCTCACAGTGTTCAGCTAAAGCTACAAGTTAGTGTAGTGCACAGTGTTCAGCTAAAGCTACAAGTTAGTGTAGTGTGACCTCTGCACAGTGTTCAGCTAAAGCTACAAGTTAGTGTAGTGCGTCCTCTGCACAGTGTTCAGCTAAAGCTACAAGATAGTGTAGTACGTCCTCTGAACAGTGTTCAGCGAAAGCTACAAGTTAGTGTAGTGCGTCCTCTGAACACTGTTCATCTAAAGCTATCTGTAGAATTTTGGTGGTGTTTTCCTGATCCTATAACTACCTCAGGCAGCTACATTATTTACACGTTAGTCTAGTGCGACCTCTGCACAGTGTTCAGCTAAAGCTACCTGTAGAAGGTTGGTGGTGTTTTCCTGATCCTATCACTACCGCAGGCAGCTACATTATTTTAACGTTAGTGTAGTGCGTCCTCTTCACAGTGTTCACCTAAAGCTATCTGTAGAAGGTTGGTGGTGTTTTCCTGATCCTATCACTACCGCAGGCAGCTACATTATTTTAACGTTGGTGTAGTGCGTCCTCTGCACAATGTTCAGCTAAAGCTACAAGTTAGTGTAGTGCGACATCTGCACAGTGTTCATCTAAAGCTACCTGTAGAAGATTGGTGGTGTTCTCATACTACAGGCAGGCAGTTGATTTTGCTAGCTGCAGTATCTATCTATATATATATATATATATATATATATATATATATATATATTTCAGCTTAGTGCAGCTACATCTCGCTGCAGGCCATTAGTATGTCTGGAAGGCCAACAAGGAGAGGCAGACAGTCACAAGCCAATAAAAGAGGGCAAGCAGGCTCTGTGTCTAGAGGCAACAGTGCTGGTCGTGGAGATGGTGCTTCCTCATCAGCACGTGGCCGTGGGACACGCTTGGCCTTTTTTTCGGCAGCTGGCCATGTTGAGCCACAACATGTGGAAGACTTGGTCGAGTGGATGACCAAGCCGTCCTCATCCTCCTCATCCTCTCTCACCCATGTTCAGGGTACTTTGTCTGGCAAAGCACCTGCCAACGCGGCCTCTTCCCTCGGCTCAATGGCATCAGTGACTCCTTCCCTAGCCCCACCATGTCCTCCTGAGGAGTCCCTCAAACTGTTTGACCACAGTGTTGGGTACATGCTCCAGGAGGATGCATTTAGAAGGCTCTGATGATGATACTGAGCTTGATGAAGGCAGTAACGTGAGCACGGACAGAGGGGGTGCCCAAGAAGGACAGCAATCTGGCAGTCATGCTCCCCCTGCTGCAGCATACTGCCAGGTTTGCTCCAGTGATGAGGAGGGAGGGGATGATGAGGTCACTGACTCAACGTGGGTGCCTGATAGGAGAGAGGAGGAGGAGGCACATCACCAATGAGGCAGGATGCCCTCCAGGGGCCAGCCTAAGGGCAGCACACTGACTGCATCACACCGCAAAGCTCTGCATGTGCAGGGCGCTGCTGTCTCTGAGCGTTATTCCAAAAGTTCTTGGTGTGGGCCTTTTTTGAGACGAGTGCATCAGATCGCACCGCTGCTATTTGCAACATATGTCTCAACCGTATCTCGCGTGGGCAAAACATCTCCCGCTTGGGAACCACATGCTTTACCAGACATATGTTGACCTGTCATGCAGTTCGTAGGCAAGCGTATCTAAAAGACCCACACCAAAGAACAAAGAGGACCTCTCCTTGCTCCTCATCAGCTGAAATCTCCAACCCCACTATACCTTCAGTCCTCTTCAGACCTGCACTGAGAGGAATGAAGGTGTAGAATTAGGTGTGTCACAGCCAAGTACTTGTGGGCAATCTGCTTTCGGTACACCGACGTCAGATTGTACCAGACAAATTTTCCTGCCCCAGCTAATGCACCGCCGAAAGAAGTTCACTCCCAGCCATCCACATGCCCAGCGGTTGAATGCTAGCTTGGCAAAATTGCTAGCACTTCAACTGCTATTTTTTCAGTTGGCAGACTCTGCCCCCTTCCGTGAGTTTGTGGAATGTGCGGTTCCTCAGTGGCAGGTACCCAAACGCCACTTTTTCTCATGGAAGGCGATTCCGGCTCTCTACCGGCATGTGGAAGGCAATGTCCATGCCTCGCTGGACAGGGCGGTCAGCGGTAAGGTGCATATTACCGCTGACTCATGGTCCAGCTGGCATGGACAGGGACGTTACCTAAGTTTCACTGCGCATTGGGTGACTCTGCTGGCAGATGGGAAGGAGGCAGGACAAGGTGCAGTAGTGTTGGAGGTTGTTCCGCCACCATGCCTCCAAAATGCCACTACTAATGATTCTGACACACCTCTCTCCTTCACCCGCTCCTCTTCTTCTTCCTCCATGGCCTCTTCCTGTGCTTTTTCCTCGGAACCAGTGGTGCTCAGTAGGCGTTCAAGGGGCTAAGCAAGTATGCACGCCAAAAGATGCCATGCGGTGCTTGAGCTGGTGTGCTTGGGGGACAGGAGCCACACTGGGGCAGAGGTTCTGTCAGCTCTGCAGGGGCAGGTTCAGAGGTGGTTGACGCCACGCCAACTTGAGGTAGGAATGGTGGTTTGCGACAATGGCACCAACCTCCTCTCCGCCCTCTGACAGGGACAACTGACCCATGTGCCCTGTTTGGCTCACGTCCTTAACTTGGTGGTGCAGTGGTTCTTGTTCAGGTACCCGGGCTTACAGGATGTCCTGAGGCAGGCCAGGAAAGTCTGTGTGCATTTCCGCCGGTCATATAATGCCAGTGCTCGGCTGGCAGACCTCCAAAAGGAATTTAACCTGCCTAAGAACTGCCTAATCTGTAACATGCCCACCAGGTGGAACTCAACGTTGGCCATGCCGCAGGCGGACATTAAGCAGAGGGCCATCAATGAGTACCTGTGCGACTATGGCACCAGGACAGGGTCAGGGGAGCTTGTTTTTTTTTTCCCTATGCCAGTGGGCCATGATCAGGGATGCATGCACTGTCCTGTCACCATTTGAGGAGGCCACGAAGATGGTGAGCAGTGACAGTGCATGCATCAGTGACACTGTCCCCCTTGTCCACCTGTTGGAGCACGCGCTGCATGGAATAATGGACAGGGCACTTGAGGCAGAACAGAGGCAGGAAGAGGAGGACTTCCTTAGCCCTCAAGCCCCCCTTTATTCAGACAGTGTTCCTGCATGCCCGCCGATCACACAGGAAGAGGAGGAGGGGGGGAGGGGGAGGAGGAGGATTGTGTCAGCATGGAGGTGAAGCCTGGCACTCAGCATCAGCAGCAGTCTTTAAGGGATAATTTACAGTCTCAAGAAACACATGGACTTGTACGTGGCTGGGAGGAGGTGGTTACGGATCATGTCGTCCTTAGTGACCCAGAGGACTTCAGACCGAATGCCTCAGCAAACCTACGCTGCATGGCCTCCCTGATCATGCAAAGCCTCCGGAAGGATCCTCGTATTAGTGGTATCAAGGAGAAGGAACAATACTAGGTGGCAACCCTCCTTGATCCACGTTACAAGGGTAAGGTTGCGGACCTTATCTTGCTGTCGCAGAGGGAGCAGAAGATGAAACATCTTCGGGAGGCTTTGCAGAAAGGTCTGTGCAACGCGTTCCAAAAGACTGGGAGGTTACAAACTCCTGTTTCTGGACAACGTGTTGCTGAGTGTGAGAGACCTAGCCGGGAGAGAGACTTTTGGAGGGGACTGAATGCTAGCCTCTTGCCAATCAATCGTGGGCCCTGGCATTTATGGGAACGGTGCTCTTTGTGAGCTGTATGCCTGGGGACCCTTGAGGTGGTATTACTGTGGATTCGGGTCCTGGTCTCCAGGACACACAGACTCTGGGGACCCTGGATTTGCCATATTAGGAATAGTGGCTGATTCATAATGCTTGGACAAATACTGTTAGGAGATGCAGATGTAAATTCCAGCCACCCGTCTGTCTGTTGCCTGCTAGAATGTGTATTGTAAATAAGTCTCTAGTATGGGATCTAAGAGTCATTAGATCCCCATTATTGTTTGTGTTAATTAACTCTGCTATTGTGATAATGTTGATTGGGTTTTCTGAGCTACAAGATGGCCAGTCTGGCCTAAAGGTCATGTCTGAGTTATCTAGGCTGTCTAAAGGGATTAGTTAATTAGCCCATGTTAATTAGGTTTCTGGTCACATGTGTATGTTCAGAGTAATATGAGCAGGAGGTATACACCTCCTCTTTTACTATAAAAGAGCCTGTATTTTTCAATAAGGGAGATTCCTGGTTGAACTTACATACAGCCTGCCCGGTGTTTGTTCTGAGCTACACAACTGGATTAGAACGGCACATTGCTGTAGTTCTAGTCCCGGAGCATCGGATGATCGAACCATCAGATGTTGCAATCTGCAATCTGATTCTATAGCTGCAGAGGAGTGTCGGGAGAGTGGAACCGAGCGAGCAAGGGGCTCTCATTACACTGAGACTTCAAAGAAGTCAAAGAAGGAGTCAAAGAAGGAGCTGTGGAGAAGGTGGCCATCTGACCAATTCGTTCAGACAATTTTTTAGTCCGCAGCCCCAAGGTATGATTGGTTCCAGCAACCATCGCCAGCGTCTGTTTTACATGGTGCAGGAATACCTAGGGGCAAGATCTGACTTGGACACCTTTCCCACTGAAAATCCTCTGGGTTACTGGGTCTTGAGGATGGATCACTGGCCAGAGCTTGCACAGTATGCAATTGAGCTTTCTTTCGGAACGCACATTCAGTGCTGCTGGAGGCTTTGTAACCGATCACAGGGCGCGTCTGTCCACCGACTCAGTCGATCGACTGACCTTCATAAAAATGAATCAGTCTTGGATCAACACCAGCTACCAAGCACCTGATGCTGATGTAACCGAATACATTTTTTTGAAATGTCAGATCCCTTCAAAGACTGCCTATGCTGATGCTGAGTGACTATCCTGTTATACTGAGTAATTATCCTCTTCCTCCTCAATGATCATGATGATAGCTTGTTATAACATTTTTGGTTCTGGGCGCCGCCAGTCCCGCCACCAGTGCCTAAGGCCCAATTTTTCAGCCCCTGTTTAACAGGGGCATGTAATTACAATTTTTGATGCAATTCTTTGCAGCAGGGCTAGTTCCTGCGCTCCAGCTAGAGCATCTGTGAGGGGTTCCAGTGTTGTGGCACCACCACCACTACCAAAGGCCCAATTTTTCTGCCCCTGTTCAACAGGGGCATGTAATTACAATTCTTGATCTAATATTTCACAGCAGGGCCCGTTTGTTCGCCCACCAAGAGTATCTGTGAGGACTTACAGTGTTGTGGCACCAGCACCACCACCACCACCAAAGGCCCAATTTTTCTGCCCCTGTTCAACAGGGGCATGTAATTACGATTCTTGATCTAATATTTCACAGCAGGGCCTGTTTCTGCGCCCACCAAGAGTATCTGTGAGGACTTACATTGGTGTGGCACCAGCACCACCACCACCACCACCAAAGGCCCAATTTTTCTTCCCCTGATCAACAGGGGCATGTAATTACAATTCTTGATCTAATATTTCACAGCAGGGCCTGTGTCTGTGCCCACCAATAGTATCTGTGAGGACTTACAGTGTTGTGGCACCAGCACCGCCACCACCACCAAAGGCCCAATTTTTCTGCCCCTGGTCAACAGGGGCATGTAATTACAATTCTTGATCTAATATTTCATAGGAGGGCCCTGTGAGGGCTTACAGTGTTGTGGCCACAACAACACCTAAGGCCCAAATTTCTGCTGAGTATATAGGGCAGGCCCCTACTTTCAAACATCCAACTTACAAATGACTCCTACTTGCAAACGGAAAGAGACAACAGGAAGTGAGATGAAATCTACCCCTAGGAAGGGAAATTCTCTCCTGTAAGAGTTAATATGGGAAAAACATTTCTCCTTTCCACTGATGCTTTATCACCAATCTTTGTTTCACAAAAAACCAAAATTTTCAAAAAACATTTGTCATTGGGACAAAAAGTGAGGTGAAATCTTCTGAAGAGGAGCACAGACAGCAAAACAAATGTCACAGGGTTGATAACCCTTCCCTATCTTTTCTAAAAAGCTTAAAATAGACTTTTTGGCTGGAGCTAAACACGTTAAAAATGTACCAGTTCAAAATTACAAACAGATTCTACTTAACAACAAACCTACAGTCCCTGTCTTGTTTGCACCACCTGTATACTGCTGTTCAGAGTACAGAGCCTGTATACTGCTGTTTACTTTTTTAATTTGGGTGCCGGGTTCCCCTTGATATCCATACAAGACCCAAAGGGCTTGGTAATGGACTGGGGGGTACCCATGCTGTTTGTCTCACTGATTTTCATCCATATTGCCAGGACCCGACATTACATTAAAGCCGCAAGCAGTTTTAAATGACTTTTTTTCCTTTAAAAATGACATTTTGTGCAGGGACTGTTCTAAGCACGGGAAACATGCGCCATTTTACAGGCATACTATAGACACCCCCAGGTACGATATTTAAAGGAATATTTCACTTTTTTTTTACTTTAAGCATCATTAAAATCACTGCTCCTGAAAAAACGGCCATTTTTAAAAGTTGTTTTTGCATTGATACATGTCCCCTGGGGCAGGACCCGGGTCCCCAAACCCTTTTTAGGAGAATACCATGCAAATTAGCCTTTAAAATGAGTACTTTTGATTTTGAACGTTCGAGTCCCATAGGCATCAATAGGGTTCTAACGTTCGTGCGAATTTTCGGTCCGTTCGCAGTTTCTGGTGCGAACCGAACTGGGGGCTGTTCGGCTCATCCCTATTTGGAACAACCATAAGCAACGGCAAGTTTCTGGAGCAGTTAAAGTGTTGCGACTTGATCTGCACGTTTGCAAGCATGAACAAGCATAAGTCCTGAATAAGTTTCCACTGCAGTGCAAAAATATCTCAGTCCATTCTTTCCCCAGGGCAGGGGACCGATGAAGTTGGGATGAACAATCTCCAGAACCCCACAACTCCTGGATATTTTGCACAACTGTCTCTGGAATTTTCTTCTACGGCCCAGTCCACATCATTCCAAGGAGTTTCACTTCTGTGGCAGGTCCTTGGACTTTGTCTTTGTTAATAGCCCACCCTCTGTTCTCCATGTGCTGTATCAGCAGGTGCAGTGCTTCAGTTACATCTTCTTTTATTCCAGAGATCATGATGTCATCAATGTAGTGAAAAACAACTACTTTCAGACTCAGGGTACTTAAATCTCATGACAAATCGTTGGAGAATGAACATAGTCTTCAGGAAGTACAGTGAAAGTGTACCATCCCACACCATAGCAAACTGGTCTTGACACTCTAGATCAAAATCAAAAAGAAATCATTAGCCAGGTCTATCACAGCATGATATTCTCCTGCCTCTTTAGCAATTTTCTCAACAATTGTGATCATATCAGGTACAGCTGACTTCAATGGAGGAGCCACTTTGTTTAGACCTCTGTAATCCACAGTCATTCTATATGTCCCATCAGGTTTATTTACCGGGAACACCCGAGATGAGAAAGGACTTACAGCAGGTCTAAGGGGCACAAAGAAATTGGGGAGACTATTCAAGAACTGTTGAGAGTAGGGATCCTACTCTCAACAGTTCTTGAATAGTCTCCCCAATTTCTTTGTGCCCTCTGTGAAGTCTGTACTGCTTGAGACAGACTGGCTTCTCTGGTGGAGGAATGTAGACAGGGGTTCATTTTGCATGACCTCTGACCACAGCCTTCACCGCCCTAACCAGATACGCTTTATCAGGATACACAATTGTGGATTTACCCCTTTCAGTCTGAATTGACTGACCTTGAAGTACATCCATCCCAAGAATATTTTCAGGTAACACCTGATACCAAAACATTTGTCATAAATCCTGATCCCTTGCCAATAGCCAATTTCACCCGTATCCTAACTGCTGGTGTGGTTTGCCCTCCCAAACTTTCTACATAAATCAATTCTCCTTTGTGATGGGAAGGATTTCCTTGCAAAAGTGTAACTTCTGCTCCGGTATCAATTAAAGCCATTACATGTGTAGGAGATGACTTCCCCCACCATACAGTGACAGGTGCATATGGGCATCGGACTCCTGCTGTCACTGCCCTCACTGCTATTACAGGAAACTCACCTTCCCTTCATAAACGATAAGGAACCTCCCAATCCCCTTTTCTGATTCTCTCTAACTCCTCCCCATGATAAAGGGATTTGGTTTTGGGTTCATGTTCAGTTTTGGGAATTGGTTTGGGGCTAACAGGATGGGTCTGTTCTGTTTTCTCTAAATCTAGGCTGATGTTATCTTCACTAGGAGTAGTGTTTCTAAGTCTGACATTTTTCCCCACTAAATGTTTCTACCTCTTCAGCATTTCTGCAGTAGAAATCCCATCTATCTCATCTTTAGGTACTCCTGCCTTTAATAGGTTCACCCACATTTCTTTCCTAGAGATAACAAGCCTGGTTTTCTCTTCACCTCCTGTCTTCTCTACCCCATTCCCTTTCTTCTCTGTTCTTTTCTGCTTGTATTCTTACTGTCTGGTCTTGAACTTATCTACTGCCCTAACAGGTTTTGTTTTAGTGTCCTCTAGCTCCCCCAACTGGAATCTTGTTGTTTAATCACATGCCTCTCAGCAAGGACAATAAAGGAGCCGTGAGATTAAATGGTACAGAATTCATCAGCTTGGAGCGCAAAGCAGACCTAAAGGGTTCCATATCTGGACCAATCCTTTCTGGAAATGTATTTAATCCAGTTATACAACACATCTTGCATAACCTGGAAATACCCTCTCCTATTGTTCTCCAGGAGTAAGTATTTTCCAGGTCACTGGGACTAGCGTAAACTCGGACTATTCCATCTCTCACGAGGTCTAACAGTGAAAAATTCACACTAAACTCTCAGGCTTTTCACATTGCCTGACACAATTGTGGATCATGGGTTAACACTCCCATAGCCACTGCTTCCTTACCTGACAAAACAACACTGTCCTCCCCTTTATCCCACAAGCGTAGGAGCCAACTCAATAGGGGCTTTGTTTTATTGTTTTGCCAGCTCATGGAGTTCAGTTTGTGTAAACCCCCTTACTTCTACAAATTCAACATCTCTGGGGTTACGATAATGCACCTCCCCATCTTCCATATCCTCTCTATCATGTTGCCTTTTCCTATGCTTAGTAATGAGAGGTCTGGCACACGTTTTCTTTCCCATTGGATAATCATCATCAGAAACATCAAACTCCATCTCCTCATTTTAGTCCTCATAATCCTAGTTTTGGGATGTGACAATGACACATACCCTGGCTTTACTAACAGGTTTACAGCCCTTCCTTTTCCTTAAGGCATTAATTGATTTGGTCATGAGGGCTGCACATCGCTCTTGCAAATCATCAGCCCTACTAGAAGTTGAACACACTCTAAAGCAACTGCTAGCTGGTCTTTTAATACCCCAACTTCTGTCTCTGTCTTCTCCCTTCTATGTGATTCCATATAAATAGCATGAAGGAAGTACCAACTCACTGTGGACACTGTCCTCTTCTCTTTTTTACTTAAATCTAACCCCTTGTAGCTAAAATCTAATAAATGATCTGAGACTTTATCACCCCAAGTCAGCTTCAAGGGAGAAGCATACTTTACAAATTATTTAGCAAGAGGCTCACTCATTGTCTCTGGCCCAGATAGGTAAGCTGCACACTTCCCACTGGCCACCAGAATCCTCTGCAGCCTTGTTTTTCCTAAACAGCTAAACGCAGCATTTTACCTAGCACAAGCTACACAACATACCACAGAAAAATAGGTCTGCTTCAGTTAATTATAGCACAGATCTCGTCACGAGCCCCCAAAATTGTTTTTCTTTTGTCTATCTAGCAAGGTTACTTTGTGGTATAAGCAAGGAATTATATTAGGAATACAAGACAAGACTGACAGATATCTATAACAAGCAAATGCCTAGCAAATAAACAGGCTGTAACAGTAGAAAAACACTTAAAAGTTACTTAGCTCCAATTACTGTGTTCATGATCCTCATTGCTCCTGGAGAACAGGCACCTTCTTATTCACTGAATACAGATTTGAGTGTCCCTTGGTGTTAATCCATGTTGAGTGGCCTGCACTATCAATCTCTATTGCTCCTTTATTTAGGCTTTTGTTTACCAGTTTGTTGACAATGGTTACAAAACAACCAAACTTTCAACTGTCAACAGTTCCCATTGTTACCAAGGCATTCATTTGAGAAACATCCTCAGACAAACCTGATCTGACCTGTTAGAATAGCAATCAGAATAGTTTTTATCACAGTCTTATAGAAAAATCGTATATTTCATATCAAACGCAACACATGCTGGCAGTTACAGGAAGCAATCATTTGCGCAAAGTTGGTTAAAGATTAAAGTTGTGAGAAAAGGTAACTCCCACATAAAGATGCAAAAGGATTGCCAACATCCCTTTATATATGTAGAAAAAGGCTGAACCTCAATGATGGGATTTTAAAGACAATTCAAAATTAATTTGAAGGAAATTCCTAATAGAAAAGTATGTTAAAAGTGAAATTTATTTAAAGTACAATTTTTTTTTTTTAAATTGATCACAACAAAAAAACATATATCATACAAGAAATAACAAAATCATAAATGGTAATTGACAGTTATGGCAATGACAGTCCGACGCGTTTCAAGAATATACAAATTATCGTCTTCATCGGGGACAATTTGCCATTTCTAGAATCACAAAAACATAATATCAGCACAAAACATTTTATTTATAAACAACAATTCAAATGCTTTACAGGACTGACAGGTTTGTATGGCCCTCCCAGGGATATGCCAAAACTTACGTGCCAAACAATGTTACCGTGCAAAATCCGACATCCATATAGTCTGTGTTGGCCTTTAGACATGCAAAGAAGCCCCCAGATATTATAATCTAATTAAGGCGTCAAAGTAGATATGTAGTTGCGGTTTGGAGAAACCCAAGATAGCAACAGGGAGCATCTAAAAGGATAAATATGTACCAATGATGAGACTGCCTTTCAACAAATGATCAATAATCAAAAATGGGACAAAAAGTTGTACAATAAAGACAAACCCCCATATACACCCCTACAGATAAGGGGGAAGGGGTAGGTCAGGGGGACTCAAGCACCCACGATAAAAAAACCAAAAAAAAACCCACACAGGACAAAAGAGTAAAATTCCCTCCACTTATGATAGAAGTACTCCAATGGGGATACTATAAGCCACCCTGAGGGACAGATTGAAGAGCCAATTGGAGGAAACATTCCAAAAGACCCATATCTGAAAAAATTAATTAAACAGAGGGGATAATGTCAGTATCGCAGTGGGACATCCAACAAATGTTAATGAGTAAATATTAGTTCAATATAGATAATAGAAACTGACGCTTCAAAAGAAGGAATGGGAGAAGGAACCACACCACAATCAGTGGAGCCTGCTGTAAATAAGAAGAAATACAAAACCCAAAATAACCCATTCAATGAGATGGGATGTATCCAAATGAGGCTTAATAGAGAGGAATCATTGCGCTTACCATAGGCAAAAAGATCTCCAAAGGCTCCCCAGGAAAGAAGAAATCCCTGCAGGGAGGAGAGAAACTAATCCTCCAGCTGATGACTTCAGGAGAGGCCGTGTGAAGTAGTGGATGCATTATTCGACGGGAGGCACTAATCGACAAGACACCAGCCTCTCCTGGAGTCATCAGCTGTTTAATGGACTTTCAATACAGCGACGAGTGGGGAGTGACATCATTGCCTATACGGCATATGGTGCTTCTCTGGCCCAACGAGACCCTGTGTTTAGCTGGGCTATATAAGGAGAACGCCAGGAACCCTTGAGGCGCCATCCTTTTTTACAACAAAACTTGTGTTGCTTGATGCGGTGACAGGCAGGCTGGAGGATTCGTTTCTCTCCTCCCTACAGGTATTTCTTCTTCCTGGGGAGCCTTTGGAGATCTTTTTGCCTATGGTAAGCGCAATGATTCCTCTCTATTAAGCCTCATTTGGATACATCCCATCTCATTGAATGGGTTATTTTGGGTTTTGTATTTCTTCTTACTTACAGCAGGCTCAACTGAATGTGGTGTGGTTCCTTCTCCCACTCCTTCTTTTGAAGCTTCAGTTTCTATTATCTATATTGAACTAATATTTACTCATTAACATTTGTTGGATGCCCCACTGCGATACTGACATTATCCCCTCTGTTTAATTAATTTTTTCAGATATGGGTCTTTTGGAATGTTTCCTCCAATTGGCTCTTCAATCTGCCGCTCTGGGTGGTTTATAGTATCCCCATTGGAGTACTTCTATCGTAAGTGGAGGGAATTTTTCTCTTTTGTCCTGTGTGGGTTTTTTTTTTTTTTTTTTTTTTTATTGTGGGCGCTTGAGTCCCCCTGACTTACTTCCTTCCCCCTTATCTGTAGGGGTTTATATGGGGGTTTGTCTTTATTGTACAACCTTTTGTCCTATTTTTGATTATGGATCATTTGTTAAAAGGCAGTCTCATCATTGGTACATATTTCTCCTTTTAGATGCTCCCTGTTGCTATCTTGGGTTTCTCCAAACCGCAACTACATATCTACTTTGACGCCTTAATTAGATTATAATATCTGTGGGCTCCTTTGCATGTCTAAAGGCCAACACAGACTAAATGGATGTCGGATTTTGCACGGTAACATTGTTTGGCAAGTAAGTTTTGGCATATCCCTGGGAGGGCCATAGAAACCTGTCAGTCCTGTAAAGCATTTGAATTGTTGTTTATAAATAAAATGTTTTGTGCTGATATTATGTTTTTGTAATTCTAGAAATGGCAAATTGTCCCTGATGAAGACAATAATTTGTATATTCTCGAAACGCGTCAGACTGTCATTGCCATAACTGTCAATTACCATTTATAATTTTGTTATTTCTTGAATGATATATGTTTTTTTGTTGTAATCAATTTAAAAAAAAATGTACTTTAAATAAATTTCACTTTTAACATACTTTTCTATTAAGAATTTCCTTCAAATTGATTTTGAATTGCCTTTAAAATCCCATCATTGAGGTTCAGCCTTTTTATAAAGATTGAAGTTGTTGGGGTGTTTCACCCTGAAGAGTGATCTGTGAACTTCAGCAGGTTGTTGACTGCAAAAGAAGGAAGAAAGTTTCTGTCTTTGGCTGCCATGTGGGCAGACTGAATATATTCTTGCAAGGGGACCTGTGTCCCGAAGTGTGGTCCCTTGCAGTTTGGCCTGACTGCTTGTTGCTTGAAATGCAGTCATGCTCTGTGCCTGGAGTTCCTTTTAAAGAAGAAAAAGGAATTGCTGAGAAATGTAGTCCACCTGGAGTAAAGTCAAATGGATGGTAACCGGTCATGGACATTGAGCATGTAGCTAGTTAGAATAGGCTGTGATAGGAAAATGGTTGCCTATTTCTTCAAATAATGGACTCATACACACCTGTCAGGATTGTTTTTGAATCAAAGTATTGCTGAAGTTTTATAGATCTATACTGATTATGAAAGGGGGAGGCATTCTTAAATAGAATGGAGCCTGCTTTCAAAATGTAAATAATGTAGACATGTATAGGATGTTCTTACGTTTTATGCTGCCCTCGGCTGAGGACCAGTTCAAATCACTGTATACATATTGCACTGTGTTCTTATAGGATAGGATGCTTTTGTATTGTTTTGATTTCTCTCTTTCAGGTGTTGACGAGTTAGTGCGTCTTCCTTGGCCAAGGAGAGACAGCGATCTAGCCGGATAACAACACTAACCATTTGTATATTGTTACAACTGTTAGATAGATAGTTAGATAGATAGGGAGCAATGCTATTGCTTTACTGCCTTTAACCACTTAAGGACAGAGCCTCGTTTTGAGATTTGGTGTTTACTGGTTTAAAACAGGTTTTTTTTTGCTAGAAAATTACTTAGAACCCCCAAACATTATATATATTTTTTTCGAACACCATAGAGAATAAAATGGCGGTCATTGCAATACTTTCTGTCACACTGTATTTGAGCAGTGGTCTTGCAAGTGCACTTTTTTGGAAAAAATACACTTTTTTGAATTAAAAAATAAGACAACAGTAAAGTTAACCCATTTTTTTTATATTGTGAAAGATGATGTTACACCGAGTAAATTGGTACCCAACATGTCACGCTTCATATTTGCGTCCGTTCGTGGAATGGCGACAAACTTTTACCCTTGAAAATCTCCAAAGGCAAAGTTTAAAAAATTCTACAGGTTGCATGTTTTAAGTTACAGAGGAGGTCTAGGGCTAGAATTATTGCTCTCGCTATAGCAATCGTGGTGATACCTCACATGTGTGGTTTGAACACTGTTTACATAAGCGGGCGCTACTCACGTATGAGTTTGCTTCTGCACGCAAGCTCGGCGGGATGAGGCACGTTAAATTTTAAAAAATTTTTTTATATTTATTTGACTTTTTATTCTTTATTTTTACACTGTTCTTTAAAAAAAAAAATGTCTCACTTTTATTTCTATTACAAGGAATGTAAACATCCCTTTTAATAGAAAACAAGCATGACAGGACCTCTTATATATGAGATCTGGGGTCAAAAAGACCTCAGATCTCATATTTACACAAAAATGCAAAAAAAAAAAAAAAAGTGGTTTGAAATTTTTTTCTTTTTAAAATGTCCCTTATGGGCATAAGTGACATATGGGCATAAGTGATGTTTTGACGTCGCTTCCTTCCTGCAATAGAACAAAGTGGGGTTGAAAGAGAAAAGAAAGCAGAGACCTCTCCAATTAGGTCCTACCTCTTTCAGAAAAATTGGGACTATTTCGGTACCAAAGGGATATGAACAAGCTTTCTATAAAATTTGGTTTATTTAAAGATAACATTTAAAAGGTCCTACATAGGACACAGAATATACACCATCACAAATTAACATAAACAAAAAGTAATTGTTACAGCAATGTTGACACTCAGTTAGTGAAAATAATGCCCACACAGATGCATGGAAACAGGTTGTATAATACTTGCAGACGTGACCTCTACAGTTTCGCGGTCACAGCCGCTTCTTCAGGAGGCATCTGATAGTACATATTCTACAAGATGAAAACAAATATATACAGTATCAACATTACAAACAGAAAAATACAGGTATCATGAAAAGTACAAAGTTGATATTGGAGAGGGTAATTAAAGTTTAAAAGTTGCACTCACCGACCTATAACCACAAGGGGTTTGGAGCGATACTGTGAGACGCCTTCAAGAGGCATTCCCCCGGGGGCGAGCCAGGGAGGCAATTTATGATGATACTATTATAAAAAGATAATACATAAGGATTTGTAATTAATAAACTGCGTGTTCTACTCAGCGCAAGAACCACCCGGGTGTGTAAAGTCAAGAGACGAGGGGAAGTGGATCAAAGGAGAAAAGGGGAGAGGAGGGGGAAGAAAGGGGGATGAAAGGGAGGGGGGAGGGAAAAAGAAGGGGGGGGAGACAGAAGGAAAGGAAAAAAGAAAAAAACAGGGGGGAGGGAAAAAGAAGGGGAGGAGGGGGGGAGGGAAAAGGGGGGGAGGGAGACAAGAGAGGGGGGGGGAGGAAGAGAATTAAAAAAAAAAAAAGAAAAAGGAAAAAAGGAAACGAAGAGGGGGGGGAAGAGGGGGGAGGGGAAGAAGGAGAAAAGGAAGGGGGGAAAAGGAAAGGGAAGGGGGGAGGGGGGAAAAGGGGGAAAGGGAAAAGGGGGAGGAAAGAGAGGAAAAAGGGGAACCGAGAGGGGGGGAGGGGGGGGAGAGGGGAAGGAGAGGAGGGGGAGGGGGGGGGAAACAGGAGGGGGAAAAAAGAGGGAGGAGAAAGGGGAGAAGAAACCTATCACCTGTTCAGGGTAATGAGCGAGAGGGAGCTTTAAAAGCGGGGGGGGGGGTTGTATCAATAAAGTATACCCACCGTTGCTGTATTATTAAAAGCTAGACTCAGAAGCCATTTGCACCCAGGGTAAATGAATGATGGAACTGGTGGCCAATAGGCCGGACCTCAATGCCAAAGGGAGCCACTATGAAAGAAGTAGATGCATAAGAGATAGGTATGTGCATGTAGTTGTCGTAAATTGCATAAAATGCAGGACATTGCTACCGAAGGGAGGAACGTTTGCAAAGCAAAAGAGAGGGGGGGGAAATTGCTATAGAACAATACAATGGTAACCCCGATCCTTCCCAAGAGGCATATGGTAGGTACTTACAAGAGCTCCAAACAGCGCTGGTGAGCAGCTGGGTGTGTGCCTGTCAGGGCTTGCAGGTGAGTCTAAGCGTTATAAATGCCTCCAACCCGGAAGTCAAGCAGTGCTGAAAACAACAGCTGCCATCTCTTCCGGGTCCGATCCCCCTCTGCTGCGCAAGCCCACTTTGTTCTATTCATGTTTAGGATGATGGTACCTATTAACGATATTATATCTTACTCTTCTAACCATGTGGCATACTCTTGAACTATTATATGTTGGGTGGATAACACACCCGGATCCTAGGATCTAATCCCCCTTGTCCCCCCTATTTTCCCCTTTGCCACTTCTTCTAAACTTGCCTCTTACATGTCCTAAATTGTTGTTGTTCCTTGTTTTGTAGCAGTTAATCAATCTTTGATTGAGTCCTTCTCACCCTCAGTCAGGGTTTTGCCCTGATACTTTGCAGATTTTGGGCAATGGACGTCTTGGGCACAGCTTGGGGGGACTTTATGTCCACTATTCAAGCAGGCTGTTTAGCCAATCAACAGTCAGAGGATGAAACCAAAACGTTTCTAGATAGGCTGTTCAATCTTCTCAAGAAAAAATCTCATCTGCACTGGCACATCCAATATTTTGAATCGTATATTACAGAAAAAGTGTGTCCCCTTGGGCTTCAAATTCAAATGTTCACTACTATTAAAGATCCTTCCCCAGACTTTAAGAAGTCCTGGGAAAATATTCTAACCAATTGCAGTATAAAACTTATGGAAAAACTCACCACCCAGTATCGTACAGACATGACGACCCTGGATGGTGAGATAGATTACTAAATCAATTTCCCAATATCAAAGACTCGACCTCCTTCACAAGCAAGTGGAAGGAGATACGAGATAAAATTGAAAACCTTAACAAAGATATTATTACTAAAAAACAAAGAAAATTTTTCCAGGATAAATTGGCATTTTCAGAGGGTTATGCATACAAGTGGTCTGGGAAATCATTTCCCCGAAAAAACAAGAATTACTACCGGCAACCTCCAACTCTGACAGCAACTGATTATACGGAATCTGACTCATCCATATCTTCTCTTTCCTCACAGGTCACTACACGTCCTACTACGTCACGAGCACCAGGTGCCCCTCGGAAAAGGTCCCTCACCGGCGACAATTCCATCACCAAACACCCCAAAAAAGGCAAACAACATGGTAAAGCACTAAAAACACCACAAACACCAAGGCCAGGTGGACAGACCCCTTCAGAGGGTTCTCTCCACCCCACCTTACATAACATCATCCCGAAACTTCTACAACCCAATATCCAGACACTTTTATCACAACCTGGTTTTTTAGTACAGGCAGCTCCAGAGCCCCCCAGACAAGGGAATCTGGACATGTTTGTACAAAAGGCCCTGGTTCCAAGCACGTCCCACACTTAGCTACTTCCACTGATGGAGACAATCCTTATTCCCTCAATATAGTTAACTTAATGTCTTATCGGTTGACTCCGGAAGAGGAACAAGTCCTTCATTTGGGCTTGGGCTTCTGCCCCTCGGAGTCAATCGATATTTATGAGACAATCAAAGACCTCTACTTATTTGCCAGAAAATTCACTTTTAATTACATATTTGATCCCGACCGAAAACATGTCAACCTGGAAAAAGAACTAGCTGAAAAAAACAAAAATTTCACCATAGCGGAATCTAGAGCTCTACGTGATCTTATGCTACTTTTTGACGAAGGTGAGGTCGAGTCGGATGCTTCAGGTGGCAATTCCGACTCTCCCTCCTCTAGTCAAATGGATACTACCCTTTATTCCCGACATTCCATTTCCAAGCCTACTTTAAAAATCAAATCTAGAACATTCCCTGACCTAATGACATGCCCATCTATATGGGCCTTTCTACACGAATGCATCCTGTCCCTTAAAAAAGAGCGATGGAAAACATTACCCTCCAATCTGACTCAGCAACAGCTTCGGGCAGTCACCAAACTTCAAAAAAACACCAACCTTGTCATAAAACAATCGGACAAGGGCGGTAATTTGGTACTGGTGACTCATCACCAGTATCAAACCATGTGTCTTAAAATCCTTTCCAACTCTAGTTAGTATTTACCTATTGAGAATACCTTTATTCAACAAACCATTGATGAATTTAGGGGACTCATCGGGGGGGCCTTCCTCGAGGGCCTTATCGATGAGGACACCTATAAATTCATCAATGTACAATATCCACGTACTACCGACGTTTTATGCTTTGCCCAAAACTCACAAGAATCTCTCTGTACCCCCCGGTCAACCTATTGTTTCAGGCAAAGGTTCATTAACAGAAAATGCCAGCAAGCTGGTTGATACCTTCCTATTACCTCACGTATTGAGATTGCCTTCCTATATTAGGGATACCACTGACCTTTTAAAACACATTGAAGGAGTCCAGGTCCCTTCGGATGCCCTCCTCGTGGCTGTTGATGTAGAGGCCTTGTACTCAAGCATCCCCCACGAGCAGGGCGTCCGAATGGCTGGCTCCTTTCTCATGGAACAGGACCATCATACCTGGCCTACATACACCTTTATTCTAAAACTTTTAGAATTTATTTTGACCAAAAACTATTTTTTGTTTATGGACCAATTGTACCTTCAAATCCAAGGCGTTGCAATGGGCACGTCTCGTGCCCCCTCTTACGCGAATTTGTATCTTGGTGGTTGGGAGCGGGCCGTTTTTGGTGACGACCTTATGGAACCTTTTCTGAATTTTGTTTTAGGTTGGTTTAGGTTCATTGATGACCTTTTGGTCATCTGGACAGGCACAGAGCAACATTTAAAAGCTTTCATTGAAAGGTTAAACATTAACCCCTTCAATCTCCATTTCACTTTTTCTTACAACATTCAGAGCATCCCCTTTTTGGACATACAGATTATTAAAAATTCCACTGGACAATTAACTACGGACTTATATCGCAAACCCACAGCGTGCAACACCTTGTTGCATGCTTCCAGTCTACATCCCCGTCCTCTGGTTCCCAGTATCCCCTATGCTCAGTATCTGAGATTAAGAAGGAACTGCACAGAGGACGGGGACTTTCATAGACAAGCCAATGCCTTACGCACACGACTCCTGGCTAGAGGCTACAATCGTACTACTCTGAGGAAAGCTTTTAATAAGGCCTCCGCCCTTGACCGACAAACATTACTATTAGGTCCCCCACGCCCTAAACAACCTTATATGACTAAAATCATCACCAAATTCTCCACCCACCATCACCAGCTACGCAACATATTATCAACCCACTGGCACATTCTGACCGATCACCATACGCTTAATAAAAATATATTAAACCAACCCCCGACTTGGTCTTCAGGAGGGCTACTTCTTTGAGGGACAGGCTTACACATAGTCACTACAAGATCCCCTTGTCTGGCCCGCAAGAACCCAGAGGCACCTTCAAGTGCGGCAATTGCCCACACTGCCCCTGGATTCAAGAGGGACAACATTTTTTACTCCCAAATGGGGAGATGTTCTTTCCAAAACATTCAGCCCATTGTGGCACACGTGGTGTAATTTATCTTATGACCTGCGCTTGCAGCGCCTTTTATGTGGGAAAGACAATCAGAGAGTTACGGCAGAGACTGGGTGACCATTTATATGCATCCACTAATGGCAAGCTCACCACGGTGGGCCGCCATATTGGCATTCATCACCGCTTTAATCTTGATTACATTCGATTTACTGTTCTAGAAGTTGTCCCTGAAGATCCCAGAGGGGGCAATTGGGACCGCCAAATTTTAAAGCGCGAATCGCTCTGGATTGAGCGACTCAACGCTTTGGTTCCTCCTGGCATTAATGAGGCACACTCATACAAGTATTTTCTTGAATGACTGTCCAACAGACCCACCAGTCCCTGCCGTACACACCTGTTGACACCTGCTCAGTGTCTTTTTCACATTACATCTCACTCGGTGCCATACTGCATTATACTATATATTATCAACTGTGTCTTTCCTGTTTTCTCTCTTGTCCCCTCTTCGTCCCCCCCTTTCTATGCATAACCAGGTCTCCCCCATGATTGTCTGTGAGTGGACTCCTCACACATAGTTTTCCATACTATGTATTTACTTATATTTGATTTATTTGTTCGGCTGACTACAAATACTTTGTATAACTACATGCTTTGCAAAAACTGTCATGTATATTGATTTGTATTATTTTTTGCATGGGGCTGAGATGTACATATCCTTGGCCATGGGTCAATTCTGCACCCGTTGCCAGTGATCTGGCTCTTCTGCCCCCTTGTTTACTTATGGTGTAAATTCTTTTCACCCATTTAAGTATCTTGATTTGCACTTGCATTCCTCCTTGGAGGGATGTGAGGAGTTAATTCTCCCCCATACGGCGGGCTTGCGTTCCTCCGGCAGTGGGCGGGGCTCCACGGAGCCCAGCTGCTGCTTCTCCTGAGTGACGCTTTGGCATCAGTCACTGTGGAGCTGTGCGCCTGCACCGGATGCTTTTCTCGCGCTTGCGCAGCAGAGGGGGATCGGACCCGGAAGAGACGGCAGCTGTTGTTTTCAGCACTGCTCGACTTCCGGGTTGGAGGCATTTATAACGCTTAGACTCACCTGCAAGCCCTGACAGGCACACACCCAGCTGCTCACCAGCGCTGTTTGGAGCTCTTGTAAGTACCTACCATATGCCTCTTGGGAAGGATCGGGGTTACCATTGTATTGTTCTATAGCAATTTTTTTTCCCCCCTCTCTTTTGCTTTGCAAACGTTCCTCCCTTCGGTAGCAATGTCCTGCATTTTATGCAATTTACGACAACTACATGCACATACCTATCTCTTATGCATCTACTTCTTTCATAGTGGCTCCCTTTGGCATTGAGGTCCGGCCTATTGGCCACCAGTTCCATCATTCATTTACCCTGGGTGCAAATGGCTTCTGAGTCTAGCTTTTAATAATACAGCAACGGTGGGTAAACTTTATTGATACAAACCCCCCCTGCGCTTTTAAAGCTCCCTCTCGCTCATTACCCTGAACAGGTGATAGGTTTCTTCTCCCCTTTCTCCTCCCTCTTTTTTCCCCCTCCTGTTTCCCCCCCCCTCCTCTCCTTCCTTCCCCCCCCCCTTTTTTTCCCCCCCTCTTGGTTCCCCTTTTTTCTCTCCTTCCCCCCCTTTTCCCTTTCCCCCTTTTCCCCCCTCCCCCCCTTCCCTTTCCTTTTTCCCCCTTCCTTTTCTCCTTCTTCCCCTCCCCCCTCTTCCCCCCCTCTCCCTTTCCTTTTTTCCTTTTTCTTTTTTTTTTTTTTAATTCTTTTATCTGAAAACCGACTGCCGGCTGAAGAAGTCGGCAAGTGGATAAAGTGTAAATAACCATTTAAATATCTGGATGTCATACGTCACTATTTTATGTTTGATACTAATGCTTATTCATGTGTTACGCCACATACATTTTGTTATACTGTTATACTTTTAACTCTTTCCCTGTTTTCCTACCTATCCCAGTTTTTGCCAGGACATTCTCTCTCAGGCTTGGGAGCTCAAATAGTTTTTTTTGCAAACTTTGAGACGTAATTTCTTTGGTAGGAGGAGGATGTAGCGCCCTGGGGTTTAGTTAGGAAGCCCCTCACCAAATTCCTTGTCAGGAGTAGCTACTGCAGTTAATTGCTAGAGATCTAATGAATTACACCTAATTTTGGCCTTGTTGCACTTTTCTCTTCTACCACTAGGTGGCCGGGAACTTGGTGGTACTAGATATGACAAGGGCAATCCAAGGTCAGGTTATGGGTATATGGGGTATCTCAGCCAATTGGCAGGGGTTTTCTTGAATCTCTTGGCCTACTGGGAGAACCTATATATTCGGATGAGGTCAGGTGATCTGTGGTCTGTGCCACCTGGACGGCTGTCTGGGTGGACGTGTGTCATATGCCCCGGGCTACTAGGTTGGAAATTGGGCCTATCCCGAGGGCATCTGGCTGCCAGGCTATATGAGGGCCTATCCAGGAGTAAGAGGGCAGCACAGGGTTGGGACTGCGGTTTGCAGTCCAACCAAAAGTGACGGTTCTACCAGCTGGAGAACTTGTCGTGGTCGGAGGTAAAAGGCAAGCTGTCACCACTAAGAGACCAACCACCTTTACCAGGGACCAGAGTGAGTAACTGAAGCAAGTACCAGAGCAGTTTTCTCACCGAACGAGCACAGTTGAGAATCGGGAAACTTCAGGTGGTGATCAAGTCAGGGACCCAACCAACGGAGGTGACACTTGCAGAGCAGCCTTGTGTGTCAAGCCAGAGACCGAGCTGGTTAGCAGGGGTGAAGCTTGAAAAGTATCTGGAGTGCCAAGCTAGGGACCCAGCAGGGAAGAGTGGGTGACGCTTGAGGGAGATACCACTGTAAAAGCCTTGAGGAGCTCACGGGATTCAGAGTCGGTGAATCAGAGAGTCCAGTGAGAGACTAGGAGCTCAAGGGGCTGAAGAACTACAAGTAGAAGTCATAGTGAATTGGCCTTATATGTTTGCCACAAAAACATACGGTTTTAATGGCCCTTTTCTAAAAGCTTTAGAGGCCCTTTTTTCGACAGTCACAGCCCAAGTGCAGATGTCGTCCTTCCTGTTGACTAGCTTCCCCATGACAAACAGAACTCAGCAGGGGTGTCCCTTATCACCATTACTTTTTATCTTATGTCTAGAACCCCTGGCTGAGTCCATCCGCACTCATCCGGACATTCGTGGGGTGGTGATGCGACAGGGGGAATATAAATTGTCGCTCTTTGCAGATGACATTCTGCTCACTATTACTAACCTGTTGATATCTCTTCCCTCGCTGCATAAATTATTGTCTTCCTTTAGTGCCATTTCCGGTTATAAGGTTAACACTTCCAAAACTGAAGCCCTTGCCATACACATCCCATCATCCCTATTATCTTAGCTTAAAGAATTATACCCTTATAAATGGTGCAGTACCTCCCTCAAATATTTAGTCCTTTTTACCTCCTCTTATTCTTCCCTCTATCCTGCTAATTTTCCCCCTCTGGTTCTAGACATTAACAAATCCCTGTTGGCCTTGACCAAATATCCCCTGTCCCTGTTAGGTAGGATTAATGTCCTAAAAATGTCTATTTTACCCAGATTGCTCTACCACTTTGAAACATTACCAGTTGCCATGCCTTCCTCTCAACTAAAAGCACTTCAGAGGACTTTTCTAAAGTTTATATGGGGCGGCAGGGCCCACCGCATAGCGAGTTCGGTGGTATTTTCCCTAAGATCCAGGGGGGGTTTGGGAGCCCCGAACATTATTAAATATTATTACGCCTCACATTTGAGGGCTATTGCTTCATGGTCCTCTTTACATGCACTGAATCAATGGACTGCCATTGAAAAGGGAGTGTTATACCCGGTTCACCTATGCTCTTTGGTTTGGGGTACCCTCTCATCCCTGCATCCCATTTTTAAACGTCATTGCACTGCTCCAATGACCTTCACTTTAACCATTAGGCGTAAATGTCTCAAAAGCTATTTTCTTGCCTCACCTTGCCCTCCCCTTGTGAATGTGCTGTTTAACCCAATCATATCACACAGTATGTCCCTGGGTAGGGTATTACCATGGCTTAATGCTCCTCTTTTTCAGCTGCAGAATTTGGTCCATCCTATCACGCGAAGATTACATATTTTTAATACTCTATGTGAGAAATTTGATATACCCTCCCACCTTTTTCATTTTTATTTACAGGTTAGACATTTCTTTCACTCCAAATCTCCAACCCTGACTCTTGATAAACCAACCACCTTTGAATATTTATGCGCTCAGGGTCCTCACCAACTACATTTAATATCCTGTATCCACCGTATCCTCCATGAGTCGACCCCTCTTACTGAGACCACACACCACTATATGAGAAGATGGTCCCATTTATTGTGCCGACCTATCACAGTCCAGGTATGGGATAGGATTTGGTCCTCTACTTTTAAGTCCTCCAAATGTGTAACCCAAAGGGAAACGTCCATTAAGATCCTCATGTTTTGGTATAAAACCCCTGATGTCATTCACAAATATGATCCCTCAGTATCGCCGCACTGTTAGCGTTGCGGAACTGACACAGGCTCTTTATTTCATATTTTTGGCAATGCTCCCTGATTCAACCCTTTTGGCACGATGTGAGGCTACTAATACAGAAGGTGGTGGATGTGTCCTTTCCGCTAGATCCCTTACATTATCTGTTGGGCCTTCCTTTTTCAGGCTTAACCACTTGACGACCGCCTCACGCCGATGTACGTCGGCAAAGTGGCACGGACAGGCAAAATCACGTACAGGGTACGTGATTTGCCTTCCGCGGGTGGGGGGTCCGATCGGACCCCCCCCCGGTGCCCGAGGCGGTCGTCGTTTGTCCAGCGGCGATCGGTGATGAGGGGGAGACCATCCGTTCGTGGCCCCCCCCTCGCGAACGCCGCCGGCCAATGGAATCATTCCTTTGCTGCTGTATGCTAAACAGCAGCAAAGGAAATGATGTCATCTCTCCTCGGCTCGGTAATTTCCGTTCCGGCCCGAGGAGAGAAGACTTCACTGTGAGTGCACCAAACACTACACACACAGTAGAACATGCCAGGCACACAAATCACCCCGATCCCCCCCCCGATCGCCCCCCGATCCCCCCCCAATCACCCCCCCCCCCCCTGTCACAAACTGACACCAGCAGTTTTTTTTTTTTTTTTTGTTGTTTTTTCTGATTACTGCATAGTGTCAGTTTGTGACAGTGACAGTGTTGGGACAGTTAGTATTACCCCCCTTTAGGTCTAGGATACCCCCCTAACCCCCCCTAATAAAGTTTTAACCCCTTGATCACCCCCTGTCACCAGTGTTGCTAAGCGATCATTTTTCTGATCGCTGTATTAGTGTCGCTGGTGACGCTAGTTAGTGAGGTAAATATTTAGGTTCGCCGTCAGCGTTTTATAGCGTCAGGGACCCCCATATACTACCTAATAAATGTTTTAACCCCTTGATTGCCCCCTAGTTAACCCTTTCACCACTGATCACCGTATAACCGTTACGGTTGATGCTGGTTAGTTTGTTTATTTTTTATAGTGTCAGGGCACCCGCCGTTTATTACCGAATAAAGGTTTAGCCCCCCGATCGCCCGGCGGTGATATGCGTCGCCCCAGGAAGCGTCAGATTAGCGCCAGTACCGCTAACACCCACGCACACAGCATGCGCCTCCCTTAGTGGTATAGTATCTGTACGGATCAATATCTGATCCAATCAGATCTATACTAGCGTCCCCAGCAGTTTAGGGTTCCCGAAAACGCAGTGTTAGTGGGATCAGCCCAGATACCTGCTAGCACCTGCGTTTTGTGCCTCCGCCCGGCCCAGCCCACCCAAGTGCAGTATCGATCGATCACTGTCACTTACAAAACACTAAACGCATAACTGCAGCGTTCGCAGAGTCAGGCCTGATCCCTGCGATCGCTAACAGTTTTTTTGGTAGCATTTTGGTGAACTGGCAAGCACCAGCCCCAGGCGTCAGGTTAGCGCCAGTACCGCTAACACCCACGCACGCAGCATACGCCTCCCTTAGTGGTATAGTATCTGAACGGATCAATATCTGATCCGATCAGATCTATACTAGCGTCCCCAGCAGTTTAGGGTTCCCAAAAACGCAGTGTTAGCGGGATCAGCCCAGATACCTGCTAGCACCTGCGTTTTGCCCCTCCGCCCAGGCGAGCCCAGCCCACCCAAGTGCAGTATCGATCGATCACTGACACTTACAAAACACTAAACGCATAACTGCAGCGTTCACAGAGTCAGGCCTGATCCCTGCGATCGCTAACAGTTTTTTTGGTAGTATTTTGGTGAACTGGCAAGCACCAGCCCCAGGCAGCGTCAGATTAGCGCCAGTACCGCTAACACCCACGCACGCACCGTACACCTCCCTTAGTGGTATAGTATCTGATCGCATCAATATCTGATCCGATCAGATCTATACTAGCGTCACCAGCAGTTTAGGGTTCCCAAAAACTCAGTGTTAGCGGGATCAGCCCAGATACCTGCTAGCACCTGCGTTTTGCCCCTCCGCCCGGCCCGGCCCAGCCCACCCAAGTGCAGTATCGATCGATCACTGTCACTTACAAAACACTAAACGCATAACTGCAGCGTTCGCAGAGTCAGGCCTGATCCCTGCAATCGCTAACAGTTTTTTGGTAGCGTTTTGGTGAACTGGCAAGCGCCAGCGGCCTAGTACACCCCGGTCATAGTCAAACCAGCACTGCAGTAACACTTGGTGACGTGGCGAGTCCCATAAGTGCAGTTCAAGCTGGTGAGGTGGCAAGCACAAGTAGTGTCCCGCCGCCACCAAAAAGACAAACACAGGCCGGTCGTGCCCATAATGCCCTTCCTGCTGCATTCGCCAATCCTAATTGGGAACCCACCACTTCTGCAGCGCCCGTACTTCCCCCATTCACATCCCCAACCAAATGCAGTCGGCTGCATGAGAGGCATTTTTATGTCCTCCCGAGTACCCCTACCCAACGAACCCCCCCAAAAAAGATGTTGTGTCTACAGCAAGCGCGGATATAGGCGTGACACCCGCTATTATTGTCCCTCCTGTCCTGACAATCCTGGTCTTTGCATTGGTGAATGTTTTGAACGCTACCATTCACTAGTTGAGTATTAGCGTAGGGTACAGCATTGCACAGACTAGGCGCCATTTCACAGGGTCTCCCAAGATGCCATCGCATTTTGAGAGACCCGAACCTGGAACCGGTTACAGTTATAAAAGTTAGTTACAAAAAAAGTGTAAAAAAAAAAAAAAATATGAAATAAAAAAAAATAGTTGTTGTTTTATTGTTCTCTCTCTCTCTATTCCCTCTCTCTATTGTTCTGCTCTTTTTTACTGTATTCTATTCTGCAATGTTTTATTGTTATTGTTATTGTTATTGTTATTATGTTTTATCATGTTTGTTTTTCAGGTGTGTAATTATTTACACTTTACTGTGCTTTATTGTTAACCATTGTTAACCATTTTTTTGTCTTCAGGTACGCCATTCACGACTTTGAGTGGTTATACCAGAATGATGCCTGCAGGTTTAGATATCATCTTGGTATCATTCTTTTCAGCCAGCGGTCGGCTTTCATGTAAAAGCAATCCTAGCGGCTAATTAGCCTCTAGACTGCTTTTACAAGCCGTGGGAGGGAATGCCCCCCCCCCACCGTCTTCCGTGTTTTTCTCTGGCTCTCCTGTCTCAACAGGGAACCTGAGAATGCAGCCGGTGATTCAGCCAGCTGACCATAGAGCTGATCAGAGACCAGAGTGGCTCCAAACATCTCTATGGCCTAAGAAACCGGAAGCTACGAGTATTTCATGACTTAGATTTCGCCGGATGTAAATAGCGCCATTGGGAAATTGGGGAAGCATTTTATCACACCGATCTTGGTGTGGTCAGATGCTTTGAGGGCAGAGGAGAGATCTAGGGTCTAATAGACCACAATTTTTTCAAAAAAGAGTACCTGTCGCTACCTATTGCTATCATAGGGGATATTTACATTCCCCGAGATAACAATAAAAATGATTAAAAAAAAAAAATATGAAAGGAACAGTTTAAAAGTAAGATTAAAAAAGCAAAAAAATAATAAAGAAAAAAAAAAAACACCCCTGTCGCCCCCTGCTCTCGCGCTAAGGCGAACGCAAGCGGCGGTCTGTCGTCAAACGTAAACAGCAATTGCACCATGCATGTGAGGTATCACCGCGAAGGCCAGATCGAGTGCAGTAATTTTTCCAGTAGACCTCCTCTGTAAATCTAAAGTGGTAACCTGTAAAGGCTTTTGAAGGCTTTTAAACATGTATTTATTTTGTTGCCACTGCACGTTTGTGCGCAATTTTAAAGCATGTCATGTTTGGTATCCATGTACTCGGCCTAAGATCATCTTTTTTATTTCATCAAACATTTGGGCAATATAGCGTGTTTTAGTGCATTAAAATTAAAAAAAGTGTGTTTTTTCCCCAAAAAATGCGTTTGAAAAATCCCTGCTCAATTACTGTGTGAAAAAAAAAAATGAAACACCCACCATTTTAATCTGTAGGGCATTTGCTTTAAAAAAATATATAATGTTTGGGGGTTCAAAGTAATTTTTTTGCAAAAAAAAAAAACTTTTTCATGTAAACAATAAGTGTCAGAAAGGGCTTTGTCTTCAAGTGGTTAGAAGAGTGGGTGATGTGTGACATAAGCTTCTAAATGTTGTGCATAAAATGCCAGGACAGTTCAAAACCCCCCCAAATGACCCCATTTTGGAAAGTAGACACCCCAAGCTATTTGCTGAGAGGCATGTCGAGTCCATGGAATATTTTATATTGCGACACAAGTTGCGGGAAAGAGACAAATTTTTTTTTTTTTTTTTTTTTTTTTTGCACAAAGTTGTCACTAAATGATATATTGGTCAAACATGCCATGGAAATATGTGAAATTACACCCCAAAATACATTCTGCTGCTTCTCCTGAGTACGGGGATACCACATGTGTGAGACTTTTTGGGAGCCTAGCCGCGTACGGGACCCCGAAAACCAAGCACCGCCTTCAGGCTTTCTAAGGGCGTGAATTTTTGATTTCACTCTTTACTGCGTATCACAGTTTCGGAGGCCATGGAATGCCCAGGTGGCACAAAACCCCCCCAAATGACCCCATTTTGGAAAGTAGACACCCCAAGCTATTTGCTGAGAGGTATAGTGAGTATTTTGCAGACCTCACTTTTTGTCACAAAGTTTTGAAAATTGAAAAAAGAAAAAAAAAAATGTTTTTTCTTGTCTTTCTTCATTTTCAAAAGCAAATGAGAGCTGCAAAATACTCACCATGCCTTTCAGCAAATAGCTTGGGGTGTCTACTTTCCAAAATGGGGTCATTTGGGGGGGTTTTGTGCCACCTGGGCATTCCATGGCCTCCGAAACTGTGATAGGCAGTAAAGAGTGAAATCAAAAATTTTCACCCTTAGAAATCCTGAAGGCAGTGATTGGTTTTCGGGGTCCAGTACGCGGCTAGGCTCCCAAAAAGTCCCACACATGTGGTATCCCCATACTCAGGAGAAGCAGCTAAATGTATTTTGGGGTGCAATTCCACATATGCCCATGGCCTGTGTGAGCAATATATCATTTAGTGACAACTTTATGGAAAAAAAAAAAAAAAAAAAAAAAAGTGTCACTTTCCCGCAACTTGTGTCAAAATATAAAATATTCCATGGACTCAATATGCCTCTCAGCAAATAGCTTGGGGTGTCTACTTTCCAAAATGGGGTCATTTGGGGGGGGTTTTGTGCCACCTGGGCATTCCATGGCCTCCGAAACTGTGATAGGCAGTGAAGAGTGAAAGCAAAAATTTACACCCTTAGAAATCCTGAAGGCGGTGATTGGTTTTCGGGGCCCCGTACGCGGCTAGGCTCCCAAAAAGTCCCACACATGTGGTATCCCCATACTCAGGAGAAGCAGCTAAATGTATTTTGGGGTGCAATTCCACATAGGCCCATGGCCTGTGTGAGCAATATATCATTTAGTGACGACTTTTTGTAAATATTTTTTTTTTTTTGTCATTTTTCAATCACTTGGGACAAAAAAAATAAATATTCAATGGGTTCAACATGCCTCTCAGCAATTTCCTTGGGGTGTCTACTTTCCAAAATGGGGTCATTTGGGGGGGTTTTGTACTGCCCTGCCATTTTAGCACCTCAAGAAATGACATAGGCAGTCATAAACTAAAAGCTGTGTAAATTCCAGAAAATGTACCCTAGTTTGTAGACGCTATAACTTTTGCGCAAACCAATAAATATACGCTTATTGACATTTTTTTTACCAAAGACATGTGGCCGAATACATTTTGGCCTAAATGTATGACTAAAATTTAGTTTATTGGATTTTTTTTATAACAAAAAGTAGAAAATATCATTTTTTTTCAAAATTTTCGGTCTTTTTCCGTTTATAGCGCAAAAAATAAAAACCGCAGAGGTGATCAAATACCATCAAAAGAAAGCTCTATTTGTGGGAAGAAAAGGACGCAAATTTCGTTTGGGTACAGCATTGCATGACCGCGCAATTAGCAGTTAAAGCGACGCAGTGCCAAATTGGAAAAAGACCTCTGGTCCTTAGGCAGCATAATGGTCCGGGGCTCAAGTGGTTAACCAAAAAAGTCAATCGGCTAATCTCTTATATTTTGTTAGCTGCCAAAAGGCTTATTCCATTGTGCTGGCTGTCCAACACACCTCCTTCGTGGTCCAGATTTCTTCACCTGGTGACTGAAATTCGGAGGATGGAATTTTTAACGGCCTCTGTGCATGATTCCATCTCCCAATTTGATAAAGTTTGGGAACCTTGGGATCAATTGGAATATGGGACCCCTATTCTAACTGCCACATCTTAAATTGTATTAGCATTACATTATTTTTGATCGTTTTCCCTTCCTTCCCCTCCCATTTCTATGTATACCACTTGGTGCCTTCTTGGATTTTATGTTACCTATCATATACCCTCTCCAAAAACATTTGTCTCTTTGTCTTTATGACTGCTCTCTGGTTTTGAGTTCTATTATTTACCTATGAGTTGTTTATTTTATATATTTTTGAGAAGCTGCGCAGACCACCTCTGTGCTCTGTATTTATGGACATTGCTCATCTGTATCTAATACATATATTTTTTTTTTGTTTCCATGTTATCATTATGTTTTTATTATCAGTGCATTGTGCATTATGCAACAATTTTATATCCGTTCTTCTATAACCCAATAAAAATACAATTATGAAGAAGTTGTAGTGAAGCTGAGTAAACTGTTGAACTTTGTGTTAGGAACTGTCAAGTACTGTTGCCATAGCAGACAGCAATCCTACACCTGCAGAAGTGGCACCTTGCTGGGGCCTTTCCCTATACGGCTGTCCTCCTATTGAAGTCTCGGAGTCTGCCAGTTGAAATTTCCACTACTTAAGGGTGTCCTGGCCCTAACCCTCTTTCCCTTCAAAATATAAAAAGGACTGTTAAAAGAAATAAAGCCTCTTTTGCATCCAAGAAGTGTCTGACATCCAATCACTTTCACCATCTTTGCACCCACTATGCCTCACAACCCACTACATATTGAAGGACGTCAGCTGTCTTTGGCCTTGAAGGTCCTCATTAGACTGAAAGAGGTTAAAGACTTTGCTACATCTATACTGTGGGGTAGCGGGACATTACCTTCAAAACTGCCCTGTGAGGCCCACAAAGAACAGGACCGTTCCCTCTACATACCTTGCCAACAGTTCTGTGGGAAAGGGATCTCCTTATGTCACCTTGTTCCTGTCACTTCAGATCCTTGGAAAGAACATCCAAGTCCCAGCTATAATCGATTCCGGTGCTTGCAGCTGCTTCATGGATAAAGACTTTGCCCAACATCATCAAATCCCTTTGCAAGCAAAAACACACCAGTTAGCTATCCATCTGGCTGATGGATCCCGTCTCAGGTCTGGGCCTATAACACACGAGACTTGCCTGCTGCTGACTGTATCTGATACTGGTCATCGGGAATACTTATGCTTGGACATCCTCTGTTTCCCGTTATCCTGGACATCCCCTGGTTACAAGCTCATACCTGCAGCTTATCATGAATTCCTGGAGGTTTTCGATAAACAGAAATCAGACATCCTGCCACCTCACCACCCGTATGATTTTCCAATTGAACTTTTGCCAGGCACTGAAATACCTTTTGGGCGCATCTTTCCTATTTCTGAACTGGAACTTAAAGCATTACGTCAGTACATTGATGAAAACTTGGAGAAGGGCTTCATCCGGGCTTCCACCTCCCCCGCAGGCACTGGGATCTTTTTGTAGAAAAAAAAAGGATCATACCCTGCGTCCCTGTGTTGATTACTAGGAATTAAATAAAATCAAATTTAAGAACAGATATCCTTTGCCCCTGGTTCTGGAACTATTTCAACGCTTCAAAACATCCACCGTATTCACGAAGCTTGACTTACAAGGCACATATAGTCTAGTGTGGATTCGCAAAGGAGATGAATGAAAGACGGCCTTCCGCACTAGATTCTGACATTATGAATTCCTCGTTATGCCCTTTGGGTTGTGTAATGCTCCAGCAATATTGCAGCATTTCGTCAATAACATTTTCAGAGACTTTCTTGACCTTTTCCTGATTGTATACCCAGACGACATCCTCATCTTTTCTACTTCCATCATAGCACACCGTGAACATGTTAAAAAAAGTTCTCGGACGGTTAAGAGACCATGGACTGTACGCAAAGGCAGAGAAGTGTGAATTTGAAAAGGAAATGATCCAGTTCTTGAAACTTGTCATTTCCACTTTAGGTATTTCCATGGATCCCCAGAAAGTCAAATCTATCCTTGAATGGTCCACTCCTACAGACAGGAAGAGCACACAGAGGTTCATAGGATTTGCCAACTTTTACCGCAAGTTTATTAAAAATTTCTCTGCTATCATCTCCCCTGTTACACAGCTGACAAAACAGAAAACCTGTTTTCAGTGGACACCTGCAGCACAAGCAGCATTCGATCAGTTAAAGACTCTGTGTACCACAGCACCTATCTTGCAACATCGAGACCCTGCATCACCATATGTCCTTAAGGTGGAGGCTTCGGAGAATGCCGTGGGTTCCATCCTGTCACGGCGCCAGGGAATGAAGTCTCTGTTACACCCCATTGCCTTCTTTTCTAGAAAACTCAACCCCGCAGAGAGGAATTACGATGTGGGAGACCAGGAGTTACTGACCATAAAGACAGCCCTGAAAGAATGGCATTACTTGTTGGAAGGAGCAGCTCACTCTTTTGATCTTTACTGATCACAAAAATCTTGAGTATCTCAGAATAGCCAAACAACTAGACCTTGTCAAGCCGGGTGGGCATTATTCTTTTCCCACTTCTCCTTCCATGTCACCTACAGACTGGGTTCCAAGAATGGCAAGCCTGATGCCCTATCCTGCATGTACCCCAAAGAAGAGGAAAAACATCACCAAGCAGACACAATCCTGCTGGCCCAAAGTTTTCTGCTACTACAAGTAGACCTGATTACCCAGATTAAACAGGCATTCAAAAGGGACGTTCTACCACCAGTTGTTTGCTTTCAGGAACAAGAGAGGTTATTCCTGCACAACCACAAGGTGTTTATACCCCCAAGTCTCTACCCCAAGATCCTTAGCCTTTGTCACGACCATCCCTTGGCGGGACATTTTGGGGTAACCAAGACAACAGAACTAGTGCAACATTCCTTTTGGTGGCCAGGTTTAAGGTCCATTTGCAAGGATTATATTAGTACCTGTGGAGTCTGCAAACAAGAATGACAAAACCAAATCTTGGGGTCTGTTAAGGCCTTTACCTATTCTCAAGAGACCCTGGGAAATTATCAATATCAACTTTATTGTTGAGCTTCCCCCATCCAAAAGGTTCACTACCATCTCTGTGATCGTTGACAGATTAATAAAGATGGCCCATTTCATTCTTATGTTAGGAACCCCCTCAACAACGGAAACCGCTCATACCTTCATCAAGGAAGTGGTTAGGCTCCATGGGGTACCCAGCAGCATCACCTCTGATCGATACAATTTACGCCCAGATTCTGTAAAGATCTTTGCGGGATACTAAAGATCGAAACTTGTTTCTCATCAGCCTATCACCCACAGACAAATGGTCAAACAGAACGAACAAATCAAATTCTGGAACAATACCTTTGGTGCTCTTCATCCTTTGCCCAAGATAACTGGGCATCACTTTTACCCCTGGCAGAATTTGCATACAATGATGCAGTTAACTTGGCTACAGGACAAGCCCTGTATTTTGCAAATTATGGGTACTTCCCAGTCTTCCTACCCGACATCTTGCGTGATTCCTGGGTTCCCGCAGTCCAAGAAAGGATAAGTGCTCTTCAGTCGAACAACAAAGTATTGCAAGATGCCATTTCTAAAGCTCAAAAGGACAATAAAAAATTATTTGACAGAAAAAGAAGAGATCTAAAGCTTCAAATAGGAGACAAGGTTTGGTTATCCACTGCCAGTTTAAAATTGTCATATCCATCCGAAAAGCTCAGACCTAGATATAACGGTCCATTTCCTGTTAAGAGGCAGATTAATCCAGCAGCCTACGAACTTTTACTCCTAGAGACTTACAAAATCCACCCTGTCTTTCACATGTCCTTGCTAAAAACTGCAAAGCTAGACCCATTCCCTGGTCGGGAGTCAGGTCCACCAGCACCTACAATAACGACAATGAGGAATATGAGGTTGAGACAATTGTGGATTGTAGGAAAAGAAGGGGCACCATCCAGTATTTAATTACATGGAAAGGCTATGGACCAGAAGACAACTCTTGGGAACCAGAATCCAATCTTCATGCCATGACATGAAGACATGACAGGAATTCTTCCAGGCTCACCCTGATATGGGCATCTGGAGGTTGCCCATTGGGGGGGCAATGTTAGAGATGTGTGGTTAACAAACACGCATTGGTGTGAAGGCATGGGCACACCAGTGTGACAGCCTATTTAAACCAAGCAATGACACATACACATTGCTGAGTGGTCTTTCAGCTTGTTCCTGTTGACCTGTGCCCTGATCTGTTCCAGTTTACCTGTGTTGACCTAGCTTCACCTGTACCTCCCTTTAGACTTTCGCCTGCCTACCTGTGACCTTGGCTTGTGTTTGAGTCTGCTCCTGTCTCATGCTCCTGTACCTTGCTGCCCAATTGTGTACCAAACTCGGCTTGTATCCTGTCTTAGCTTCAGTCTCACGTTCCGGTACCTGCTCTGCCCGACTGTTGATGACCCCCTGGCTTATGTTCCGGCAACGCTTCCGCCTGCTCATCCAGCGACACAGAGTTCCAGTTCCCAGTGCCTGTCTGGTGATCTACGGCCATCGGGTTCCTGTCAAGTCTCAGCTGGTGCCAACTGCTGTACCGGCCCTCCTGCCACTCTATGTCCTTCACTCCCTGTCATCTCTATCAGGGGCGTTGGGCAGGAGATGCAAGAGAAGCCCTCTCTACAGTTCGATCTCCACCAGGTACGTCACAACCACATTCCAATAATATTGAAAACCAAAAAATAAAAAATAAAAATGTCTTAGAAAATAATAACTCCTCAAATGCTAGCTAACATTAAAATGTGATCTCACTACACCCTGAACTGAAATCTAATAACCCAAAATAGTGCAGCACCCGCGATCCCATATATGTTATTTATTACACTTGAAGTTAAAGTGAATTACATTGATTTTTAACACATTCTTCACAGGGATTTCATCACAGATCTTTTTTTGTGATTGATTTGGACCATCACCTTTATATAATTTGATCACAGACTTTTATGGTTGATTGTTTATTGTGATGTGTGAGGCACTATTATTTTAATGATTATAATTAACACATGTGGTGTTTGTTATTGTTTATTATTTATTTTGGGTTATTAGATATATGGTATGCCAATATCCACTGATAGCACGAACTTCATCAATTTAAAAAAAGAAAGAATGAGCATAACACTTTGCTTGTTTTATATAATCAAAATCAATTATTAGCATAACAAAAATATTATATTTAACAATTTACTGGAAAAACTGAAATACATATATTTTTAACAGTGGTAAATGCATATAGGTTAATTAAGAAAAAATAATAAAAATAACAAATGTTAAAATTCATTCATGAAAAAGTCCAAAATATATGCATATAGATTTATGTATTTATTTTATGCAATTCCAAATATATATAAAATTACCTGTTTGGGAATAAATACAGATGTATTGGTGCATGTTTCCAATAACAGGGATAATATGTTTAGGAACTCTTACAATTACTGGGGTTTTCCACTGTTTTACTTACCATGTTTAGTGGAATTTTTAAAAATAAAAGTAATTATAATAAGTAATCATTTCCTATTGTTTCAAGTTACTGTTAACATGATCTAACTTTTTTGCTTTCATCTGTCTTTTGCTTCGTACTACATTTCATTCCTCATTTCCTTGCAATCATGCTGAAAGTAGAAGAACAGTAGAGTAGAAAAACATTCCTAAGAAAAATTGCTTCAGGTTTTAAGGTGGTCCTGTCAGGAAAGAAAGTGGGGAGCTGCCATTACTGATTTGTTTTTAAAGGTTCAGGTCTGGGGTGGTCATTCTTTCCTCATAATTTATTTAGTCGCTCACTTGGATCAGGTATATGCTTCAGGGATCCCTACACTTTTTTGATTGCATGCTTATTAGAGTTCCTATAATTCCAACCTGACAGGTTCCTTTTTAAATGATCATTTCATGTTTTGTAACATTTAACTAATTAGAATTCCTACCCAAAAACTATTACTAATTTTATCTTTCATTTACAGGTGGATATCTTAGTAACAGTTGTACAAAAATAAAATAACATTTCCCAGGGGGTTTATTCTAATGCCTTAAAATAACCATAGTAAACTAAATTACTTTTGAATGGTCTCCTGTGTTTTCTTTAACAGTGATATCTAGAGCATTGAAATTACAGGCCCAAGGCAAAGTAGGTTACAGTCTGCACACCTTTCTATTTTCTGCATCAGCTCCCTAGAAGAAGTCAATAGAGTGTTACCTCTCAAATATTAGCTAAGCAAGATGACTTTGGAGCACCATCATTTTAAGTCCTGACAATCTAATACAATAAAAACAGCAATTTTATGTTATTAATTAAATTGTGCGTTTGAAAATGATTACAGTGATGACAATGATTATTATGATTAGACATAAGTGAACTTTGAAAAATCCACTCTTCTGGAAACCCATCTAATTTTGTTTGAAGCATGATTTAGTTGATTATGCAAACCTCTGTAAATTTTGCAATGCATTTTAAACATTTCTATGGGCTTTACAACAATGGTTTTACTATGGTATTTTAGAGGCTTAAGAAAGTGTTCCATATTTTACACATTTCTCATTACTTTTTGACTAGAACACACTTCTAAAGGTGTTATAGGGGAAAACATTGCGGACTGATACATATTTTAGCAATTTCCTGTGAGGGCACTAAGCATAATTAACATAAGTGAGAGAAGAAAGTCAGTTAAGCTAATCCTATATCATATATATATATATGGGAAGGCAGCATCTGTGTGGCAGCAACAACATACATAACAGATGGGTATGGAAGCTCCAAGCCAGTTCACAGCATAGTCTAATAAGGTCAAGCTTTCCTTTTAGAAAAGCAAGTATGCAATTTGCATATTGCCTTATATCTGTGACTATTTGGTCAGGGCTGGATTAGTCTATGCTGCTAGTAATCAGTTTTGAGATAGGAACCCTGTCCAGCAGGGATAGGGAATTAGAGTCAGGGAGAGGTTCCAGTGTGAGAAGGGATAGAGTAGGGGAACACCACTTCATACTGTATACAGAGCCTATCTCCAATACTGTTGCCTTCACTCGCTGCAGACCTTTCTGAGCCACCACCTGTGCTATCTACCATTCAGCCACACCTCCAGCAGATGTCACCCAGGTAAGACTGATTCAGTACGTGCTGTATCCTATCGTGCCTGAGGATATACCACTGTACATCAGACTACAACATCCCGGTATCAGCAGGCCTAGCGATACTGCTCTGCCACTCTTGTGCCTTGAGGACTGTCAGCATTCGGCTGTAACCCACGTTGTGCCTGTGTGGAGTGGTCATCTTACCGATAACTGAAAGTGTTACTGAACCTATTACCAAAGCGTTATTGAACCTTATACCAAACTGTTACTAAACCTGTCACAGAATATTGCTGAACCTGTTGCTGAGCTTGTTACTGCAAGAGAAACTGCACCTGTGTGCTCTGCAAGTAACAGTCTTGAACTTTAAATGTTCTGCTTCCTCCAGTTAGGTACCATACAGTTGGCCTTACCCGCATATCTGGTGGACTGCAAATTCTTGTGTACCCCTCCCACCCCCATGTTCACAGTTCAGACACCCAACAGTCCTTTCTAGGATTCTCTTTCAGTGTCTGATTAGCTAATGCCCCCCCCCCCTCCAAAGTATTTTTGATGCGGCTGCTCACACACAAGTGTGATTTACCAAACCAAAGAGGAATATAATAAACAAACTGAGCAGTGCCACCTACTTATCAGTAACAATAATACAGAAATAATGTCCTTATAATTATATGAGTCCCCAACAATATTTCCAGTGTGAAAAATACAGAAATGAATCTTCCACCACCTCCTTAGATCACTTCACTCTTCTTTGTGTCAGAAATAAACACCAACCATCACCTTCTTGTGAAGTAAGGACTTACCAGACAGAACTGTCATAACAACAATCACAAATGCATGTGCTGGGTTAAGGATCCCTCCAGGTACTATGCACCAGCCTCAATCATCCTTCACTCAGTGGTACTTAGGAATGAACCCAGCTATAGTCCAATCGGAGATCAACCCCTTGATATTTCTGTATTATTGTTACTGATAAGTATCGTAGGTGGTGCTGCACAGCTTCTTTATTGTGTTATTTAACCAGTTCTGGACCAGCCGCCGCAGTTTTACTGCGGCAGGTTGGTCCGGCTGCACGAAATCATGTGCCCCCCGCCATCCCCGATGATCGGATTCGATCAGGAGCTGATCAGGCCAAGGCCAATGATATCTGGCCTGGACCTGGTGATCGCTCCTGATGAATGATATCCTTCCCCTGTCTGTGTAACTGTAAACACTGACAGGGGAAGTGATGTCATCTCTTCTCGTGTCGGTCTTTTTGTTCCAGACCGAGAGAGTATCTAAAAGTGAGTTGCACAACACTACACTGACACCAGGTCAGGTAGGCACACAATTCACCCCCTGATTACCCCCCCAGTTAACCCCTTCACCACCTGTCACTGTGCCACCAAGTACAGCAATCAGATTTTTTTTTGATTACTGTACTAGTGTCATTAGTGACAAAAATCAGTGTTAGGTTAATTAGTCTTAGGCCCAGATAGGTCTAGAGACCCCCCTAACCCCCCAATAAACCCCTTAATTACCCCCTGTCACCTGTGATCACAGTATAAGTGTCACGGGTGACGCAGTTTAGCTAGTTTATTTTTTTATAGCGTCAGGGCACCTGCCATATTTTACCCAATAAAGGTTTAACCCCCTTGATCACCCAACAGGTGATCAAAGTTAGGTTTTAACGTCAGATAGGGTCTGCATCGCCCCAGGCAGTGTCAGATTAGTGCAAGTAGTGCTAACACCCATGCACGTACCAAATTCCTACCTTAGTAGTATAGTGTCTGAACGGATCGATATCTGATCTGATCAGATCTATACTAGCGTCCCCAGCAGTTTAGGGTTCCCAAAAACGCAATGTTAGCGGGATCAGCCCAGATACCTGCTAGCACCTGCGTTTAGCCCCTCCACCCAGCCCAGCCCACCCAAGTGGGAGTCAGGTCTGATCCCTGCAATCGCTAACAGTTTTTTTGGTAGCATTTGAATCAGTCGCTAACAGTCAGGAGTTAGTTTACCAGTAAATTTAGAGCCCAAACTGGCAAATCGAAGGTACACTAGTGAAGAGGCCTACAGGTTTCTAAGCATGACAGATAGTAAAGAGGAAGTCACTCATCTGTCAGATTCCGGCTCAGAATACAAACCTGTAGACAGCAGCAGCACCCTGACAGATAGCTCTGACGACGGAGTTGTGGTCCCTGCCAAGGTCAGGCATACCAGACCCCGATCTTCTTCTGCTGTCGTTGAGGTGCAAGAACCGCAGGTCCCTCGTATGGAGCAGAGAGCCAGTACTAGGGCCGCTATTCCCTCTGGTGAACTGGCAAGCACCAACAGCCTAGTACATCTTGGTCATACATCCAGCACTGCAGTAACACTGGGTGATGTGGCGAGTCCCATAAGTGCAGTTCAAGCTGGCGAGGTGGCAAGCACAAGTAGTGTCCCGCTGCCACCATGAAGAAAACAAATACAGGCCCATCAAGCCCCTCCAGCTGCATTAGCTAATTCTAATTGGGAACCCACCACTTCTGCAGCACCCATACTTCCCCTATTCACTGGCCAACCCGGAATTCAGGTGGAAACAGTTGATTTTACATCACTTGATTTTTATTCAATGTTTTTCACTGAAGATCTCTATAGATCTATTGTGGACCAAAGCAATTTGTATGCTGGTCAATTCACCACCGGTAATCCCCAGTTGACCCTTGCCAGAGATTGGAGACCAATTACGGTTTCCGAATTTAAGACCTTTCTGGGCTTATCCCTCCTCATGGGCATAACCAAAAAGAGTGATCGGCTCTACAAAATTCAGCCCCTCGTAAACGACTTCAACCAATGTTTTCCAGCCTTGTTTACTCCCGATCAAGTTGTCTGCATTGATGAGTCCCTGATTAAGTTTTCTGGCTGTTTGTCTATTAAAGAGTATCTTCCCAGCAAGTGTGCCAGATACGGGGTCAAGATGTATAAGCTCTGTGAGAGGGCCACAGGCTATACATATAGTTTTATGGTTTACGAGGGAAAAGATAGTCATGTAGAACCGGAGATCTGCCCTGACTACATAGGAAGCGCTGGTAAGATAGTGTGGGACTTGGTGTCACCCTTATTCGGAAAGGGGTACCACTTGTACATGGATAATTATTACACGAGCATGCCAGTTTTTAGTCACTCTTCTGATTATGGAATTGGCGAATGTGGCACCATGCGATCTAATCGCCGGGGCTTCCCCCAACAACTTGTAGAATCCCGAGTTAGACGGGGGAGAGAGCCTGCTTGAGGTGTAATAATTTGTTAGCAGTGAAGTGGAGGGATTCACGCAATGTTCTTGTTCTGTCCTCGCTTCACGCAGACACGGCAGTCCAAATTCCTACTGCGACTGGTGTTTTGGAGAAACCCCTCTGTGTCCATGAATACAACCTTAACATGGGAGGGGTGGACCTCAATGACCAGTTGTTGGTGCTGTACCTAGTTGCCCGTAAGGCCAGACGCTGGTACAAAAAAGTGTCTGTATACTTATTTCAATTGGCTTTGCTGAACGCTCATGTGCTATACAGATGAAAAAAGTATACACTGCGCTAAATACAAAAAATGGTGCAGAGCAGCTACATACAGGGTGACAAAAACCATAAAAACGTGTGAGGAAATAAAATGTAGCGCATAAATTGTGCAAAAAAATATATTACAGTCAAGAAAATGGCTGGAAAACAAATGTCCATAAGTGTTATACACGTTGGTAATGAAACTTATAAGTCTCTAAATAAAGGTAAATGGAGTCCAGTGAGTGAATAAAACAGCAGATAAGCGTGGGATATCCCCCTGGGAATGATATGTGGATGTGAGACGACAAATATTCCAACACAGGTGTATCATCGGATCCTCCCAAAGCTGTATCTCACAACTGCATGTACCTTGGTAAAGATGGTGTGTAAGAAACTCTTACCAGATATGGTGGACTCCCTTGTCAGCGACAGGGAGTCATTCGGGCGGGTTGCCTCTCAGGGCCTGAAACACGGACATCACAGCTCTGCGAACCTTCTGGGTCAAACTCTGTGTGGATCTCCCGGGGCCGCCAGGTGGGTCCTCCCAAAGGGTGGCCGAGGTGCGAATCAGAGGGAATGATGCCTCACGTGAAAAGTTGAGGTGAAGACGGGTTTAATCTCTCAGTTGGTATGTGGAGAAAAAATAAACAGGCTCCACATAGCGTAGATAAGCAAAGTGGGATTTTTATTGCTAAAAAAGCCAGGCAATAATAAAATGTGATCACAGGGTATAAAAACAAAGTTGGGCAACAAGAAGGATGCTGAAAGCGCCCGACGCGTTTCGATCGATGGATCGTCTACTGGGGCATATGCCCCAGTAGACGATCCATCGATCGAAACGCGTCGGGCGCTTTCAGCATCCTTCTTGTTGCCCAACTTTGTTTTTATACCCTGTGATCACATTTTATTATTGCCTGGCTTTTTTAGCAATAAAAATCCCACTTTGCTTATCTACGCTATGTGGAGCCTGTTTATTTTTTCTCCACATACCAACTGAGAGATTAAACCCGTCTTCACCTCAACTTTTCACGTGAGGCATCATTCCCTCTGATTCGCACCTCGGCCACCCTTTGGGAGGACCCACCTGGCGGCCCCGGGAGATCCACACAGAGTTTGACCCAGAAGGTTCGCAGAGCTGTGATGTCCGTGTTTCAGGCCCTGAGAGGCAACCCGCCCGAATGACTCCCTGTCGCTGACAAGGGAGTCCACCATATCTGGTAAGAGTTTCTTACACACCATCTTTACCAAGGTACATGCAGTTGTGAGATACAGCTTTGGGAGGATCCGATGATACACCTGTGTTGGAATATTTGTCGTCTCACATCCACATATCATTCCCAGGGGGATATCCCACGCTTATCTGCTGTTTTATTCACTCACTGGACTCCATTTACCTTTATTTAGAGACTTATAAGTTTCATTACCAACGTGTATAACACTTATGGACATTTGTTTTCCAGCCATTTTCTTGACTGTAATATATTTTTTTGCACAATTTATGCGCTACATTTTATTTCCTCACATGTGCTATACAGAGCTTCGGGATGGACTAGATCCTTCCTTAAATTCCAGGAAGAGATCATCAGAGCCCTTCTGTTTCCAGACGGCGCGCTTGCCCAACTTTCCAGTCCAAATGCAGTGAGCCGTCTGCATGAAAGGCATTTTCCTTTTGTTCTCCCTGGTACCCCTACCCAAAGAAACCCCCAAAAAAGATGTTGTGTCTGCATAAAACGTGGATTTAGACGTGACACCGGCTTTTATTGTACCTCCTGACCTGACCAACCTGGTCTTTGCATTGGTGAATGTTTCAAATGCTACCACACACTAGTGGAGTTTTAGCATAGGGTACAGCACCACACAGTCCTAGGCACACTAACACAGGGTCTCGGGGTCTCGAAAGATGTGATGGTCATCACATTTTCAGAGACCCTAATCTGCAACGTTCAGTTTACAGTTTTTTTACAGTTTTTATAAAAGTGAAAAAAGTGAAAAAAAAAACACAAAAAAATATAAAATAAAAAATCCAAAAATAGTTGTGGTTGTATTTTTCTCCTCTTTCTCTATTGTTCTCTCTCTTATGTTCGCTCACTATTGTTCTATATCTATTGTTCTCTCTATTTTTACTATGTTTTATTGTATTTGCTTTGCAGGTATGATATGTTATACTGTAATGTTTTTTTAATTGTTACCATCATTTGCTTAGCAGGTACGCCCTTCAGCTGCAGCACAGGTTTATTTAGCTTGACAGCAACAGCATTTGCTCCCACGATACATAAAGTCGTGACTCCAGCGCTGAAGCATGGGGGCAGCAGGGGTGGAGGAGCGATTTGCTCCTAACTTTTGGGGCGGATGCGATTTGCTCCTAACTTTTGGGGCGGATGCCCATGCTTCAGCATATATTTTTTAGGCCATTCAGCTGCAGCACTGATTTATTAATCTTGACAGCAACAGCGTTTGCTCCCACGATACGTAAATCAGCGACTCCAGTGCTGTAGGAGGTGATTTCACCACCACAGTTGAAAACAAAATGGTGCATTTATGCCCATCATTAGAAGTGGGTGGATGAAGGGTGGTATTCTAATGGTCGGCATAACCACTGATCAATCTCTTTTTTTCATGCAGCCCACAGGCTGCATGAAAAAAAACATTACAATGTATGCCCAACAAGGACCAGAAACGTACTGGTATGTTGCTGGACTTTGAGTGGTTATACCAGAATGATGCCTGCAGGTTTAGGTATCATCTTGATATCATTCTTTTCAGTCAGCGGTCAGCTTTCATATAAAAGCAATCCTAGTGGCTAATTAGCTTCTAGACTGCTTTTATAAGCAGTGTGAAAGAAAGTCCCCCCCCACCGTCTTCCATGGTTTTCTTGGGCTCTCCTGTCCCAACAGGGAACCCGAGAATTCAGCTGGTGGTTCAGCCAGCTGGCCATAGAGCTTATCAGAGACCAGAATGGCTCCAATCATCTAATGGCCTAAGAAACTGGAAGCTACGAGCATTTCATGACTTTTTGTTTTTGCCGGATATAAACATTGCCATTGGGAAATTGGCAAAGCATTTTATCACACTGATCTTGGTGTGGTCAGATGCTTTGAGGGCAGAAGAGAGATCTAGGGTCTAATAGACCCCAATTTTTCAAAAAAGAGTACCTGTCACTACCTATTGCTATGATAGGGGATATTTACATTCCCTGAAAATGATAAAAAAAATGAAAGGAACAGTTTAAAAATATAATAAAAAAGCAAAATAAATAATAATAAAAAAAAAAACACCCCTGTCCCCCGTGCTCACGAGCAAAGGCGAGCGCAAGCGTCGGTCTGGTGTCATATGTAAACAGCAATTGCACCATGCATGTGAGGTATCACCACTAAGGTCTGATCAAGGGCAGTAATTTTGCAGTAGACCTCCTCTGTAGATCTAAAATGGTAACCTGTAAAGGCTTTTAAAGGCTTTTAAAAATGTATGTAGTTTGTCGCCGCTGCACGTTTGTGCGCAATTTTAAAGCATGCCATGTTTGGTATCCATCTACTCGGCATAAGATCATCTTTTTTATTCCATCAAACATTTGGGCAATATAGTGTGTTTTAGTGCATTAAAATAAAAAAAAAAGTGTGTTTTTTCCCAAAAAATTGCGTTTGAAAAATCGCTGCGCAAATACTGTGTGAAAAAAAATGGAAACATTCACCATTTTTATCTGTAGGGCCTTTTCTTTAAAAAAATATATAATGTTTGGAGGTTCAAAGTAATTTTCTTGCAAAAAAAAAAATATTTTTTCATGTAAACAAAAAGTGCCAGAAATGTCTTTGTCTTCAAGTGGTTAGAAGAGTGGGTGATGTGTGACATAAGTTTCTAAATGTTGTTCATAAAATGCCAGGACAGTTCAACCCCCCCCCCCCAAATGACCGCTTTTTGGAAAGTAGACACCCCAAGCTATTTGCTGATAAGCATGTTGCGTCCATGGAATATTTTATATTTTGTCATAAGTTTCGGGAAAATTAATTAATTTTTTTTTTTTTTTGCACAAAGTTGTCAATAAATGATATATTGTTCAAACATGGCATGGCTATATGTGGAATTACACCCCAAATGCATTCTGCTGCTTCTCCTGAGTATGGGGATACCTCATGTGTGAGACTTTTTGGGGAGCCTAGACGCGTACAGGACCCCGAAAACCAATCACCGCCTTCAGGATTTCGAAGTGTGTAAATTTTTGATTTTACTCCTCATTACCTATCACAGTTTTGAAGACCATAAAATGCCAAGATAGCACAAACCCCCCCCAAATGACCCCATTTTGGAAAGTAGACACCCCAAGCTATTTGATGAGAGGCATGTTGAGTCCATGGAATATTTTATATTTTGCCACAATTTGCGGGAAAATGAATTTTTTTCTGCACAAAGTTGTCACTAAAGGATCTATTGCTCAAACATCCCATGGGCATATGTGATATTACACCCCAAAATACATTCTGCTGCTTCTCCTGAGTATGGGGATACCACATGTGTGAGACTTTTTTGGAGCCTAGCCATTTACAGGACCCTGAAACCAATCACTGCCTTCAGGCTTTCTAAGGGCGTAAAATGGTTATTTCACTTCCTCACTACCTATCAGTTTCAGAGGCCCTGAAATGTCAAGATAGCACAAACCCCCCCCCCCCCCCAATTGACCCCATTTTGGAAAGAAGACACTTCAAGCTTTTTATTGAGAGGCATGTTGTGTCTATGGAATATTTGATATTTCGCCACAAGTTTCGGGAAAATTACATTTTTTTTTTTACACAAAGTTGTCACTAAATGATATATTGTTCAAACATGGCATGGTTATATGTGGAATTACACCCTAAAATACATTCTGCTGCTTCTCCTGTGTACAGGGATACCTCATGTGTGAGACTTTTTGGGAGCCTAGCCACGTACAGAACCCCAAAATCCAAGCACCGCCTTCAGGCTTTCTAAAGGCATAAAATTGTGATTTTACTCCTCACTACCTATCACAGTTACGGAGGCCCTGAAATGTCCAGACAGCACAAAACCCCCCCAAAAGACCCCATTTTGGAAAGTAGACACTGCTGTAGAGTATTTCAGCACTTTATGACCAGCATGTTACAATCCTTTCCTGTCCAGGCCATTTTTCAGTTTTCACTGCTGTGATAGTTTGATTGACAATTAATTGGTCATGCTGTACCCAAAAATGGCCCCTTTTGGCAAGCAGACATCCCAAAGTGATCTAAGTTTTGCCACAATTTTAGAAATAAAAAAAGATGTTGTTACGATAATTAAAAAACAAATAAAGGTGAACTTTGAAAGGCATGCACAAAAGCACAAATTGCACTGAAATTGCATTGTTTGCAATATCTATAGGTCATGGATAAACCCAAAACTCTTTAACAAAATTTATTTAAAAAAATAATAAATACATGCACATTTGCAGAAAAAAAATATATTACATTTTTTTGCGTAGGAACCTGCAAAGTATTGCAACGATGATCAGTTGCAGACTCTTCTTGCAGGTGTATGTCAGTATCTAGGTAAGCACAAGTTACAGAACTGAAGGAAATGTCAATGGACTATGATTGCAATGGTCGGCGCATTGTATTACATGACTAACTACAAGTCTATATGTCGTTGTGGCAGATGGGACTTGTTTTTCAAGGATAAGTTCACCTTTGGAACTGGTTATATGTTCCACCTGTATTTAGGGTGGAACATATAACATATTCCAGCTCTTGCCTCCTCTCCTCCTGCTCCCCCTTCCCTGTGAGAGTGGGTGGGAAATCTTCTTCCTGCACCCGCTGTCAGAAATGAAAAACAGCGTGGCTGTGCGGAGCTCCGTCTACAGGGCTGCATCATAAATTCACAGAGTACTGTGAATAAATAAACTACAAGTAGCGGAGGCTCCTTCAAAAATATGTGCATTTATTTATTTATTTTTTATAAAGGCAAACTTAGCCTTTAATTCATTCACAGATCTTTGTAAATAAATGACATGGTTTTTCAGGTGGAGCCATGCTAAATTTAAAACTAACAGCTGACATCTGGGAGAATAACTCCTGCATGCTGTATAGCCAAATTGGCACAATAATGTTACTCTCTAAACATGAGTGTAACATGTAATATGCTTCCATGTGATTGAGGCCCTTTGGTGACATTGGGAATGGTATGGCAGTGATTGTGTTTGGCTGTACTATGAGGCCTCATTCACACAGTGTATCAATGCATACCCCATACAAGGGCTGTGTTTACCTGCATGCAGGTTTCCATGCATCCCCATTCAGGCAGTCCTGTCAATGTCTATTGGGATGCAGGGCTGCATAGACACAGACACCGCTCTTAATCTGACATTTGTGTGGGGGGATTGCCTTGAACGCATACTGTCTGTGTTCATGCCTTTTACTCACACAGATGTCAGATTGGGAGAAGCACTGTGTCTGTACAACCACTATGTTCCAATAGATATGATGGGCATCCCTGCATGGGTAAACATGGCCCCTGCATGGGGTACGCATTGATGCTCCTCATGGTGACACTGGGACTGGTGAGGCAGTGCTCAGGGACACTGTAGCTGGCTACCCAGGTGTGATGAGTGTGTAAGGGCTTGTTTACACTTAGGTTGGTAATCAATAAAACCTTGCAGTTGAAATTACCAACCATCCACTACTACCACTTTAGCTGAGGAGGTAGTGGCTGGATGTGTACACATGCCACAGCAGAAATTATACCCCCTGTCATACTCGGCAGGCACTACAGGCCGACATGCGTGACCCATTCACGTGATACCGTGCTGTACCTGCCCCGTAACTACACACAACACACATGGTTGCGACATAGTAGTCCAGCATTAAGAGAGTTAAGACAGGCAATGAGCTTCTCCACTGCCTGTTAAATGCTCTCTGAGGAATTACCTGAACACGGATTACTCGTCAGAGAGCCCCGAAAATGTGTGAATGAGCCTTAAATAAAATGATCACTATTACCGGTGACATTGTACTGCACTGGCCAATGATCAGAGACATGGTATGTAACCAATGGCATGTGAAGTCTCTGATCACTAGCCTGAGAAGTAAATTGTCACCATAGTGACACTGCACTGCTCTAGTGACAGTGATCATATATATATATATATATATATATATATATATATATATATATATATATATATATATATATATTTATTTATTTATTTATTTATAGATTTGTTTTCTTCCTCAATGTGTTACAGTGCCCAGTATTACACACAGTCTCTACTCTTACAGGCGATCACTGTGAGATGATGGCTTTCAAAGACTGCAGCATTTCAGCCTTTGTTTACACGTGTGATCATGACATGGTACCCTGATCTGCGATCTGCTGTGTCTGAGGGAGAGCAGTACATAGTAGCCAACTAAGATCTAGTGTTTTTTGCTTTTCCCATAGTTCACCCCTTTGATTTATTCACTGCACTGTTGCTCCTCCCTAGCAACCATTGTCCACAGTAAAAATCACTAATGATGTTCAGATTGTTTTGACAGCTCTCAAACCTATCCTTGATCTAAACTTGTCTTTAGTTTAATGTGTATATCAAATCAGTAATTTATTTTTAAGTTTGGGATAAAATGAAAAAGCATTTAAACAACCTGGTTTCTATATCTCTCTAGATCTCTGTTATTTAAGATGAGCTACAGTCTCCTACTCAAAAATACAATAAAACATCAATGATCCGATTCCTTATAAAAAGTTTTTTTTTTTCGTTATATGGATATCGTCAATAAAGCAGATATTGTCCTTAATTTTTAAATGTCTGGGTTTCTGTTCCCTAATGACATTCTGGTAGCTGCCATCTTCAGAGTGGGCATCTAAAGCCAACACCAGTGTGTTTCAGGAATTAGTGCAACTGGTTTACCCAGCATGCACCTCCCAATCTCGCGCATTCTCTGCCAAATCGAGTGCCTCCATTACAGTGTACTGCCACAAAGCACCAACACCACCTCCATATACCGCTCCTGTTTTCTCCTCCTTCTTTTGCTCCACTGCCACCACAGCTCAATAACCTGTATTGTCAAAACACAGAGTTCACCTTTCAAAATGGTGCCTAGCATCATGTCATTTCCTGTTTTGAAAAAACGTGATTCCAGCAGCAGAGGATGCCTGTTGACTCCTGGGATTGATGACACTGATATCCCAGGCGCCAGCAGGAGACTGGAGATGACGTACCTAGCCACAGCGACAAGGCCAGGAAGAGAAGGAAATTTAAACAAAATATCAGTACTTATATGAAAAATGTTAGGAAAAAGGGGGAAGCCAGTTTCAAGGCCCCCTTTCCTCATGAGATCTGAGGTAGCGGCAGTTTTTAATTTCACTAAAAACTTGTTTTGGGGTAATTTCATTGCCCAGCACGTCAGCTGTTAGAAGAACATTTCCAGAAATAGGGGGGTCAGTGTAGGATAGGTTAAAGTGGAAGTAAACCCATCCATAAAACAGTTTCATTTCCAGAACGTGCCGGAAATGTAACACTACCATTGGTTGTGCTCTCAACCAAACTGTCAAGCCATCCAATGGCTGGTGTCTAAACTGATCACATGTGCAGCATGTGATCTTTGCAGCAAAGATGGCAGATTCTTTGGCTGAAAATGATAGGGGGGTTTACTTACACTGTAAAATAGGTCACATGACCCCTTGGAATGTTCTGGAAAACCTAGGGACCCCTATAAAAAGGGGATCCAAGTAGTAGGTTTTGCCAGTCGCCAGAAGAAGATTCAAAAGGACAGCTCCACGAAAGAGCTATAATACTGATGGCATGTGGAGGCTCTTCTGGCGGCTTGAAGTCATTGTTCTGGCAGCTTCTAGAGCAGGCTGGAGTGGAAGATGAAGTCTGAGAAGATGCCTCTACCTACCTTCTAGAGTCGCAGCGGGGGAGATCACGGGACGGTGTGCCGAGGGAGAAGACACCGCCAGCAGACGAACGAAGCGGCAACAAAAAACATGTAGTTTTGGTGGTTTTTCATGGTTTACATATGATGAGTCATTTAGACAAAAATTGAGTGTTTATCCTTCCCTCAAATGGGGTGTTAAAGATGTTGGTTTCTGGCTAAATTTATTCCTTCTGCCAAGGCCTATGATGAATCATCAACTCAATAGTTATTCCACAAATTACGCTCCTTCGGCATATACGAGGGGTGTTTGTTTCGCGTATAATGAAAGAAAGTGCAAATGGCTCAATAAGTGTTTTCGTAAATTATCATCACTTATCCAGCAGCAAAACCGAGAATCTTCAGGTAAAAGCCAGAACTCCAGTGAGCCTGGAAAACATGTTGCCATGCCTCAAAATCTACCCAGATCAATAGAAGGCAATAATTTTAATTGAGGGATTTTCTCGAGGTTTCTCAAGGTTTTATGATTTCAAAATTCAATGGTAAAGGTTGTGACATAGTAAATAATTTACCTATTTAGTTTAATTTAATTTTAATTTAATTTAATTTCATAATTTAGTAAACAATCTACCTGTAATTGTTAAGAGAAAATTGTGTAAAGAATTAAAAGAAGTTAGAATGGCAGGGCCTTTTGAGCAACCGCCTTTTGAGAATTTAGTAATTTCCCCGTTGGGAATAATTCCAAGGAAAGATCCTCGGGCATATAGACTGATCCATCATTTGTCTTATCCATATGGTAGTTCTTTGAATGATCAAATTGACCCTGCATTATCTTCAGTATCTTATGTATCCATTGATTCTGTTATAGAAAAACTCAGATCTCTGGGGGAAAGAGCTTTATTGGCAAAAGCAGATAAAAAGTCAGCCTTTAGGCTACTTCCCATACACCCATTGGGAATTTATTTTCAATGGAAGTATTACATAGATAAATGCCTACCCATGGGCTGCTCCTTGGCATGCTTTTACTTTGAGGCCTTTTCAACCTTTTTAGAGTGGGTAACTACAAAAGAGACTGGTTCAGAATTCATAAAACATTACCTAAATGATTTTTAATTTATGGGACGTAAAGATTCCGAAGAATGCCTTTATTTACTTAACACCTTTTCCTCTATTTGTAGATATTTTAATGTACCATAAGCGGAAGAAAAAACTGTAGGTCCAGTAATATGCTTGTTTTAGGGATAATTATTGATTCTATGGGTATGGAATTTGGACTCCCATTGGATAAGATTAATAAAATTTAGCATTTGTTATTAACATTTATTAGAAAGGAAAAAAAATGCAGTCTTTGCTTGGGTCATTAGCATTTGCGACTAGGATTTTACCAATAGGTAGAATTTTTTCAAGATGTCTTTATGCTATTATTTCAGGCTTAAAAAATTGCCTCTCATGTTCGATTATCGAGTGAGGTAAAGGAAGATATGTTAACCTGGCTTCATTTTCTAGAGAGTTTTAATGGCAGAACCATTTGGCAATTTGAATTTATATCTAGTAAAGCTCTGCTCTGTTTACAGATGCAGCAGGATCATTGGGTTTTTCAGCCGTATGGAAAGCACATTGGGGTGAAGCCTGGTGGTCTTCCAAATGGATTACACAGGGTCTTTGTAAAAACATTGTATTGTTGGAATTATTTCCAATCATAATACCAGTAGAAATATGGGGTCAGGCCTTTCAAAACAGACGTTTACTTGTCAACACTGACAATAAAGGAGTAGTGTTTGCCTTTCCTCAAAATCTCCGCCAGTAAATAAATTACTAAGGTATTTGGTCTTTAAGAGTTTATCACTAAATATGTGGATTGAAGCACATTTTATTCCAGGGAAAAAGAATTGTTTGGCAGACTCACTTTCACACTTCCAGATGGATGATTTTATCACCTGATGCCCGAGGCAGATTTGCAAGGAGTTCCATGCCCTCATCATTTATGGGAGCTGATATAGTGTCCGATTATGTCCAACATTCTTTAGCTAAATCTATTTGGTTGAGTTATATTTCATCTTGGATGTTATAGATTTTATTAATAATTTTTTTGGGGATTTCAGACATTATTAAAAATATATATTTTATTTAATCACATTAAAAGACAAAAAAATAAAAACAATAAGCATTTTTTAAAGATCACAAAAAAATTCAGCATATAGCAGAGTATTTTCAACAATTAGGCACAATGGGATGCATTAAAATGTGGTATATTGTAGGTGCATTAAAGTGGTAGCCCCCAGTTACTTGCTTATGTAGATTCCACCATATATGGTAAGTTGGTGGATAGTTATCCGTAGGTTAGGGTATCCAATGCGTTTTGAAATATGGATGAAAATAATTTCTTCCTCAGAGATTTTTAATCACTTCTGTAACATAAAGCAGTATCATTTTAAGAGAATGAATACACTATAGATGTGTACATTGTATCTATCATAATGTCATCATAAACACTTACATCATACTCTATTCTTGGCTAGAGCACTCCTAGAGCCCAAAACAGGACCTCCGTGGGTCCATTGTGTCACCGTTCATGCTTTACAAAGACCGCTGGTACATGTCAAAAAAATCTTGACACCATTTCTAAAAAGAGGGGTAGGATAACTATAGTGAGTATCCGGGAGAGTCTACATTTAGAATTAAATATCCCCTTTAAAAAGTTCTACGGCATTGTAAAAAAAAAAAGAGCCAACCGAAAGGTACTTACAAATGCGTGGTATTATCCTATAAAATGCAGAGATCCAGCCTGCCCCACATGGAAAGCAGCGCTCCTCAATCCTCCCTCTATGGTCTTTAGGTAGTGTGACCCGGAGATGACCAACAATTCCTGTACATTCCCACTGATGTGGAAAAGGGGAATGGCGTCTACTGCAGTCCCCGGCGTCAACGTACAACGAGGTTTCAACAGCATCATGTTTCATTAAAGATACACAGCATCATGAAAATGAAAAAAAATGATCAAAAAATAACCAAATATAAGCAAAAATAGCAAACAAAAACAAAAAAACCCAAAAAGGGTTTCCTTTACCTCTATCTCCCTACAATTCAAGTATCACTTGTTGGGTCATCTTCAGGGTCAGAATGGGAATTATGTCACTAATAGTGTTGAAAGTTATCTACCCAGTAGTTATAGTTAGATACTGGCAGGGGCGGACTGACGATTCGGGCACTGCCTGAGGGCCCCATGCCCACAGGGCCCCATCAGGGTTGCCAGCCTCAATTAAACCAGGGACAGTATGTCAAAATCTGTGTTTTTTTAAAAATCCCAAGATTATAGTACCTTTTCAGTGTATGTATGTGTATTCTGTGTGTGTATACTGTATGTGTGTATGTATACTGTGTGGCCCCATAATCTATTGCCTGGGGGCCCCATAACCCCTTCCCGACCGGCACACGCCGATGTACGTCGGCAGAAGGGCACGGCTGGGCAAATGGACTTACAGGTAAGTCCATTTGAATTCCCCGCCGCTGCCAGGAGCTCCGTGAGTCAGGTCGCGGGTCCCGCGGACTCGATCGCCGTGGGGATACCCGCGATCGTCTCACGGAGAGGACGAACGGGGAGATGCTGATGTAAACAGCATCTCCCCGTTCTGCCTAGTGACAAGTGTCACTGATCACAGCTCCCTGTCATCGGGAGCAGTGATCAGCGTAGTGACACAGCTAGCCCCCTCCCCCCTACAGTTAGTAATCACTCCCCTAGGACATACTTAACCCCTCCCCCTCCCCCTCCCCAGTGCATTTTTAATCGCACTGATCGCTGTATAAATGACAATAGTCCCAAAAATGTGTCAAAAATGTCCGACATGTCCGCCATAACGTCACAGTCACAATAAAAATTGCTGAAAGCCACCATTACTAGTAAAAAAAAAATTATTAATAAAAATGCCATAAAACTATCCCCTATTTAGTAAACGCTATAACTTTTGCGCAAACCAATCAATAAACGCTTATTGTGATTTTTTTTTAACCAAAAATATGTAGAGGAATACGATCAGCCTAAACTGAGGAAAAAAATGTTTTTTTATATATTTTTTGGGGGTTATTTATTTTAGCAAAATGTAAAAAATGTGTTTTTTTCAAAATTGTCGCTCTTATTTTGTTTATAGCGCAAAAAATAAAAATGGCAGAGGCGATCAAATTACACCACAAGAAAGCTCTATTTGTGGGGAAAAAGGACGTCAATCTTGTTTGGGAGACACGTCGCACGACCGCGCAATTGTCAGTTAAAGCGACGCAGTGCCGAATCACAAAAAACGCTCTGGTCAGGAAGGGGGTAAAATCTTCTGGGGCTGAAGCGGATAATCTTCTCCTATTGCTCGGGGGCCCCATAATCTCCTATTGCCCGGGGGCCCCATGAGTTGTCAGTCCACCCCTGGATACCGGTTAAATTTAATATTCTGGTTAGTCCATTTTGCCTGAACTAAAACCCTCAAGAAAGGGTTTATAACTTTCTTGCTTCGTTCAGACCTGGGGGGGTTGTGGCATTAAGATACCTAATCCAGCGCATTAGGATCTTATTCCAATCCCCTCCCCTAATTGTTCTTTGAACCCGGTCCGGTACCGTGAAATTAACCTCTGGCATTCTGTACTTATGTCTCTTTGCCACATGTCGGCCCAGGGGCAAATACAGCCAATTCTCATGCTATGCATATGTTTACTCACACGTTGCCCTAGTTCCTGATGGGTTTTGTCAACATAGAACAAGCCACATTGGCATTGCATCAAATAGACTACCCCTTTAGTTTTGCAATTCGCAACATTTTTTGCGAAAAACGTTCACCATTAGGTAGGGTCACCTGACTCCTTCAATTTATAACAGGGCGCCCAATGAACATGCCCCACAGGGGAAAATGTCTAGTGTTTTACAGGGATCCTTCCTAGACTCCCCTGAGGGATTTTTTCAATCGAACCAGCTTTTTTACATGTAATTTGTTTTTGTTTTTGTCACTATGTTCCCAATGATCGGGTCCCCAGTAAGAATGGACAAGTATTGTGTTAGGATTTTCCTAATTTTTGAATAGCACAATATTATTGTTGTGATGTTATCTTTTTCTTTCTTTTTTTGGACTTAAAGATCCGATCCTGTCTATTGGTGTTCTTTACTCGATTAAAGGCTTTCTTTAAGGATGATTTTGTATATCATCTCACAAGTAATCTTTCAGTCAGCTCATCTGCCTCCTTTTGAATATCTTCACTGGTGGTGCAGTTGCATTTAATACGCAGGAATTGACTGAACGGTATAGATTTTTTGAGCGGCATCTACAATATACAAAATTTTAATGGATCCCAATATACCTAATTGTTGAAAATACTCTGCTATATGCTGAAAAAAATGTTTGTGATCTTTAAAAATTGCTTATTGTTTTTATATTTTGTCTTTTATTGTGATGAAATAAAATATATATATTTTTTTCACATTAAGATTTTTATTGAAGAAAAAGAGAAAGGTAATAACATGCAAAATTTGCATTCGCAGATGCAACTGCTGACGGTTTGTTTTTCGATACAGCATAAGAAAAAAACAAAAAAAAGAGAGAAGATATCAAACCTTAAACCATAGATAGGCTATAAGTCGAAACAGTCATGTATCTTATAGTATGGTTATATTACTTTTCTTTGATCAACAAAAGGTAAATACAAACTTATGAAGAATCCTACTGATCTCTTTTCATAACATTAACATCTTTCATCGTTAATAAGTACAGGGTGTCTGTATTATTATCTCATTCTATATATACACCTCATCTGCCTAAGTATTAGTATTGGGTGAATAGGTGAAGAGAAAAGGGGGGGAGAGGAAAGGAAAGGTGATAAAGAAGAATAGTTGTAGAAATGTTGTGCTAATCTTAGTTTTACTTTGGGTTACCGTTACAGAGACCGGAGAGTGTGCACTGACCACAAATATTCTTTTCGTACCTACGGAGGTTTGTTGTTTACAATGTCTTCGTAGGTTTGAGAATATCTGAAGCTAAACCATGGTTGCCATGTCTTATGGAATCTTTCCACATTACCTCTTTCCTGGGCCAAGGTGTCCTCCATCTCACAAATATCACGTGTTTTCAGTAGCCATTCCGAGGTGGAGGGGACCCTGGATGAGTTCCAGTGCAAGGGAATTAGCGATTTGGCAGCATTGAGCAGGTGTTTGGTCAGGGAATGCTTGTATCTCCTAAGGGAGAAGTTGGTCACGTGTATTAGGCAACATGCCGCATTTAAATTCAGGTTTGTGTCTGTAATCAATTTGATTAAATTCCGGACTTCTTTCCAATAATCTTTGATCAGGTTGCATTGCCACCAGATATGTGTCAATGTTCCTGTTTCTTGGTGGCACCTCCAACACATCTCTGATCTCTGGTTATCCCATTTATGAAGTCTGTCAGGGGTATTGTACCAATGCATTAACAATTTGTAGCTCGTTTCTTGCTGTCTCGTGTTCATAGAACATTTATGTGCCATTATGCAAGCATACCTCCATTGTTTCTCTGAGATTTCCATCCTCAGGTCCTCCGACCACCTCCTCCTATGTCCATCCTCCGCCAGGCCTTTCATATTGTGTAGCCACGTGTAAGCCACCGAAGTGGCCCTTTCCAATGGGGATTTGCTGTGACAAACCGATTCTAATTCAGTCAGGGGTCTGGTCAGATCTCTAGTGTGTGTAAATTTATTTAAGTAGTTCCTAATCTGAAAATATGTCCATTGTCGGAGGAGAGGGAGATTATTTTCTGATTTGATGGATAACCAGTCTTTGAGTTTGTCTCCTCGGAAGCAGTCACTTGCCACCAGGGGAGATCTGTCGGTTGTGTTTTGTAGAGTAGAGTTTTGTTCACCTGGAGGGAAATCAGGGTTATCCTTCAGTGGTGTTAGTGGGCTGGGGAATGTTGTGATGTTTTTTTGTTCTGCTAAGATATTTGTGATCTCTAAGGTAGTACCAGTCAAGGGGTGATTTTTCAATACGTTTGGGTATTTTTTCCTCGGAATCCAAGGTGTATAGATTAGTGGAATGGGGCTTAAATCTGCTTCTATAGAAACCCAATCTTTCGACTGTTCATGACAGTGCCAATCAATGACCCTCGCCAAGTGTGACGCATAGTAATAGTGTTTGAAATTCGGTAGTCCAATCCCCCCTAAGTCTTTGGATTGTGCTAGTTTGGTTAATTTTATCCTGGGCTTCTTATGTTGCCAGAGGAATCTCAGGATGGCGGAATTCAGAGTTGCGAAAAATTTCTGTGGTATTTTCACTGGTAGAGTGCGCATAAGATAAAGGAATCTAGGTAGTATCACCATCTTGATTATTGCAGCTCTCCCAAACCATGAAAAGTAGCCTGAATTCCATTTTCCAAGATCTCTCTCGCAACTTTTAAGGAGTGGGATATAGTTCCTCTCAAATATAGACCGCAACTGAGGAGTCAGCCAGGTTCCCAGGTACTTCAGTGCTGAGGGTTCCCATCGAAACGTTGAGTTTACTGAAGTTTGTTTGAGGATCTTGTCTGGTAGTGATATGTTTAGGGCCTCAGATTTAGTGTAGTTAATTTTTAGGTTCAATAGGTATCCGTAGTGTGAGAATTCCGTTAGTAGGTTAGGGAGGGATATCAATGGGTCTGTCAGAAAAAATAGTAGGTCATCAGCGTAGGCTGCCACCTTGAACTCCCTGTCCTTCACCCTAAATCCATGGACCGCCCCATTAGCTTTAACTTTTCTAATAAAGGGTTCTAATGCAAGGATAAACAGTAAAGGTGATAGTGGGCATCCCTGTCTGGTCCCCTTTGAAATGTGTACTTTCCTTGACAGTGTTCTGTTAATTTTCAAGTGTGCTGATGGGTTGTGGTATAACGTAGAAATCCACAACATCATGCGCGGTCCCAATCCTACGTATCTACATACTGCCAACATGTAATCCCATGCTACTCTATCGAAGGCCTTCTCCGCATCCGTGGAGAGGAGAAGGCCCTCGATATTTCGCGTTTTTGCTGTGTGGATCAGAAGTAAGGCCTTGATGATATTATCTTTGGCCTCTCTGCCCGGGACAAAGCCCACTTGTTCTAGTCCTATCAGCCCCGGGAGGAGGGGACCCAACCTTAGTGCCAGAATTTTGGCGAATAATTTAACATCGAGGTTTAGTAGGGATATGGGTCTGTAACTAGCACATTCCCCAGGATCCTTACCTTCCTTTGGCAAGATCGCAATGTGTGCTGAGAGAAAGTCGGGGGTTAATCCCCTTGGTGATGACATGGAGTTCAAAGCATTTCTAAGAGGATCTGTTAGAATGTCGGTGAAGGTTTTGTAATATATTGCAGAAAAGCCGTCCGGACCTGGGCTTTTACCCGACTTGAGTTGAGCTATAGCTAGTTTCAGTTCTAGGGATGTAATGGGTTCTTCTAATAAATTAGAGTCAGAGGTGTCTAAAGTTGGTAGGCCACTGTGTGTAAGGTATTCTTGGATGATATGTGCCCTGTCCCCTGTCATGTGGGGTTGTTTGTGTTGATTTTGTAGATTGTATAGTCTGGTGTAAAAGGCGTGGAAGTGTTCTGCTATTGCTTCCGGTGTTACGTCAAGTGTTCCGTTTTTGTTTTTAATACCCGCTATGTGGTTGTTCCGTGTGTGGTCCCGTAGCGCTCTCGCTAGGTATTTGCCGGTCTTATTTCCCGATTCATAGTAGATTTTACGTTTGAAAAACAGCATTCGTTTGGCTTTTGTGTTCAATATCTGTTGCAGTTCTTTCCTATAATCTAGGAGTTTCGTGGCTGAATCAGTGGAAAGGGACTGTTTATGTAGCCTTTCCAGTGTGTTGATCTTGTGTTATCAGTGTTTTTATTTGGATTTCTCTCTCTCTCTTGCGTTTGGAGCCCATCTTAATCAGTATCCCTCTTATGGTACACTTGTGAGCTTCCCACACCATCAGAGGATCTATATCTGGGGTGGTATTTTCCGCAAAAAACTGTGTAAGATTGGCGGTCAATTCTTTGACTAAGAACGGGTCGGTTAGGATCGACGCATTCAGCCTCCACGTCGGTTGTCTTTTTGTGTGGCTCAGTAAATTCATGGTGAGGGATATGGGTGAATGGTCTGATATCGTCTGTACACCTATGTTGGTCCCCGTCACTTGGGTAATGTCTCTTTGTGACACAAAAAGGTAGTCCAAGCGGGCATACCTTGAGTGTGGTATAGAGAAATGAGTGTAATCTCTTCCGTCTGGATTTGAGAAGCGCCAAGTGTCTATCAACTGCAGAGATACCAAGAGGGATTTGATCTTTTTAAGGATTTTGTATGATATACATGTTTTTCCATTTGACGTATCTGTTAGAGGATTTAACGGTATGTTAAAATCACCTCCTAAAATCAAACATCCCGATGCAAACCCCGCAAGTTTCCTGACAATGGTTTCGCAAAAAGGTACATGTCGTCTGTTAGGGAAATAGACATTGGCTAGTGTTATTGGAGTGCCTCCATAGGTTCCTTTCAATAAGACAAATCTGCCTTCCGAGTCGCACAGTTGTTCTGTTAGTTCAAAAGGGGCCTCCCTACTAACCAAAATGGAGACCCCCCTTGATTTTGACTCAGTGTTAGTGGAATGAAATGCCCTCGTAAAGTATGAGTCCGTGAGTTTTGGTGTCTGTTGGGTTCTGAAATGAGTTTCTTGGAGATAAACAAAGTGAGGCTTACCTTTTTTAAGCTCTCTTAGTGTGGTGGAGCGTCGTTCTGGTATGTTGAGCCCCCTTATATTGTGTGAAATTATCAAAGGGCATTGTCCCAAGGAGGAATAGGCCATGGCTGAAGATTAGGAGGAGGTGCTCGGTCCACCGGTCTGCAGAGATAACACAACTTCAGTACAAAAGTCAGTATTTTATCGTTCACCTGAGACAACAATTCTACAGTAGCACTACTGTATACCTGGTAAAGATACGTATAGTAAGAGTTAAAGAGTTAAGTAGAGAGAGAGAAGAAAAGAAAATAGAGAAAGATATATCGAGTCTTAGCGAAGTATTGGTAGACCGTCTCGCGGGGGAGCTGACCACCCCGTCCGCGGACGAAGCCCACCAAATCTATGTGTTGTAACCCGCGTCCTTTTTCAAGGTCGCAAGGCACACTGTGGGGTTCGAGGGAGGCGCAAACAACCAAGTGTCAGCACACCTAAATAAAAATAAGAAAGAGAAAAAAAAAGAAAACCTTGTCCTAAGTGCTGCACACGCAGCCGAACTGTATTAATAGCGTATATCAGGGCTTAAAGGAGAATCACACCCGACCCTGGTGTGTATCTTAAACTTACATTAACTTGTTAAATTTATCGGTCATCATACCCGTTCTGCATGTGTTTTAAATGAACCAGGGATGTTATCCTACGTGTTAATCTATTGTCTCTAAGGTGAGTAATAGAAGCATATAACATTTAACTTGCTCTCATATTACTAAACGATTCCTATACCTAAACAATACAATATATGGCCAAGGTATAGTCTTCGGATCAGGAGGTGGTTCTATGCTTAGCTTGTTAGCCACGCAGCACAGTCTTAAAATACGGTCTTAAGATATGTCCATATATCCAACCGATCAAATATCAGATGATCAAAATTATGGGTATTACCCCGACCGTAAAAAGATCAATTTTGGATTGTAATTGGGAGCCGAACAGGCCAGTTGGTAGTAGTTCCTCTTGATGTAATAAGATTTTATGATTCAGCTAAATTCATTGAGAATGGCCTATCTCCCGGTGAGACGTTCAACAGGCATAGCTGAGGCCACGGATGACAAAAAGTCACAATCGACTATGTTGGATGGGTGTATGTGAGTCAGTGTCAAAGGCGGCCGCACCAACCTGTAGTGACCCTGCGCCAACATGTGTATAATCGCTAAGCATGTCTTAAATTCTACTTTACCCAACCAAGGTATGGGTTCCTGTAGAGATGCTGTGTGTTGAGAGCAAGCCGAAAGGAAATCCACCAGTCAACGGTAAAAAAACATAACTTTGCAGAATAGTGACCATTTAAGCTAAAGATTTAGTATTGTGCGGGCAGGAAAGTTTGAGGGCAGCGGGGTCACTCATCTTCTTGATCCCTGTGGACCTCAATCAGTCTCTGCGGGGTTCCCAACTTGGAGCTGCTTCCGCGGCTATTTTTGTATTTTTTAGACAACCTCTTGTCTGGTGTGGTGGAAGGCGAGGGCGGTGGGGTTCTTTCCAGTGGGGGCTGCAGGTAGTCGGCATACCATTCCGGGAGGTTGATCAGGTCCAGATCTAATGCTGCACAAAAATCTGGGAGGTCCGCTGGAGTACGTAAAGTGCAATGGCGACCATTGTACTTGACCGTAAGAGCGAATGGGAAACGCCAGGAGTATCTCAGTTCTTTCTCCCTCAGTTTCTCCAACAGTGGGCGTAATGCACGTCTGTTACGCAACGTGATCTGAGAGAGATCCTGGAAAAGCATTATTGTCTCTCCATTAAAAATGATTTGATCATTCCTCCTTGCTTTGCTCATTATTTCTTCTTTCAGCCCAAAACTTTGCAGGCAACATATCACATCTCTAGGTGGTGCTGTGTAAGGGCCTTTGGGCCGGAGCGCTCTGTGTGCCCTTACAAATTCAATTTCAATGTCCTCCTGCCTTTCAAGTAGGCTGTTAAATACTCTTTTTAATGCCGGTACAATCTGGTCAGCGTCCACTGATTCAGGGATCCCCCTGACTCTTATATTGCACCTCCTGCCTCTGTTATCGAGGTCCTCGATGTGTCTACTCATCTCTATGAAGTGCTGTGACTGTGTGACTGTGGTTCTCTCAAGATTGTGGATAGCCCGGTCTCTGCGTTTTCCTTCTGCCTCGGTCACCACCATTTTTTCATTAAGAACAAGCATGCTTGTTTTTAGATCCGTTATAGCGGCCGAAAAGGTAGCTTTAATGTCAGCTGCAAACACTGACATATTGGAGAATGTTAGGGGGTGATCTTTTTTGGACTTACCCCTTGCTGAGCTTTCTGGGGCTGACTGTGAGTCCTCGCTGCCGTCATCCTCCTGGTAAGTCGCGATATTTTAGACCTGGTCCCACTGCTATGGGCCGCCGGCTGGTTTTTAAAGATCTCCGCAATGTTCTGTGTCGCTGAGGACACCGAGTAGCGGCGTGTGCGAGATTGTGGAGTCGGGTGAAGCTTCCTGCTCGGCATCTGAGCGCTGTGGGTCGGGTGGATGGCTGTGAACGGCCGCGTGTGCTGCAGAGCTCCTTCACTGTGCTGCCATCTTCATTGCGCGCCAAGCCACGCCCCCAAAAAATATATATTTTTAGTAATGTCTGAATTGCCTTAAAAATGCCCAAAAATGAGGATACACATTGTTATGATTTACAAGGGATGATGGCAATTACACCCACAGCCACAGGAGAACTTTGTTAATATAATATATTTTTTCTTTATAAGAACAAATAGTGCTGTTATTTCTAAATAATTTGATGAGCAAAAAATATTCTTTGTCGGATATCAACAAGACGTTGGCTGGAGCTTTTTTCTTAGGCTAAATTCTTTGCCACACTGTTTGAGCTTTCTTTTCTGTCAAACGTTATAAAAATCAAATCTTCTTATGGACAAGCGCTCTCCTATTTCCACAGAAATAGTGAGCAGATATCACTCCACATGTTTGTTTTTCTGATTATAAGGTCAGTTCTTTTTAAAACAGTTTTTTCAATTCTATTCTTTGGAGCCTTCTGCATATCTGAGGTGGCCTCTGCTACAAAAAATTATCACACGGGTATGAAACTTAAAAATATAGGTGTTGATGACAGCCAACTAAGAATTTTTCTTCCACAAAGCAAGACTGATAGATCTGGCAAGGGACACTGGATTTATTTAAATCCCTGTCCTAGTCAAGATATTTGTCTGGTAATGCTTTTAAAACAATATTTGTTGGTGCGACCAAGTTTTAGTGATACATTATTCATTCACGTTAATGATTCTCTATTAACAATATATAAATTTAACTATGTTTTTAAGAAATGTTTAGGTACTTTGAATTTGAGTCAGGTAAACTTGTCATCACATTCATTTAGAATTGGCACAGCAACAGAAGCAGCTAGAATTTGGTTTCACATTAAAAGGTTGGGTAGATGGAGTTCAGATTTTTATAAGCTATATAGCCATCCTAACACTATTGTTTGAATTTTTTACAGATCAGTCATATATAGTGTGGATTCTAGGCCACTCATTTATTTATTGGAATCAGAAGAGAGCATCTACCAGAAGCTATTTGTATAATTTAAGTCTCAATCCTTCTTTATTTAAAGTGTACTGGAGTGGCTGGAGAGGAATGACATGGGCTGACTTACAGTTTGAGTTTGGGACATTGATTGCTGGCTATTCTTATTTTTTCATTTACATTTTGACATTTTTTCAATGTCAATGACATTGATCAATTGAGAACATTAGATCTAATATTCAGGATACAACAAACCATTCAGCACATACATTTAGCCTCCCCAAAAACAGTAACAATATTTTCTGAGATTGTTCAAAGACTTCACTGGCTTAATTCCTTTCAAAAAAATTTGAAAGCGTGTCAATAGGAAAATATAAACAATTCTAGTACATCCCATAGGTTTTTCTTATAGACATGTAGAACTAGAGGGTGAGTTACCTGGGCTCTATTGTGATGATGGCATACATTTGTCTGAGATAGGGCTTGATACAGTGCCTTGCAAAAGTATTCACACCCCTTGGCATTTTTCATGTTTTGTTGCCTCACAACCTGGAAATAACATTGATTGTTTGAGGATTTGCATCATTTAATTTACAGAACATGCCCACAACTTTGAAGATTTTTTATTGTGAAGCAAACAACAAATAGGACAAAATAACAGAAAAAGTCAATGTGCATAACTATTCACCCCCCTAAAGTCAATACTTTGTAGAGCCACCTTGCGGCTATCACAGCTCTAAGTCACTTTGGATAAGTCTCTATGAGCTTGCCACATCTTACCACTGGGATTTTTGCCCATTCCTCCTTGCAAAAGTGCTCCAGCTCCTTCAAGTTGGATGGTTTGCGCTTGTGAACAGCAATCTTTAAGTCTGACCACAGATTTTCAATTGGATTGAGGTCCGGGGTTTGACTAGAACGTTCCAACACATTTACATGTTTCCCCTTAAACCACTCAAGTGTTACTTTAGCAGATTATTTGGGGTCATTGTCCTGCTGGAAGGTGAATCTCTGTCCTAGCCTCAAGTCAGACAGAGTGGTACAGGTTTTGCTCAAGAATATCCCTGTATTTAGCACCATCCATCTTCCCCTCAACTCTGACCAGTTTCCCAGTCCCGACCGCTGAAAAACATCCCCACAGCATGATGCTGCCACCACCATGTTTCACTGTGGGGATGGTGTTCTTTGGGTGATGTGATGTATTTGCGCCAGACATAGCGTTTTCTTTGATGGCCAAAAAGTTAAATTTTCGTCTCATCAGACCAGAGCACCTTCCTTCATATATTTTGAGAGTCTCCCACATGCCTTTTTTCGCAAACTCAAAACGTGTCATTTTGTTTTTTGCTGAAAGTAATGGCTTTCTTCTGGCCACTCTGCCATAAAGCCCAACTCTATGGAGCGTACTTACTGTTGTCCTATGTACAGATACTCCAGTCTCTGCTGTGGAACTTTGCAGCTCCTCCAGGGTTACCTTAGGTCTCTGTGCTGCCTCTCTGATTAATGCCCTCTTTGCCCAGTCCATGAGTTTTGGTGTGCAGCCATCACTTGGCAGGTTTGCTGTTGTGCCATGTTCTTTCCATTTGGTTATGATAGATTTGATGGTGCTCCCAGGGATCATCAAAGATTTGGATTTTTTTTATAACCTAACCCTGACTTGTACTTCTCAAGAACATTGTCCCTTACTTGTTTGGAGAGTTCCTTGGTCTTCATGGCAGTGTTTGGTTAGTGGTACCTCTTGCTTAGGTGGACACAAAAACTAGGCACCCCAAGGGATAATATGGGCAGTGGATCAACAAGGATCAGAAATGCAGATGAAATACAAAAAAAGTTTTTAGATAAAAGTATCAAATTTTATTAATACAAATTGTGCAAAATACATACTGACATCTAAAATCAACTGCTCTCATTGTACTGTTCATTTTAGATGTCAGTATGTATTTTGCACAATTTGTATTAATAAAATGTGATACTTTTATCTAAAAACTTTTTTGTATTTCATCTGCATTTCTGATCCTTGTTGATCCACTGCCCTTATTATCCCTTGGGGTGCCTAGTTTTTGTGTCTATCTTTTGTATAATGGGATGTGGCAGTGGTTCCCAGGATCAGCTCAATGTTAGTTCCAACTTTACAATTTCCTCTTGCTTAGGTGTTGCAGCCTCTGGGGCCTTTCAAAAAGGTGCGTATATGTAATGACAGAGCATGTGACACTTAGATTGCACACAGGTGGACATCATTTCACTAATTATGTGACTTCTGAAGGTAATTGGTTGCACCTGGGCTTCATAACAAAGGGGGTGAATACATACGCACATGCCAATTATCAGTTTTTTATTTCTGAAAAATAGTTTTATGTATATATTTTTCTAATTTTACTTCACCCAACTTAGACTATTGTGTTCTGATCCATCACATATAATTCAGATTAAGAAAACATTGAACTAAAGACTGTAATGTAACAAAATAGGTAAAAAGCCAGGAGGGGTGAAAACTTTTGCAAGGCACTGCATTTTGAACCTCAATTTCCAGACTTGCATTGAGAAAGTCATGGGCTGGGGGTTAGGTGACAGGTGGAATGTATATAATTGTATTCTATTTTGTATTTATTGCACACTGCACTCACTGTGCACATGGCACTAATAATGTTTTTATTATGTTTGCATTCTTTGAGTCCTGATTAGAATTAGCCTGCCTATGTTACACTCCTTGTTACCATACAAGTACAATTCTAATATTAATGTGATACCTACGTAATCATATGTATTAAAACCTTAAATTTCGTCATAATAAAGCAGAACAGTTATTTGGAAAAATGCAGAGTATATATTTTGTTTCTGTTCCCTACTGCAGTAGTTATTATTAATTTGGAACCACTAATCAATATGAGGATAGGAGTTGCCTATCTATAAATTTCCATATCAAATGGTTGTAAAATTTTGAAAATTAAATATTATTCGGCTCGAGCCATAGTGGCTGGGCTGTGCTTTAAGTGATGTTAACTTGGAGATTGATCATATTGAAATCATAAGTGGTTTATAAGTTATTTATTTTATCATTTCAAGTTTATTGAAAAAAAAAGATAAACAATAGTAACAAAAGAATACACTGTATATTGCAAGTTTTGCAGGTGCAACTGCGTACTTTTCGTCTTTTTACAAAATAAAAACAGTTAGTGTGAAACTCGTGTAGAAGTCTAAATGTTTAACAGACACCGCATCACTGAGGTTATTTCCACTAAGCTGACTTTGTGACTGTAAAGAAAAAAAATACAACAAAATATTTCTGTCTACGTTTCGCATGCCATTGCGAGAAATATTTCTTATCAGTTGTTCAGATTGTTTATTGTTGAGAACAAGCAAAAGTGTGGTCTCTATGATTCTCTGAAACAATCTAATTCACGTCTATAAGAGAAATACGAATTTCCAAGGTATATACCAGTGAGGACATAGGCTATAGATCAGCCATGAAGTGTTAAGAAGTTAGATATAGAAAAAAGAAGTAGGAAAAGATAAAGGAGATGCTGATGTGAAGGGCAGAAATAGGATACAGAGGAAGGGCACCCGCCCAGGACCGTAGGGTCCCTCCCATACCTAGTTCAGGAAGGGAATTCTGCAGAGTATTTGAAAAGCAACCAGGGTTGCCATGTTTTGTGGAATCGTTCGATATGGCCTTTGTCTTGGGCCAATACGTCTTCCATTTCGTGGATCTCACTGACTCTCGACAGCCAGTCCCTAACAGTTGGAGTAGATGTAGAGAGCCAATGTAGAGGTATTTGAGATTTGGCTGCGTTGAGGAGATGTATCGTCAACGAGCGTTTGTAGCGTTTAAAAGAGGTGTTAGACAGGTGTAGTAGACAACATGCTGGGGTCAGTTCCACTCTGGTTTCTGTAATTTTTTTAATTAAAACCTTAACTTCATTCCAGAATGGTTCAATTTTGTGGCAATGCCACCAGATGTGGGCTAGTGTGCCTTTTTCGGATAGACATCTCCAGCAAGTGTCTGGTTTTTGTGTATCCCATTTGTGTATTTTATCAGGAGTGCTGTACCAGTGGGTCAGCAGTTTGTAATTTGTCTCTTGCAGTTTCGTGCTTATGGAACATTTATGTGCTAGGGCAGCCACATACCTCCATTGTTTGTCTGAGATCTCCAATTCAAGTTCTTCCGACCATCTCCTCCTGTGCCCGTCCGATATCTCAATCCCCGAGCGACTCAGCCACTCATACGCAACAGAAGTGGCCTTTTTAATTGGAGTTCCCTCCCGACACACCGACTCCAAAGCCGTCAGGGGTCTATGTAGTGTTAGGGGTTCCTTAATGTTACCTAGATAACTTCTTAATTGGAAATATGTCCAGAGTTTCATTTGGGGTCGGTTTAAGTCTGTCTTAAAAGACGACCAATCTCTGAATTTGTTTTCATTATAGCAGTCTCCAGCCAGCAAGGGATCCCCCACCGGAATCGTCTTAAGAGTCGGGTTATGTAGACCTGGGGCAAAGTCTGGATTATCTGTCAGGGGCGTTAGAGGGCTGGGTGTTGAGGTCAGCTTTTTTTGTTTAGCTAGTCCGGTAATGATCTTCAGTGTGGTACCAGTGATTGGGTGTAACCTAACGGCATGAGGTAATGTTTTGATAGAGGACCATGGCAGGTATTTAAGCGGCAGCGTGGCAAGCGTTGACTCTAGTGATACCCAGTCCTTCTCCGACTCATGGCAATGCCAGTCTATGATTCTGGTTATGTGTGAGGCCTGGTAGTAACTGCGGAAGTTCGGGAATTGGATTCCTCCTAGATCTTTGGGTTTGACCAGGGTGCCTAGTTTGATTCTGGGTTTTTTATGTTGCCAGAGAAATCTCGTGACCATTGTATTAAGTTCATTGAAAAATTTCTGAGGTATCTCTATCGGTAGTGTGCGGGTCAGATATAAAAATCTGGGCAATATGACCATTTTTACTATGGCTGCTCTGCCGAACCAAGAGAAATAGTTCTCGTTCCAAACTGTTAGATCTTTCGCACAATTTTTTAGAAAGGTCACAAAATTTCTCTCATATGCTATATTTAGAGATGGTGTAAGCCAAATTCCTAGATATTTTAATTTGGTCTTATCCCAAGTAAATGTTGAATTCGCCTGTGTTAATTTGAGTACATTGTCTGGAAGGGAGAGGTTCAGAGCCTCTGACTTTGTATAATTAATTTTTAGATTGGATATAAATCCGTAGTGTGCAAATTCTTGTAACAGGTTAGGGAGTGTTGTAGTCGGTTTCGTTAAGAAGAACAATAAGTCATCTGCGTATGCAGCTAGTTTGTACTCTTTATTTTTAATCTGGAAACCTTGTATTGCTGTGTTTTTTTGCACTGTTCTAATAAAGGGCTCTAGTGAGAGAATAAATAAAAGGGGAGATAGGGGGCAACCCTGTCTAGTCCCATTTTTAATATATACTTTTTCTGAGAGAATTCCGTTTATTTTTAATTCCGCTGTTGGGTTCTGATAAAGGGCCGAGATCCAATGCAACATGTTCGGACCTAAGCCCACCCCTCCACACACCGCCAGCATGAAGTCCCATGCCACACGATCGAAGGCCTTCTCTGCGTCTGTTGAGAGGAGAAAGCCTTCGATCTTCCGTTGTCTCACAGCCTGTGTTAGTAAGAGAGCTTTAGTGACATTGTCTCTGGCCTCCCTGTTTGGCATAAAGCCCACCTGCTCCAAGCCAATTAGTTTTGATAGCAGCGGCCCCATCCTCAATGCAATGATCTTCGCGAACAGCTTGGCATCGAGGTTCAACAAAGAGATGGGACGGTAGCTAGCACATTCCTCTGGGCTTTTGCCCTCTTTCGGTATAACCGCAATATGGGCAGAGAGAAAACCAGGAGTAATACGTCTTGGCCTGGATAAGGCATTCAATGCATCTTTTAAGGGTCCAGTCAGAATCTCTATAAAGGATTTGTAGTATGTGGCGGAATATCCGTCAGGACCTGGGCTCTTGCCCGGTTTTAATAATTTGATGGCCTGTTTGACCTCCGCTGTTGTGATTGGGGCTTCTAGGAGATCTGTATCCTCCTTGGGTAGAGATGGTAGTCCGCTATGTCTTATGTAGTCTTGTATGAGTTGTGTCCTATCTCCTAGCATTTGTGGAGGTTTATGTTGTGGGGGCAGGTTATAAAGCTTCGTATAGAAAGTGTGGAAGTGATTAGCTATTGCCTCAGGTGTTACATCGAGCTTTCCCTCTTTGGATCTGATACCAACAATCTGATTAATTGAATTTTGTTCTTTGAGGGCCCTCGCCAAGAACCTCCCAGCTTTGTCGCCTGACTCATAATAGAGCCGCCTCTTAAAGAAAAGAATCCGTTTGGCTTTAGTGTGGAGAATCTGCTGTAGATCCTTCCTTGCCTCTAGAAGGCTCTTGGCTGAGGTCTCGGATAGAGATTGTTTATGTAATAATTCCAGTGACTCAATTTGGGTGAGTAATTTTCTAATCTGGGCATCTCTTTCCTTTTTGTGTCTTGAACCCATCCCTATCAGAACTCCTCGTATGGTACATTTATGTGCTTCCCATACAAGTAGTGGGTCTATCCCAGGTGTGTTATTATGTTTGAAGAAATCGGTTATGTTGTTTGTAAGTACAGGTAGGAGTGTCGGATCTGATAATAAAGACGTGTTCAGTCTCCATGTCTGCTGTTGTCTACTTGAGGTCTGTAAGTCTAGTGTCAGTGAGATAGGTGCGTGGTCTGATATTGTTTGTGTACCTATTTTTGCAGCGGAAATTTTTGATAGATCTCTCTGAGGGACAAATATGCAATCCAACCGGGCATATCTGTTGTGTGGTGTCGAGAAATGAGTGTAATCTCTACCATCGGGATTAAGGAAGCGCCAGGAGTCCACCAACTGAAGCTTATGGAGGAGTGATTTAATCTTTTTCAGAATTTTTTAGGTAATGCAAGTCCTTCCATTGGACGTATCCAGGAGTGGGTTTAGAGGTACATTAAAATCCCCCCAAGTATAATACAACCATCGGCGAACTCCTGTAGCCTCCCCACGATGAGTTGGCAAAAAGTTATGTGAGACTTATTTGGGAAGTATACATTGGCGAGAGTCAAAGGCAAGTCATTGTATGTACCCTTCAGGAACACAAATCTGCCCTCAGGGTCACACATCTGTTCATTTAGTTTAAATGGTGTGTCTCTGCCTATTAGTATCGTGACCCCTTTTGATTTAGAATCGGGTGTGGTAGCATGGAAAGCTCTCGGGAACTGTGGGGATGTTAATTTGGGGATGTTGTTTGTTTTAAAATGAGTCTCCTGTAGGAATACAAACTGAGGATTACCTTTTTTAAGTTCTCTGAGCAGAGTGGAACGTCGCTCGGGTATATTTAAGCCTCTGATGTTGTGAGATATCACAAGGGGACGATTCCCCAGCGATGAGTATACCATAGTGTCGGCAAAGGAGGAGACGAACGGATTTCGAATCTGTAAAGATAAGACTGTTATATGAGGTTTGACACTTGTTCTTCACTTAGAAATAGAATACTTCTAATAGCCCGAGCGGGTGCCCCTCCCCTAGTAAACAAAAGGGAAAGTAGAGAAGGAGAAAGAAAAAGGGTGAGTAGTAAAAGAAGAGAAAGGTTTAGCAGAGAGTTATTACTATGGGGGTCTATCTCCAGAGATACCTAAACCACCCCAGGTGGAGATGTACCCCCAGGCGTAAAATATCAAGTAAAATTTGTGGGGACTGTGGGAAGTGACTACGACTAAGCGTAGCTTAGGCTCCAAGTAAATGGAGTGCTGTGGAAACTATGAATGTACAGTCTCAACGTGACACACACGGAGGCTCACAGTAGTAAAGATATTGATATTATTAAGGTCACACCCGACCAGGATGTGTAGCAAGTAAACTCGGGTCTAAACGTGAAAACCAGAACCTGAACTCACAGAAAATAACTTTAACAATTATGTCATCCGACTATCATCAAATTAGGTAGTCTTAGCTGTCACCTGTGGATACGCCCCCCATATATGTACATAATCAGATCTAATTTGAATACAATAAATCTGTTTAGAGCGGTAGGAGAAGAAAAAAAAAAAAAAAAAAAGGGGGGGGGATGGGTTGTGAGGTAGAGGGGAGGAGGGGGAGGGGGGTGGTGAGGTAGAGGGGAGGGGGGGGAGGCCAGGGGAGGGGGGGAGGCAGAGGGGAGGGGGGGGGGAGGAAAAAGGGGAGGGAGGGAGGAGGTGGCGACAACAAGCAACTTTTACTCCTATTAACCCTCCTCCATCCATTCCTCTCGCTCTCGTACAGTTTTGTAAATCTTCGTGGTTTGCATTTTTTGCCGGAATCCCATTTCTTCAGGGCTAGGTGTTGATGTAGCAGTGAGCCACGTCCAGGGCACATCTGTCGTCACGTCTGGGATCAAGGCCCTACCTTCAATCAACAAGAGATATGGAGCTGAAGGGGTAGATCTCCTCCTGAATAAGCTTCAGAGTTCGCATCTTAAGCTTAATGGCTGTGCAGAAAGCTATGGGATGCTGTCATAAGTATCCCTCCGGGTGATGTTTGTGGAAGTGTCTATCCTTTTTTCCCCCCTTCCTCCATCGTCCCTCCCCCTTGGGGGAAATGTTCCACAGGCGACAGCAATATGACATGAACATCAGAATGGTAAAAGTTGTAGTTTGGACTGCAGGTTTGTTAAGGTCATGTCCATTGTGGTACAAATGGAGCTATTCACATTCCTGGGCTCTGGATGGGCCGGCCAATCTCCTTGGGGTATCTGCGTGGGAGCTGTTTCCTTTATTCTGTTTATGTTTTTTCGATAACCTTTTGTCTGGAGAAGAGAGTGGGGAGGTGGGGGGGCTCCTGACCAAGGGTGGTTGTAAAATTTCCTCATACCATTCCGGTAAATCCATTGGTTCCAGGTCTAGTGCTTCACAGAACTCTGGTAAATCTGCTGGCGAACGCAGGATAGCTTGATGGCCATTATATGTAACTGTGAGCGCAAAGGGAAATCTCCAGGTATATCTCAAGTCTTTTGCTCTCAGTTTCTCCAGCAGGGGTCGCAGTGCACGTCTGTTCTTTAAAGTAATCTGAGAAAGATCCTGGAACAGCATAATTGTGGCGCCATTAAATATGATTTGCTCATTTTGTCTCGCTTTTCGCATGATCTCTTCTTTAGTAGCAAAGCTTTGTAAGCAACAGATTATGTCACGGGGCGGTGCAGTATCTGAGCCTCTGGGCCTGAGAGCTCTGTGAGCTCTTACGAAATTGATTTCCGTGTCTTCCTGCCTCTCAAGCAGGCTGTTGAAGACTCTCCGGAGTGCTGTGGTGATCTGATCTTGATCCACTGATTCCGGGATCCCCCTGACTCTGATATTACACCTCCTCCCCCGGTTATCGAGATCTTCAATGTGTCTATTCATGTTAATAAAATGCTGCATGTGGTTTGATGACACCAGCTCTAGCTTGTGGATTGCTTTATCTCTCTGTCTGCCTGCACTTTCGGCCGCCGCCATCTTTTCATTTATCACCATCATGCTTGTTTTCAAATCTGTTATGGCGGCAGAAAACGTAGCTTTTATGTCCGCAGCAAATACCGACATGTCCGCAAATGTGAGCGGGTGGTCCGGTTTGGACTTACCCCTACTGGTGTCTTCAGAAGCGGACAGTGAGTCCTCGCTCTCTCCTTCCTCCTGTGGCGTCGGCGCCATCTTGCTTCTCGGGGTCCCGCTACGGGCCGCTGATTTATGTCGGAAGATTTCAGCGATGTTGGCACTGGCAGAAGCCGAGTTTCGGCGTGTCCGTGGTCCAGGCGTCCAATGTAGCTTTCTGCCCGGCATTTGTGAGCTGTAGGTCGGGTGTTAGGGCTCAGAACCTCCGCGTGTGCCTCAGAGCCTCCTCAGTGAGCAGCCATCTCCGCCGCGCGCCAAGCCACGCCCCCTATAAGTTATTTATTAATATGTTAAATTGTTATTAAACCAATAATAAAGCCGGAGTCAATATTTATCCAATAACTCTTGCTTGCATTGCATTTTTTGTATGCTTGAGTGAATGCCTGCTGCCTTCTATCCCATAAGCTCTTCTCTTACTTTCTGTTCAGCTGACAATATTTTAGGCTAGGTTCACTTTTCCGCAATTCAATTCTGATCCTACTTTCGGTGCGATCATGTAGTGTAACTTGGATGCAACTTTGAGGCAACTTAGATAAGGTTTGTATATTCTATGGGCAAAAATTGTGTGGCTTGCCTAAGTGGGGAAAAATCTACTACATGAACAGATGAAGAACGCCGAAACAAAACAACTACCCGGTGGTTTTATTCTTCCCCTAATAAATTAAAGAAAGCCTTTTGTATTTCAGTCTTTGTTGTTTGTTGTTACCAGGACAGGAATTGATTTGACATTTTCTTAATGGAGTCCCTCAGAGCAGTTTCTAATCCTTTGTAAAAAATATTTCCTGAACTAAGCCAGATCAGCTGGGTTGGACATACACTTTCAGATCTGTTACAATATTGTTTCAATTGATACTGCCCCACAAATGTTCTGATGTGCAGCATCATGAATTGTAGCAACTGCTGGCAGTGATTTACTATAAGAATATTTTATATCAGTTTGTAAATTGATGTTTAATGTTTGTGAATAATGTGTTAAAAAATGTAAACGTAACTATACAAAGAATACCCAATAGTAAGATGATGCTTGAATTTGGCACTTATTCTGCTTGTTCACAAAACTAATGCAAATTTCCATTAGCTTAATAAATGAGTAGACTAGTGCTGACTTCAAACATCCAATAATGATGATTAAGCTTGCTTAGTTTCCAGTTAACATGATTGGGTATTATTTGGAAAGTGATTATTAACTTTGTTCCACCAAAACAAGTAAGCTAAGTGAAAAATCACTGTGAAACTAAATATGTTCTAATTATTTAGTCAAGAAACCCCACTGACACTTTCTACTTTCTTTCAAATGAGAAAACATACAAATTTTTGATAAATGTGTGCAGATGATTTATTAACAGAAACAACAAAGTGCATAAGTGTCTGTTAAAGTGTCATAAATGATTTACAATAAATAAAAGAACAAATAAAGTTTAGTGGGGGGGGGGGGGTGGAACAATAGGCAGTGAGAGGTTGGAGGCAGAGGAATGTGAGACAAAGTGGGAGGGGGTAGAGGAGGAGGCAGATAGAGGGCCAAAGTTGGAGGGGGTAGAGGCAGAGTTAGAAGTTGGCTCATGGTGTGAGAGGGTAGAAGAGAATTGGGTAGGATAGAGAAAAGATGGGGGTAGGAGGAGGCAGAAGAGTTTGGGGAGATAACAGGGTAGGGTGGTTGACTGTGAAGGGGGCTGGGGGGGTGGTATTGGGAAAAAATGGAATAGTGAAGAGGGAAATGGGTCATGTAGGACCCATTTGAGGTGTTGGGAAGCATGGATGTGGTAAAAATGTGCAAGGTTAATTGAGGCAGGATTTTGAGGATATGTGAGAGTAGAGATTAGGGATGGGCCGAACACCCCCCTGTTCGGTTCGCATCCAGAACATGCGAACAGGCAAAAAATTTGTTCGAACACCGTTAAAGTCTATGGGACACGAACATGAAAAATTAAAAGTGATAATTTTAAAGGTTAATATGCTAGTTATTGTCATAAAAAGTGTTTGGGGACCCGGGTCCTGCCCCAGGGGACATGTATTAATGCAAAAAAAGTTTTAAAAATGGCCATTTTTTCAGGAGCAGTGATTTTAATAATGCTTAAAGTGAAACAATGAAAGTGAAATATTTCTTTCAATTTCGTACCTGGGGGGTGTCTATAGTATGCCTGTAAACTAGCGCATGTTTCCCGTGTTTATAATAGTCCGAGAGCAAAATGACATTTCTAAAGGAAAAAAAAGTCATTTAAAAGTGCTAGCGCTAGTGCCGGCTATTAATGAATTGTTGGTCCCCAAATTTGGGGGTCCCCCAAAATTCCATTACCAGGCCCTTCAGGACTGGTATGGATATTAAGGGTAACTCCGTGCCAAAATTTAAAAAAAAATGGCGTGGGGTTCCCCCCAAAAATCCATACCAGACCTGTCTGGTATAGATTTTAAGGGGAACTCCGCACCAAAATGTAAAAAAAATGGCGTGGGGTTCCCCCAAAAATCCACCCCAGACCCTTATTCAAGCACGCAACCTGGCAGGCCGTAGGATGTACTTCCACGTAAACATGTGTTTAAACCTAATTAGTAGAAAAACATTCTGTTCAATATGGATTTGTATCTTTTACTTAAGGCTGCACTTAAGGAAATCATAAATCCTTTTCTAAATGTACATATATAAGTCTTATGGTTGCAAGCCAGTCTTTCAATGGGTCCATAAGTAAAGTCCAGCTTCCAGAAAATATTATATAAATCTCAAGGTACTGTACTTACTCATTATGTATTATTATGTTTAGATTCTTCATTACAGTCAGTGGATGTCCACCATAGGAAAATGACTCCTGGTACATGATGAATACCATTCTATTTTGCACCAATGTTTATGGGACTATATAGCAGCTTTGATGTGACTGTGGCACGGGTTGCCTATGTTGCCTATTCTATGCACTTAAATTAGGATATATGCTGCTTGGAATGGGGAGAGTATCCTTGGACCTTTTATTATTTACTGTGCCTACAATGTGCATTCAATTTGTAATCCACATTTGAATCTCAAAAATTTCTGGTTAGATGAAGTTCTCCATGTAATTGTATTGGACACAGTGTTATTATTGTACAGCAGATGTATGAGAGACTGCGCTTAGAAGATTTCATTGTGCTATGCTGACACTTATTCACAGGTGTACACATCAATCACATGGCAGGAAATTAAAACAAATATGTTTTTATTTGGAGCATGACTGGTTTATTGAGATCAACTCAGCTTTAGCTTATTCAATAAAAAGTAAAAATGTCATTGCAGACTGAAAAAAACACCTCGCAAATTAACATACTGCACTCTAATAATAAAAAATCCCATTAAAAAATCCAAAAAGTAGGAATGAGAAAATGCCTAAACTTTTTTTGATAGTTTGGGATGGAGAGAGGAAAAGTATTAGCCCCTTTCAGGTTTTACTGCAATCCAGAGCTCCATTAGAGAGATTTCTCCTCACTTCTGGGTCTGGTGACACTTTTTTACTAGACAGGAAATGAGGGAAATTTTGCAACAAGGAAACAAACAATAATAAAGTGCTAACAGAGGTTCTGGCAATTGCCCAACTAAAAGTGGTTCTACAGCCTGAAGATTTTTTTTTTTTTTTTTTTTTTATCTTAATGCATTGCCTTCATTAAGGTAGAAACCTTTCTGAGTGTAGCTCCCACCCAGCTTCTCCTTATACGTACCTGAGCACAAACTCAGCACAGTGGTGTGCACAAAAGCAGTGGCTCTGTCTGCTCTCTCCCTCCTCATAGGCTCAGAGACAAGAGCGGGAGTAATTGGTTCTCACTGCTGTCAATCACAGCCAGTGAGAAGAGAGTGGGGGCAGGGCCAAGCCACACTCTGTGTGTCTATGGACACACAAAGCTGGCTCTGGAGCAAGCCTCTATGAGTGCCCACATAGCAAGCAGCTTGATATGGTGGGCACTTGGTGGGGGAAAGGAGCCAAGAGCGCTGGCAGGGGACCCAAGAAGGGGAGGATTGGGGCTGTATTAACAATCACTTTAACTTAAAGTGATTCTAAAGGCTGTAATTAAAAAAAAAAAAAAACATGTTATACTTGCTCTGTGCAATGGTTTTGCACACAGCAACCCGATCCTCTTCTTTTTGGGTCCACCACCAGTGGTCCTGGCTCCTCCCTCCTGCCTGATACCCCCAATAACATGCCTCTTACTATAGGGCATCAACCAGCTCGCTCATGAGCTCACTCTTGTGAATGGACATTAAAGATTTTTTTTTTTTTTTTACAAAATCAACAGGTTATTTCTCTCACATGGCATATACATACTTGCAACTACACCCCAAAACACATTTTGCTATTCCTCCTGAGTATGGCGATACCACACATGTGGGACTTTTTCACACCCTAGCCACATAGAGAGGCCCAACATCGAAGTATCACTTTCAGGCGTTCTAGGAGCATAAATTACACATCTAATTTCTCAACCACCTATTACACTTTTAAAGGACCTGGAGCATCAGGATAATGGAAATGCCCACAAAATTACCCCTATGAGGCATAATGAGCCTTTTAAACATGCATGTCATTTTTTTCCAGAAGTTTTTGGAAAATGTGGAAAAAAAATAAAGCCCATTTTTTTTACACAAAGTTGTAAATTTTTAAGATATTTCCAATATATAGCATGTACATCGCACAAATGACACCCCAAAATACATTTTGCCTCTCCTTCTGAGTATGGCGATACCACATGTGTGGTATCCACTGCGGAGTTCCTCAGGGCTCACCCCTATCACCAGTACTATTCAACATATACATCCGCCCACTTCTAAATATCATCAGGAAAACCGATCTCTGCTTCCACTCATACGCTGACGACACCCAACTCTACTTTCGCATCACCGGACAAAAAAACCATCATCAACAATTAGAAGAATGTCTCACGTTAATAGATGACTGGATGACCATCAGCTCCCTCAAACTTAACGGCACAAAAACAGAACTTCTTCTTCTACATGCCAACAAAAATTCCAAAATTAAGACCCCGTGGACACCTCCCACCATCTTAGGACAGACCATCGCTCCAAGCATCAAAGCCAAGAGTCTCGGAGTCATCTTTGACTCAGGAATGACAATGGATGCACAAATAGGATCAGTGGTGAGCGGTTCCCACCATCTCCTCCGCCTCCTACGCAGACTCATCCCCTTCATCCCAGAAGAAGATAAAGCAGCAGTTGTGGGAACAATCATCAATTCCCGACTCGATTACGCAAATTCGCTCTACTTAGGACTACCCCAATATCAGCTTGCGCGCTTACAACTCATTCAAAACAAGGCGGCAAGACTGTTAACAGGAAAAAAACCCCGGGAATCTATTTCACCATCCCTAAAGTCCCTACACTGGCTAACCGTAAAGAATCGGATCAAATTCAAGACCCTCTGCCTCACCCACAAATGCATACAAGGAAACGCTCCGCTATACCTTCAGGAGAAAATAAAACACTATACACCCAATCGCAGCCTTCGATCAGCTAACCAAAATCTCCTCATCATGCCTAAATATCGCTACAAAGCAAAGGGAGAACGAAGATTCGCAGTCCAAGGACCCCGACTATGGAACGCTCTTCCGACCCACATCCGCATGGAAGAAAACCATCAGGCCTTCAGGAAAAAACTAAAGACCTTCCTTTTCTAAGAGCTGGTAACAGAGAACGCATTCTAGCGCCTTGAGGCGATTCAGTTCGCATTTGCAGCGCTCTACAAATCCTTCATTCATTCATTCATTCATTCATTCATTCATTCATGTGTGAAACTTTTACACAGCCTGGCCACATACAGAGGCCCAACATGCAAGGAACACCGTCAGGTGTTCTAGGAACACATAGCATGCACATACCAAGAATTACACCCCAAAATACATTCTGCTGAGCAAAGGGTAAACAAAAGATTACCTGTGGTTTTAGTAGTGCAGTTGTCCACAGGAGGAGAGCACTGGTTCAGGCAGCAGGCAGGGACTTGGTCAGCGACAGCGAATGCTATTGTCCAGGCAACAGGCAGGAATACTGTCCATAGTCAGTACAGGCAGCAGGCAGGGGTACAGTCCATATTCAGTCCAGGGTCAGTGCAGGCAGAGATATTTTCCGCAGTGCCAAAATATTGGTCCTGGTAGTAGGCAGGAACATGGTCCATAGTACAGTTAGCAGGCAGAGGCGTGGTCAGTTCTTGCAGCAGGCAGAGGCATGATAGCAGTAAGTCCTACAGGCAGTAGGCAGAAGTAGGGCCTCTGTCAGGACAGAATGGGGACAAGGATAGAGACTTCCACCCAAATCTCTTTGAAGCCTCTGGTCTCCAGACCGTAATCTGGGAATGAGAAAAAAAAATTGTTTTCCTAATCCAGAAAAACAATTTTGGAGCCCTTCACATATGTGAGACCCCTGTGTAATACATCCCACTACTCCAGTAGCAGGGTACAAGATCGGTCCAAGAGGCAGGAAAAAAACATGGCCAGGGTCAGTACCAGAGCAGGCAGAGGTATGTACAGAAGCAGTAGGCCAAAGCGTGGTCGAATAACAGGCCAGGGTCAGTTCCGATGCAGGCAGAGGTATGTACAAAAGCGGCAGGCAAAGACGTGGTCACATAACAGGCCAGGGTCAGTTCAGAAAAACAATTTTGGAGCCCTTCACATATGTGAGACCCCTGTGTAATAAATCCCACTATTCCAGTAGCAGGGTACAAGATCGGTCCAAGAGGCAGGAAAAAAACATGGCCAGGGTCAGTACCAGAGCAGGCAGAGGTATGTACAGAAGCAGTAGGCCGAAGCGTGGTCGAATAACAGGCCAGGGTCAGTTCCGATGCAGGCAGAGGTATGTACAAAAGCGGCAGGCAAAGACGTGGTCACATAACAGGCCAGGGTCAGTTCAGGAGCATGCAGTGGCATAAGGGGTGTGAAGGTAAATGGCAGGAATTGAGATTTATGTGTACCATACTTTACCAATAATGTAGGGAAGTATGGTAACAGCAGAAACAGTCACCTATGCAGAAGCCTGTTTGAGAAGGACACTGGGGATAATAATAAGAGGTGTCTCTTCTAACGCCTCATTTTTCCTGACATTTTTGGCCTGTTGGTCTGGGAGGGATTTTATCAGGAAAATGGCGCTTGGAGAGTTTGCTTATCACATCGGATCTAATGTTTTCTGATGGGCCATTCGGGACTATAAGGGCAGTGATGATTCCTCCTGGTAGCCAAGGAAGGGTTGGGGCTTTCGGTGGAGTTGTGGTAGTTTATATAGGAGTTATATATGACCAAATTAAAAAAATAAATTGAGACTTTTTTATACCAGTGGTATGATCGTCTTGTGGCAAGGTAAGGTTTGAGCATTTGATCATTGAAGTCGACTCCCCCATTAACAAATTGTATTTGTGGACACATGTTGGTTTTTGGATTGGGCCATTCCTTCTGGGGACTTCCACGTAGGTGGTATTGTGAATTGAAGACAGCATGTAGCCCTCCCTTCTTTCCCTCCAATTTACAGCCAGAATTTCCCCGTTTCTCAGACTCGCCAACTCCCCTCATCTTAGCTTCATATTAATGAGCCTTTGAGGAAAGCCCTTCCTGTTATTTCTCACGGTGCCACAAGCTGGCGTCTTCCTTCGGTGAAGGTTGCAGAACAGGGTAGAACTTGTGTAGAAGTTATCTACATACAGGTGATAGCCATTTTCCAAGAGAGGTCACAAACAACTTTCCCGCTTGATCCTAAGTAGTCTGGGCATTCAGGGGGATGCAGCTGGGTGTCCTTCTCTTTTCATACACCATGAAGGCATAAGTGTACCCTGTGGCTCGGTCGCATAATTTAGAAACTGTCACCCCATAGCGGGCCCTTTTGCTGGGGATAAATAGCTTGAAGCCCAGCCTGCGGGCAAATTTGACAAGCGACTCATCCATGCATATATGTTGGTCAGGGTAAATAACTGGGGAATTTTCCTGAAAAATAATTTAGAAGTGGGCGACTTTTATAAATCTACAAGACAAAAAAGTAACCCCCAGTACTAATGGGACTTTAACGGCAAACACCTAATATGTAAAAAAGTATACATTTTATTCATAAACATGTAAAAGGAAGTGTGACATCACCAAAACAGATAAATACAACATATATGTCTGACTGTAGTCGATTCCTTGCAGTGATCCAAGGAGCCCATCGCGTTTTGGGACATAGCCTGTCCCTTCATCAGGGACACTTATCACAAAGGATTCACATGGTTCTAAAAGAGATCAGCATATGGGTCATAACATGTGACAGGAAAAGCATACAAGATATTATATTGTTTATTATGTTATAAATATAGTGCTTCTGCTGATAATAACATACTGGAGAAGACAGTCAACAATGATGGGGTCCGCCGTGTGGTCAGCAACAGCAGTCTTACATTGAGAGAGCACCCAATGTCCAGATAGGACAATGATGGAATAAGAGGTGGGCCCCCACTGTTCCACATAAGTCTGCCGTGTCGAGCATCTGCAGATGAATTTGTGCTGGTAATTACACCCAATAGTGTTCACCAAGCTGGGGGTACTGTGGAAGAAGGGGAGATTTGGGGTCATTCCATAGTCAGAATATAAAAAGCAGGTAATGATAACCTCCATATATGAGCCACAAAGGTGGTGGGGACATAAATTAAGCAGGGAGAGAAGCGGGAGAAGGAAGGACTCCTATATTAGTCAAGGGATCCAACCGGCCCCTGGATAGGAACCCGAGGTCCGTCCAAGTGGCCAGGCATAAGGTCATCATACCTCCTGTGTGGTAAATGGCAGCTCCTATGTTGCAGGATGGCAGCAGCGCTCCATCCATTGCCGGGCTCAGCCTTTTATATGAGTGAATGAGTGGCGTGTGACATCATTACGTTACATGCATGGCTTGCTTCAGCGCTCATCCTCCGTGCAGGAGTTTGCTACGCATATGTCAGGCTGACGAGGCAGTATTCTAGACTGTTTACGTCACACCACCCTAACAACACAAGCACCTGGCAACAGCGCAGGCGTACCACAGTGCTATGGGAAACCTTGGGCAACGGCTGCATGGCACCCCCCATGTTAGGCATGGGGGAAATGACATCCAACGGGCACCCACTGTCGCAAGGGAGGCATCCCCTGCCAGGGGCCACCACCCTGTGCTGGGCTGTAAGAAGGCCGCCCACTAACATGGGAGGCCCCCGTGCGCCGCCCACCTGGGGTGATATTCTCTCATACATGACCACTGCAGCTGACCACAAGGTTAGAAGGAGAAATATACAGTTATTACACCAAGTTGAACATTAGTTGCTTGAAAATAACACCTTAAACAGGGAGAGAAATACAGAGGGTGTGCATAATTGAATACAGACACAATTGGCGTCAACCAAACAAATGAGAATTACACATTGTCATGATGCAGCATTTGTACAAACAAAGAAAACTCTAGGATTGCGTAGTAGTACAGAGACAGCTGAAATAATTCAATCGCACAGTTAATGCCATGTACACATGAGCGGAATTTCCGACAGAAAGAGTCCGATGGGAGCTTTACATTGTATATTCCAACTGTGTGCTCTGAAGCAAGTACGAGACAGAAGCTATTGGCTACTGGCTATTGAACTTCCGTTTTCTAGTTCCGTCGTATGTGTTGTACGTCACCGCGTTCTGGACAGTCGGAATTTGGTGTGACCGTGTGTATGCATGGGATTGAGCAGAATTCCATCGGAACTCCTTCAGTTCCTTCATAGTTTATTCCGACGGCAAAACCAGTCATGTGTACAGGGCATTACTCTTTTTCACAACCCCCTGAGGAGAACCCCTTAAGGAAGGGTCGGAAACTCAGGTGCTCATTAAGTCCCGGGGTTGAAGTCGCCCCACGCTCCACAATCCAGCATGCTTCACACTATAGCAGTAGCTTGTTCCAGTCTCCACCCCTGGGACTTGGATGAACCCTATCTAAGATGAGGAATTGTATTTTGGGAAATCTTTTCTGATGACAATTAATTACATGTCTACCTAGGGGGAGATCAGGGTTGGCCAATTTCATACAGGTCACATGTCGAGAGGCTCTCTTAAAGCGGAGGTCCACCCTAAAAATAAAAATTACATAAAAATGCTCCTAAAAAATGTGAAAAAAAAAAAATTTACTTACCAGAAATGGCTGTTGCTAGGCAGATCGTCCTAATCTGCTACTTCCTACTCCGCGGTGATCTTCATTCTTCTCCTCCTCACGTTGTCTTATTGGGAATGGGGCGCGCTGTGTTCTGGGAACAGTGTGTGTACCAGAACACAGCCAGCCATTCACAAAGCACCACGCGAATTGCGCATGCGCAGCAGGAAACGGGCAGTGAAGCTGCAAGACTCCACTGCCTGTTTCCCTTAGTTCGAATGGCGGTGCAGGGTACCAATCCGATGGATGGATAGGCCTCACTCGGCCGACATCGCAGGCACCCTGGACAGGTAAGTGTGCTTATTAAAAGTCAGCAGCTACAGTGTTTGTAGCTGCTGACTTTTAAAAATGTTTTTTTTCAGCTGGACCTCTGCTTTAACGAATTCTAAGTTTGTCTTTCCTACGTAGAAACAGTTGCATTGACATGTCAATAAGTAGACTACCCCTTCAGTTTTGCAATTAGTAGACATGTGCGATTAGTTTCGTACGGATCGAAAATTCGTACATTCGGAAGCATCCAAAATACGAATTGCTATGCTTCCGAATTTCATACCATATACAAAATTTCGTTGACGAATTTCGGATCCAAATTCCGTTACAACGGAAACACCTTTTAAAAGTCTATGGGAGAAATCAATAGTGCTAATTTTAAAGGTTAATATGCAAGTTATTGTCATAAAAAGTGTTTGGGGACCTGGGTCCTGCCCTAGGGGACATGTATCAATGCAAAAAAAAGTTTTAAAAACGGACGTTTTTTCTGGAGCAGTGATGTCTGGAATGGATTTTAAGGGGAACCCCGCACCAAAATTAAAAAAAATGGCATGGGGTCCCCCAAAAATCCATACGGGTCTGGTATGGATTTTAAGGGGAACTCCGCTCCAAAATTAAAAAAATAAAAAAGGCGTGGGGTTCCCCCAAAAATCCACACCAGACCCTATCCGAGCACACAACCTGGCAGGCTGCAGGAAAAGAGGGGGGGAAGAGAGAGTGCCCCCCCTCCTGAACCGTACCAGGCCACATGCCCTCAACATGGGGAGGATGTCCCCATGTTGATGGGGACAAGGGCCTCATCCCCACAACCCTTACCCGGTGGTTGTGGGGGTCTGCAGGCGGGGGGCTTATCAGAATCTGGAAGCCCCCTTTAACAAAGGGGACACCCAGATCCCGCCCCCCTATGTGAATTGGTAAGGGGTACAATGTACCCCTACCCTTTCACAAAAAGAAAGTGTCAAAATGTTAAAAACCACAGGAAACAGCTTGGGACAAGTCCTTTTTTAAAAATAAAAAAAATAAAAAATAAAAAAGAGATTCCAGCGATGTAATCCAATAAATCCGTGCTCCTACTCCAGCGATGTAATCCAATTCTCGATCTCCAGCGATGGATGATCTCCAGCGACTCCAGTGAGGAACACGCACAGGATCCTGCCTCCACTGGAGGCACCCAGCCAATAACGTGGCGCTAGCTTGACAGATCTTTTGTAGCTGAGGGCGGGGCCACCCGTCACGTGACCCCATCCCCCTCTGACAAGGGGGAACGCCAGGGTTTCCCAGTGACGTGTACGGGTGACCCCGACCCCTCTGATGCAACGGAAATTTTGCGTTGATCATTGCAAAAGATTTGGCACATTCACATATGTTTAATCTGCCAATACATCAAACCGAATATTATACTTCCCAACGGACGGACACATAAACCACAACATTTTGCTAATTGCGAAACTGAAGGGGTAGTCTATTTATTGACATGTCAATGCAACTGTTTCTAAGTAGGCAAGACAAAATTAGAATTCGTTAAGAGAGCCTCCCGACATGTTACCTGTAGGAAATTGGCCAACCCTGATATCCCCCTAGGTAGACATGTAATTAATTGTCATCAGAAAAGATTTCCCAAAATACAATTCCTCATCTTAGATAGGGTTCATCCAAGTCCCACGGGTGGAGACTGGAACAAGCTACTGCTACAGCAAGAGACACGCTGGATTGTGGAGCTTGGGGCGACTACACCCCAGGACTTAATGAGCAGATGAGTTTCCGACCCTTCCTTGAGGGCTTCGCCTCAGGGGGTTGTGGAAAAGAGTAAGCTGTGCGATTGAATTATTTCCGCTGTCTCTGTACTACTACACAATCCTGGAGTTTTCTTTGTTTGCACAGCAAACTCGTGCACGGAGGATGAGCGCTGACATGAGCCATTCATGTGACGTAATGACGCCACACGCCACCCATTCACTTATATAAAAGGCTGAGCCTGGCAATGGATGGAGCGCCGTTGCCATCCTGCAACAAAGGAACTGCCATCCAGCACACAGGAAGTATGATGACCTTATGCCTGGCCCCTTGGATGGACCTCTGGTTCCTATCTAGGGGCCAGTTTGATCCGGTTTGGTCCTTCTCCCCCTTCGCTCCCCACCACCTTTGTGGCTCACATATGGGGGTTATATGGGGGTTATCATTACCCCCTTTTTATATTCTGACTATAGAATGACCCCAAGTCTCCTCTTCTTTCACAGTACCCCCAGCTTGGTGGACACTAATGGGTGTAATTACCAGTACAAATTCATCTGCAGATGATCTACATGTAAGACTTGTGTGGAACAGTGGAGGCCCACCTCTTATTCCATCATTGTCCTATCTGGACATTGGGTTTTCTTAATGTACAGCTGCTGTTGCTGAACACACGGCGTACCCCATCATTGTTGACTGTCTTCTCCGGTATGTTATTATCAGCAGAAGCACTGTATTTATAACATAATAAACAATATAATATCTTTTCCTGTCACATGTTATGAGCCATATGCTGATCTCTTTTAGAGCCATGTGATTCCTTTGTGATAAGTGCCCCTGATGAAGGGAGGGGCTATGTCCCTAAACACGTTGGGCACCTTGGATCACTGCACGGAATCAACTACAGTCAGACATATATGTTGTATTTATCTGTTTTGGTGATGTCATGACTTCTTTTTACATGTTTATGAATAAAATTTATACTTTTTTACATATTGCCTCAGGTGTTTGCCGTTAAAGTCCCATTAGTACAGGGGGTACTTTTTTTATCTTGTATCTACATTACGGATGTTGGCAACATCATACGGCTTGCATGGGTGATCAATCTTTTCCTCTTCAAATTTTTAAAGCTTGTCATACGTTGACTCATTTCGGGGAGGGCACTGGGCATTGTCGGTATAATGTCGGAACCTCATTACCATTAAATATCAGGTTCTTGGCATTACTGCAGAGTAGATCGGCATGTGGTGGATGGGGTGGGTTGAGCAATATGAACGTAATGGTGAGTCCTATACTGAATGTGAGGCCCAAAAAAATCTTAAACTCCTCCACTGTTAGGTCTCCCCACTCATAGGGGTGGGAATAATAGGACATTGGCTTACTCAAAATAAATTGTTTTGCATACAGGTTGCACTGGGCCACAATTGATGATAGTAGGTCTTCTGTAAAAATGCTGGTGCTGGTGGATGCCACTGTCTTCTCCTCACCAGAATGCCTTCGTTTGGCAGGCAGACTATATTCCTCCTCTGAGTCTGTCAGTGTCCCACTTCTTAGGACTGGCTCGTAATTTACATCAGAGTCAGAATCCAAATCTAATGAGGAATCCGAAGCAGAGAGCTCCCTATTACTCTCATCAGCCGCACTAAGAATATTGTATGCCTCTTTAGCGGAAAATATTTTTTTTAGACATTGTTGGTGGTGATGAGCCTGCACAGATGTGTGCTGATAAGCCGGCACTAATGAGCCTGAACAGATGGGTGCTGATAAGCCTGTACGGAAGGGCGCTGATGAGGCAGCACTGATATGTGGCACTGTGTGGCACTGATGGCAATGTTACACAGATGGCACACATGGCACTTATAGAACTGTGACACGGATGGCACTGGCAGCACTGATATGCGGCACTGTGTGACACTGATGGTACTGTAACACTGATGGCACTGGCAACACTACTATGCGGCACTGTGTGACACTGATGGCACTTATGGCACTGTGACACTGATGGCACTGGCAGCACTGATATGCAGCATTGTGTGACAATGATGGCACTGGTGGCACTGTGACATTGATGGCACGCAGTGGCGGCCCGTCCATAGGGGGCGCCTGGGCGCCGCCCCCCCTCTCCTGTAGTCACCAAAAAAAAAATGAAAAAAAAAAAATTTTTTTTAAACTGTCCCTTTAAAAAAAAAAAAATCGAAAAAAAAGGGCCTTAAGTCAAGTGCACTGTGTCCGAGCGCCGGACACAGTGCAGTATGGGAAGCGCCAAGTCTATGCAATCACGAGATTGCAGACGCGACGCTTCATTTGTGGGCTTTTAACCCGCCTTGTGGCGCGATCCATTGCGCCGAGATGCTTCCGCATTCCTATGCATTAGAATGGCCGGTGCGTTGAGTGACAGTCCAGTTCTGATGTCACTTCCGCTGTCATCTCCCAGTGCACCCGAGCAGAGGAAGGAAGCATGGGGAGCGGACTCCTCTACTGCCGTGTGACTACACAGTCACACCAAGAAAAAATCCTACCCAGCCAGCCAGTGTATGGACGGAAGGAGGCAGAGGAGGTGTCAGGACAGCTGTCATTAGTCACGGACTGCAGCCTGCACAGGACGGAGCCTCGGAGATATGTAAGTCCTAATCAACTGTCTATCTATCTCCCCCTCCCCCCGGCAGTGTCTGTCTGTCTATCTAATATGCAAGTGTGAGAGTGAGACAAGCACCTCCACCAAAGACATTAGTAGCTGCTCACCTTCTTTGCTAATGTCTTAGGTGGAGGTGCTTGTCTCACTCTCACACTTGCATGCCTGTTTGAATATACATCCTCACAGTGGCAGACATCCTTTTGAGTCCTGCAATTGTGAACTTTCTTGGAGAAATTGCCTTTTTAGCTATTTATTATTGATTGGTTTTGCACTGTTATGCTTTGAATTTGTATTGAGGTATGTGTATTTAATTCATTTTATCTAGTTAACGTTAGGCCGCTTTCACACTGGGGCGGAATCGGCAGTAAAGCGCCGCTATTATTAGCGGTGCTTTACCGTCGTTTTAGCGGCGGTATTCGCCCGCTAGCAGGGCAGTTTTACCCCTCGCTAGCGGCCGAGAAAGGTTTAAAAACCACCGCAAAGCGCCTCTGCAGAGGCGCTTTGCCGGCAGTATTTCTGCGCTGTCCCATTGATTTCAATGGGCAGGAGCGGTGTATACACTCCGCTCCTTCACCGCTCTGAAGATGCTGCTAGCAGGATTTTTTTTCCCGTCCTGCCAGCGCATCGCTCCAGTGGCTTTTACACTGGAAGGACAGCAGCGGCTGTTTCGGGTCGGTTTGCAGGTACTATTTTTAGCGCAATAGCGCCTGCAAACCGCCCCAGTGTGGAAGGGGTCTTAGGGGTCTTTGCTGAATATATATTTTTTATTACATCTATAGCTTTGCCCAGCCAGGCATGGTCCCTGGTGATATCTATATATCTATCTCACTCATTCTCCCCCTCCCACCCAATATCTATCTGTCTGTCTATCTCTCCGACCCAGTGTCTATCTGTAGGTCCTATTGTGGGCAAGTGGGGGGGGTATGGAGAATTTGCCACACTGGCAGCATTTGATGGGCACACTGGCAGCATTTGGCACAGTGGCAGCATTTGATGGGCACACTGGCTGTAATTGATAGCACAGTTGCTGCATTTGATGGGCACAGTGGCAGCGTTTGATGGCACAGTGGTTGCGTTTTGATGTTTTTTGTTTTTTTTTCACATTTTTTTTAGTTTGTTTGAGCCCCCCCAAAATTTTTTAGCACCAGCCGCCACTGATGGCACGGTGACACTGATGATACTATGGGCACTGTGACACTATGGGCACTGTGACACTGATGATACCGATGAAACTGAGGCACGGTGGGGCATGGTGACACTGATGGCACTGATGACATGGTGACACTGATGGCACTGATCACACAGTGACACTGATAGCACTTATGACACTGCAGCACTGATGACACTGATAGCACTGATGACACTGATAGCACTGATGACATGGTGACACTGATGGCACTGAGTACACTGTGGCACTGTAAGCACTGTGGGCACTGATGGCACGGTGACACTGATGGCACTTTTGACAGGGTGAAACTGATGGAACTTATGCTACTGTGGCACTGATGGCACTGATGACTGATGGCACTGATGTGTACTGATGACACAGTGACACTGATGACACGGTGACACTGATGACATGGGGACACTGTTGGCACTTATGACACAGTGGCACTAATGATTGTGCACTGTCGGCACTAATGGCACTGTGGCACTGATGGGCACTGTGACACCGATGGGCACTGTGACACTGATGGACTCTGACACTGACGGGCACTGTGACGCTGATGGGCACTGTTTTGGAAAGGTAGCAAGCTGGAAATAAGCTGTAAAATCACTCACTGCAGCACAGATGCTCTCTCTCATCACACGTGGTCTCTGTGTGAGGAGGGAGGGCCATCAATGAGAGATGATCTCATATGTTTATAAAATGGCGGTCGTTGCAATACTTTCTGTCACAGTATATTAGCGCAGTGATCTTACAAATGCACTTTTTTTGGAAAAAATACACTTTTTTGAATTAAAAAATAAGACAACAGTAAAGTTAGCCCAATTGTTTGTTATATTGTGAAAGATAATGTTACGCTGAGTAAATTGACATAACATTAGGGGAGGCCCTCTCCCACCGCCGATGAAAGTGATCTTGCAGTGAATCCACCGCAGAGACCACTCTTATCGGAAAGTGGACCGCCAGCCGAAGAAGAGGAGCTAGCTGCTGCCATAACAATGATATTCCTCTTCAAACTTAGGACATATATCGGCGTGCGGCGGTCCGGAAGTGGTTAATATTATAACTGCTGAAGTCTGGAAGGACAAGTACTCCTGAAGTTTTACATGGGGGTTTGACTTAGCTCTCCAACAGAGGCTTGTTTTGCTCAAAAGCAATCCAATGACTCAAGTTTTGGGACCCTTAAAGGATTTTATTACATTTTGTATGTTGTATTTTCCAATCCACCAGTCAACTGCATGCCTGAAGTATTCCTGGGGTGAGTAGTTATTCAGTTAAGGTCTGAGATTAGCTAAGTAAAAGATAGGAACTCTCTCTATAGGCACACGTGTGGCTCACAATAGAAAATGATATTTTCCTGTGTGTTGTTACTGGTTTGGCAGCGGGCACTTCTGCTGTGACTGAGTAGGGGTTATGATATCCATCGCAATCTCATAAGAGAAAATATACCAAAAACTTTACAAAACCATGCAGTTCCTGGGATGGTGAGCAGCTGCTTGTGTTGCTTGTGTGCTTGTCTTTCTATTTTCGGTCAAGGCTCCTTTCAACCAAACATATTCACCAAACAGAATGTGAGTGGAAAGACATCAATATTTTTTTTTATATGTCGGATGACTTCCTAAATGTCTTGGGTGCAATAGACAGCACCAGTGTTGCTTTGTGGGGAAGTTAGCTTCAGGAATCACAAACACCCTCAACTGAATGTGCATACAGGTTTCAAAGGATCATGTCATCCGCCTACAACCTTTACAGCACAACTTTTTTCCTGAATGCCCTATGTTTATCTTGTTTTTAGCATTATGTTTTTTGCATTTGGGTTAAAAATAACAAAGAAGGGGGGGCGTGGCCTGGCTGCACAGGAAGATGGCTGCTTGAGTGCTTAGCTCCCACTGTTGCCATTCTTATATCATCATCACAGGATGAAAACTAACTCCAAATATCTTCAATCATACTCTTGAAGATGGGGACAGCATCCCGGAACTCTTCCACGTCAAGGTCCCGCTCTCCCAGCGAACATACAGGGAGTATAAGCCAGAACATCCTGGAGATGTTTAGAATGCAGCGAAGCAACATGGCGCCATCCCACCACAGTACCTCACAGACATCTGGAACACAAATGTCGGGACCCACACTAGCGCCGCTCCCATCACCTCCTGAGGTAACCGGAGTCCAGAACAACCCTCCGCAATCCCACCTCAGCATACAAGACCTGAGAACGATTGCCGCTGACATTAAAGATACTCTGTCGGCCGCCATTGCTGACCTACGTCTGGATATCCATTCACTAAGTAACAGGGTACATGAAGTGGAAAAGACAACAGCCCAACACGACATGGTCCTCCGCAAGGTAATGAGAAAACTCGACACTCACACCTTGCAACTGAGAGAAGTACAACGGCACGTAGAAGACCTCGATAATCGTGGATGCCGCCATAACCTCAGGATCAGAGGCATGCCTGAGGCTATTGACTCTGAACATCTGCTGCCGGCAGGCACCGACCTCTTTAACGGCCTATTAAACAGACCTCGTCAAACGCAGATTGAGATGGAGAGGATACACAGGGCGCTGCGCTCTAAGGGAAGAGAAACAGATCCACCAAAGGACATTATCTGCTGCATTATAGACTATAAATTAAAGGAAGAAATCCTGCGACAGGCAAGAGACAAATCAAAACTGCAACACGACGGACAGCAGATTCAGATCTTTCAGGACTTATCCGGCATCACCCTTCAGCACCGTAGAGATCTGAAACCCCTTCTCGAGGTACTGAGAGCTAACGGAATAAGATACCGATGGAACTTCCCTTTCTGTTTGTCCGCTACACATCTTGGCCGGACGGCCATGCTGAGAGTGCCTGAAGATATGCCACAATTTTGTCATACCCTGGATATCCCTTTAGTGGAGGTCCCCAACTGGTATGCTGAATTCCGCCATGCCGCTGTCCGAAGACACCAACCTTCAGAAGAACCGATGGAAGCACAGGCTGTGTGACACAGCAGGAGACGATCGCCATCAGGTACCAGGTCGCATGCGGCACACCGTGACTCACAGTACGGACATAGCCCGTCAAGCTCTCCGCGCTCACGAAGAGCCAGAAGGGTTTTTTTAATACTATCCCTATAACAGAACACCACGCAGATGGTTTCTCGTCCGGAATAAACGAAGAATCCGACTTCCAAAAGCCTGCTACGGATTTACTTGTTACCTCACATTGGTTGGTTTGAAGACCTTAAGTTCACAACCTCTCTACTAGAGACTTTATCACCTCGAAATTTTGAAACAAGTCTAGTTTCCACCAAGATCTGTCGAAATTACTTATCCCCCTACCGACGTGCATATCCAGCCTTCAGTACAACCGATAAGAACATTCCAAGCTGCAACTATTTTTAAATTACCTACAACACCTAGCCCACTACAGGGACACAAATCTCTTCACCCCTATCCACAGACTCATTACAAGTTTGATATATGCTCATCTCCACTATTCAGCATCAAGGGTTAACGTGCAAACAAACACCAGCAGTGTGCAATATGACACTGTCTGGAAGTTCTATGCAAGCATTCTCCCCTCCTCTCTCGTACTTCATAATGCCACCAAGCATACTCCCGATGCATGAAGATCTGTCTGAATCATCGAATAACTGATAGACTTTAGTACTTTGATGCCCACCTGATAACGACTCAAAGTCCTCGGCAGTTTCATATACCTCAAGACCAGCCCAGATGGCGTTAAGAGCATCTGCCATTCACCCTACCAGGACAGTGCAGTTTCAACATTAGATTTGATGTATTGCACTGTCTTTAAGCAGATCGGTTTTATAATGGACTTTGGTAATGTATAACTAATGCACATGTACACAGACCGCTGAATATGCTCAAATAGGAGACGCACAGCTACCATCTCATTGGACCACGAGTCCCCTCTAAGGTATCCCATAACTGTTTATCAGTACTTGTGCACCATAGGTTATCTCCATATGGCTGTTCACACTAAGTAAATTAACATACAACGGCCATAGCTTACTGTTTTGGTTTCGTATAGAAAACAGTGTACCACATAATTATCTCACAATGTCTTACGAACTCTTATACATATTACCTGTCATTTGATGCAGTAAACACTCCAAGATACATACTTTTACAAATCATACTTACCTGACCTTCAATAAATATGTACACACAAGATGGTGACCTTTACCTTACAAGCATTCTGCAAAAAGGGATTTAGTCACGTAGCACTATAGGAGACGCATAAAGGACTTATATATAGATGGTTCAATTAACAGAATATCCCCCTCCCTGTATCCACATCCATACAGCAAGTTCCCAGATATCACTGGCGATATCAGTAGGAATGATAAACATGCTGTCCCGGTGGGATACTGCTCTCACTCAGTCATATTATAGTATATAATAGACAGGGCAAGCTTACATGTAATACAAGGAAGTGCTAACACACCTTACATCTTGGACTCTAGAAAAGTCCATCAGAACACTAGATTCCTATAATAGACGACAAATCTATTTAGGTTTACTCTTTCAAATAGATTTGCATCTAACATAAATGGTAGGCATACACACTCTTACACACTTGAACAAGATTCCTGCTACACACCTCACAATGCACGGTATGGTAGGCAAAGACAGCAAACTAGGCAGCCGGTTGATAAGCAAAGGAATATCACTATACACGGTCTCATTTTTCATTTTAGATACTGTTAGTACTAACTGATGTCCAGTAAACGGCAACTATACAGACATAAACCTTGTTTGCAATGTTATAACGGTTTCCAATGGTTTTCTTTCGTTTTTTTGTTTTCATTGTTCATATTACCATATATGTTTTGTTTGATATTCTGCTTTTCCGGACTTAGTGGATAAAGGTATCTCTTATAGGCTCACCTATAGCATGGATCTTTATGTACATAGGTATCCCCTAATCATTACCTGGCCAGTAATCATAACACCTTTGTGCTCATAAGCACATTCTACTATAATCGCTACAATTACTTAATATATATTGAATGATGTATATTTCACCCTCCCCTGTAATATTACTGCTTGGGTGTCCATTTGGTCCCACACCCGGGTCTTGGGAATGGAAGACAGGCTGAAGGTCCCATGATCACAGTTTTATTATACATGATCTCCCATAGTTTTGGGTTTCACATATCCTATGTCCTATTACTCATAAGGAATTTTCCTTAAATTATGTTCATAAGCACTACCCTCCACTGGTTCACCTCTAGAACTGGCAACGGCGGGCCTACCCGCGATAGTACGTATCTACTGTGATAGACAGTTACCAACCCCCGAACGGTGCTGTAAAGAAATTTAGACCTGACCCCAGGTCAAACTCCACTGCCCTCACACCGTACATATCACCCCCTCTATAAAGTAGAGGAGGTTAATTAATTACCCCCCTCCCCTGCCCCCCTACTTCAACTCATCTTTATAGACGGTTAACTCACCCCTGCTCACTTACATTAAGGTTGATAACGACTGCTATTTCCGCAAGCTCATTCGGACTCACACATCCCTCCCATATTGTCAGACACTCGAACTTCTAACATGCAAACTCACACCACGTCCTCACCTCTCTCCCGGGTGAAACTTTGCTCCCTGAATATCCGCGGACTTAATCTACGCGAAAAAAGATCTCAACTGTTACACACATGAAAAATTCGTAAAACTCAGATAGCCTTCCTTCAGGAAACTCACTTCCGTACAGACAACATCCCAAAACTCTCCAACCATCATTACCCTACTGTATATCATGCATCCAACAAAGAAGCTAAAACAAAAGATGTATCGATTTTGATAGCAAAAAATTGTCCCTTACAAGTCTAAGTTAAAAGAGACACATGCGGCAGATATCTATTTCTCAAGGGAACCCTACATAACAAATCCATTACCTTGGCTAACTTATATGTACCAAACAAAAATTAGGTCCTATTTTTCCGTGAAGCCCTTCATTTACTAACCGAATTCTGCTCTGGAATCCTCATTGTTGGAGGGGATTTTTATGTGTCTCTTTCGCCCTCTCAAGATTCGTCCACAGAGGCGTCCTCCATGCCTTACAGAGCTCTAAAATCCATCAAAAAACATCTCCAGGAACTGACCTTACACGACACCTGGAGAACACTGCACCCAAACGGGAGGGACTTCACATTTTATTCATCACCGCTCAACAAATACACAAGAATTGACCATTTCTTCATATTACAGAACGACCTACCTTTACTATCAAAGGCCTCAATTGACCCGATGGTTATCTCTGTTCATAGCCCAATATCCATTACCCTAGACTTTCCAACAATCCAAACTAGAAACAGAATTTGGCGCCTTGACAACTCAACCCTGACAGACATTGACATCACCCAAAAACTTAACACATGCCTTGCACAATATTTTGCGGAAAATGTTCCTGGGGAATCGAAACAATCCAGCATCTGGGCTGCACATAAATGTGTAATACGTGGAGAAATTATTTCTCTAAATGCTAACAAATACAAACTAAAACAGGAACGCCTTACGGCCCTATATGTAGAAATCCACACTCTGGAAAAAGCTCATAAACTTTCTCTAGCAACAAAATCACTGATCGACCTAATTAAAGGTAGAAAGGAGCTCCTAGAAGAATTAGGTAAAACCTTGAAACGCAAATATGTTTTAACACAAAAACTGTTCTATGAATTCGGAAATAAATCTGGAAAATTATTAGCCAGAGCGTTACAATCTAAGAAAGCATCAAACTCCAAATACACAATTAGAGATTCCTCAGAGACACATTTCGCCACTCCAGCAGCTATTGCCAACCAATTTGTCCGTTATTTTTCGGATTTATACAATTCACCCCCCTCTCGGGAGACAGGTCCCAATACAGAAAAACAGATAGCAATAAGAGATTTTCTATCCCAATATTGCACGACATCTATCACTCCAGAAGATATGGAGCACCTAGACCGCCCCATTAGTCCAGACAAAATCACAACCGTGCTGAAACAACTTAAACCAGGCAAAAGCCCAGGACCGGACGGTGTGACTGTAGGTTATTACAAAACTTTCCAAGAGATATTGATTCCCCACCTCACAAAGACTTTCAATGATATTTCATCTTCTTCCCAAGTAAATAAAGACTTACTAGAAGCGCACATCACACTTATACCAAAGCCAGGCAAAGATGAGACATTAGTATCCAATTACCGGCCTATTTCTCTCCTCAATGTCGACATGAAAATTTATGCCAAAATTCTAGCCAACCGAATTCTCCCGCTCCTTCCCAACTTGATTTCTTTAGACCAGGTCAGATTCATCCCCGGCAGAGAGGCTAGGGATAATACTATAAAAGCCATCAATGTCCATCATTGGCTATCAACATCCTCCACACAAGGCTTTTTCCTGTCCCTTGATGCGGAGAAGGCGTTCGACAGGGTGGCATGGGACTACATGACTGCAGTCCTACAGGCTATGGGATTTCCGGCGCTTTTCATTCAAAGGATTCTTAAACTGTATGCTTCGCCCACAGCCAGAATTAGAGTTAATGGTCACCTGTCGGACGCCTTCTCCATCTCTAATGGCACTAGGCAGGGATGTCCGCTATCCCCAATAATCTTTGTACTCTCCCTGGAACCCATACTACACAAAAAACCCCGATATAAATGGCATCGAAATCAAACACAAACTATACAAACTAGCGGCATACGCAGACGACATTCTCCTTTTCCTTTCCAACCCTTTAATCTCGATACCTAACTTACTGAAAGACTTTGCCCTTTTTCACAAACTGTCCAATCTGAAAATAAATTTTTCCAAATCCAAGGCCCTAAACATTTCTCTACCACCTGCAAAAATCTCTCAATGCCAAGTTAACTTCCCTTTTGGTTGGGCACCTCACTCTCTTACATACCTAGGCATCCAAATTCCATCCAAACTAACTGATTTATATGACAAAAACTACTCTCCAATACTCCAAACCATGAGAACGGATCTTAACAAATGGTCTTCCGGGCAATTTTCCTGGTTTGGGCGCATAGCCATTTTAAAAATGAATATATTACCCCGTATATTATACATTTTGCAAACAGTCCAAATCAATTTACCACCAACATTCTTTAAAACTTATAAAAAACTTTGCAGAAACTTTATATGGGCCCACAAACCTCCTAGAATCAGCTGGGATAGAATGATTCTTCCTAAACTTAAAGGTGGACTAGGTTTACCATATATACATAAGTATTATGAGGCATGCCATCTCACTAGACTAATTGACTGGCACATACATATGCATGCTAAAGATTGGATCGCTCTGGAAGACTCATATGCCTATATCCCTTTATCCAATGTCCCATGGACTAACAGCAAGGTCATTCCCAGAAAACACTTAAGTCATCCGCTCATAGGACCTACGCTAAACAGTTTCAGAAACGCATGTCACTCCCCCAAACTAATCCCCACACCAGGATCAATTACTCCCCTGACTAATAACCCTGACTTTCCACCGGGTGTCGTGAGCAATAAAACAACAAACGATAACACGGAACGCCCGCTGAGAGCTCATCACTTCTTTGACAAAGGTTCTTTCATCTCATTTGCGGCTCTACCTTCACACATCCCAGATAAAAACATCTCCTTTTTCCATTTCTTACAAATAAGACATTATCTGAATAGCATCAAACCCATCTCGCAATGGTTTAGAGAACTGCATCCTATCGAATCACTATGCTCTATGACAAACCCCCAAAGCCATCTAATTTCAGCAGTATATTCGATGCTCTCTGGGGAAATCAATCACAAAGATAACCCAACCAACCAGAAAGGGGAAAGAGAGCTTCAAATTGACCTCTCCCCAGCAGATTGGGACAATATCTATGAGCATACCCACAAAGGCTCTATCAACATCTCCGCACAAAAAAATAATTACAAACTGTACTCAAGATGGTACCGCACCCCGGAACGAATTCACATCTTTAATCCTCATATGTCACCATTGTGCTGGAGATGTAACTCTGAAGTAGGTTCTCTCCTACATATCTGGTGGGAATGCTCTCTTATTAAACCATTCTGGGAACAGGTACACAGCTTGATATCTCGCATAACCACGTACACACTGGACCTGTCAGCTGCTCAGTTTTTATTACATCACACAACACTACCACAATCCACATACAGGAAGTCTCTAGCGCTTCACCTCATAAACGCAGCTAAACAATGTATCCCACTATTTTGGAGAAAAATAAACCCTCCTAAAATTTCGGATTGGTTAAAGCATGTTGATAAGATAGCGAAGATGGAAGACTTAATACACCAAGCTAAAGACAACCCCGCAAAATTCCGCAAAACATGGGCATGTTGGATACACTTTTGAGAATCCGGGGAGTTTCAGACACTTCTCCTTGATCCACACCCCAGATACGCACTGGGATCTAACTGTCCCAACCCATAGAAGGGCTAAATTGAGATACAGTTCGAGTGTCCACCAGATCCACCCGAGTCCTACCCATACCTGTTCCGATACACTCATTCCGATTTCTACACCCACCTGGTAATCACCACCCCTCCCTCCTCCCCTATTGAAGCCCTCACCATACAAGGTAGAAGAGACAAACACCCCTCTTCCATCTACCGTTAAAATTTCTTCACAAATTAGAATGCAACCGTCAACACTGTTAGCTTCCCCCTTCCCACTAACATATCTCTTTGCAGCTATGGAAATTACAATTATAGAACAATATCCTCGAGAGTTCTCAGGGCAGCCTGTGGGACCAACACTGACAGTACCTCACAATTGGCAATCACCGCCTTCCCCCCCTCGCACAGTTTGTTCCCAATAGGGGTGCTTGGGTAGGGAGAGGTATTACCTTGGTCCACATGGCGGAACTGACTACTGTGTACACCCCGGAAAGAAAGATATTTATATGTTGATACGCAATTAAAATACGCACCTCCTACTACGTCAAGATTGTCCTGGGTTAATTGGAAGTTTCTAGACCTTATAAGTGCGCATTAAGTGATATTCGTCAATGGTTCAAATAAACCTGATATTTTCCATTGTTTACTTAGGCGCACATATGGATAACACTACTCTACACAGAGATATGGTTTACTGTTTAACTTACGATTTAATGAAATTGCTTCATTTCTGTAAGAAATAACACTCTGTACTGCCTGTTCTTATGTATAACTTAATCTTCTTAAATAAAAATTTTATGGAAAAAAAAACAAAAATAACAAAGAAGAAATGTCATGCCGCTGGCATGTGTGTCCACATCATCTGGTAAGAGTATTTAGCCCCCCTAATTGGACTAAGGACGCACTATCTTGGGTGATCTAATTGTGGCTTTCCAGGTTTCTTCATGCACCTTTCCCTCTGTACTGGTCTTCTTGTTTGGATCCCTCCTCCCTGAGTGAACTGTTCTCGTATATTGTGACATTAACACACCACTATATGAACTTTACTCACTATTCAATTATTTGGAGTTTTATCACTACATGAACTCTATTAACCATATCATTATTTGTTATTTGGTCGTCAGCGACTTTTTTGCACCTTTGCACTTGGCACTTTAATATAGGAATGTGGTTTAATTATTGCATTGTATGATTTATATACTGATATTTTGTTTTAGCGCTACACCATGTGTTACTATCTGTTTTAATTTGTCAAATTTTGTGTTAGCTGCTTTGATTTGTCATTTCCGGTTAGCGCAGTAATCTCACCCTATTTACAAACAACCATATTCACCAAACAGAATGTGAGTGGAGAGACATCAAGATTTTTTTTTTATATATGGGATGACTTCACAAATGTCCTGGGTGCAATAGACAGCACCCATGTTGCTTTGTGGGGAAGTTAGCTTCAGGAATCACAAACACCCTCAACTGAATGTGCATACAGGTTTCAAAGCATCATGTCATCTGCCTACAACCTTTACCACAAAACTTTTTTCCTGAATGCCCTATGCTTATCTTGTTTTTAGCATTATGTTTTTTGCTTTTGGGTTAAAAATAATAAAGAAGAAATATCTGTAATTTTTTAAGATGTCAGAATATTTTTATTAGATAAAAAAAAGAGTGCAGCGCCAGATAAATACTACAAGTGAGTTTGATATGTGTAATGATAATGTATACAGTATATTACCAGTATAACAATAGTGATCAATAATCTAGTGCAAAAATGAAAAGTCAAGTGAAAAAATAGTCCATATGTAATTATTCCATTGGCAGTAAACATGCATATAAAAACTCAAAAAATTGGTGACAAAAACAATTCATAAATGAAAATATCCAAAAGGAAGGTTTCCACTGCGTGACCCAGGGTCTATGTTTTCTACCACTTGTGCTGCCCGTCACCTTTCAGTAGGAAAAGAGAGGTAATGGTCTGGAGAAACCGCTCTCACACCTCCATCCCTAAATGCAACAAGAAAAGGAAAGCAGCCCTGGGACTTTGAATGAGGTGGAAGAGATTGGGACACTTCCACAATAAGTGCAATAAAATTGTTTTATTGATCACAGAATGCTGTATGAAACACATGGGAACAGCAATAAATGTGTGTTACCCGGCATAATAGCCTAGTTCCAAGCATACGTAGAAAACAACTACAATTCATAACACTTAATTTGTACATCCATAAAAAACACTATACATAATTGCACATACATAATATGAATTAGTAAAATGCATAGTACATAATACGCATGCATAAAATGAATCAATATATGACCATGGTATGACCAGCTTCAGATACCCAACAATATGGGCATACACGTGGCATTGATGGTACCCTACGCGTTTCGCGAGTCTTCCTCGCTCATCAGGGGCCGATGCATAATTTATGTGTCTATAACAAAAATATTGGAAAAAATAATAATGTATATAAGTGGCTAAATAAATCGGGGTAAGGGTGATGGTTGACAAGAGAGGTCAATGAGACAACGACCTCATACTTACTTACTCCACTCGGCTGGACCGGGTCACCAAACCACTGGGTGTCAAAAATGGCGGCATTGCGCAATGCCGGTTCGGGGGCTGAGGGGACGTGGCAACCAGAAACTGCAGCAGGGAAACTCAGGATGTGCGACACGGACTGCAGGATGCATGTGGTTGGTGGTCAGAGTGTGTCCATAACCATGTCTAGAAAAAATATATATAAGGATGCATGAGTCAACAGACGTACTGAAAACAGACTAAGCATCAAAAAGTAATCTCTAACCCTAAGAATTGACCAGGGAGGGTTGTATTGAAAATAAAATATGTATATATATATGAAATGAAATGGGTTTCTAGTGTGGAATATGGTAAATGATATAAAGATCGTCATGATGACAGATAGTTAAGGGCAGGGCTGTGAAAAAGTGCAAACACTGTTGATGTATGTTGGAAATTAAACCCAAGAAGTGTGGGGGTAAGTGTCTAAATAAACAATACTAAATGAATGATATTGTGTGTAGTGAGATGGTAACACATACACAACGAGTATTGAGTGGGAGGAACCACTTGAATGAAGGATATTACCTGAGTAGGGGTGATGAATCCCAGGCATATAGGTGCACTCACGGACCTCTGACCATAACCACAGACCAGAAAAACACAAATGCAAACTGCAGCTGCGCCGAGCATCAAGATATACCCACAGCAGCCACAGAAGCTCCGCCCCCCAGCGTCATGTATGGATGGCGATAGGCAGACGTCAGAGCCGCCAACCCGGGAGACCGGGTAAGCGTGTCAGCCACCATTCGTCCATCCGGGATGTTCCACACAGCCCCAAATGTGAAGTCATCACATGGTGGGCGTGGAAAACATGACGCCGACGTGTAGGTGGCCCCACCCACCCATGGGGACAGGAGGTGAGGACAGCAGGAGGTCGGGTAGACCTCCCCTGTGCACGTCGCAGCCCCCAATGCCGGAAGTGCGATGCCACCATCAGATAAACCACAGCGAGAGGGAACCAAGTCAGCCCAGAAGTAAGCCCCGATGTTGCATGGATGTACTGGTGAAAATGGACCAGTGGTAGGAATAGACCAAGTTTTGGGCTTAATGGGTGTCTTCCACCCAAATATCGAGAAGAAAAGAGGGGTAATGGTCTGAAGAAACCGCTCTCACACCTCGCCCCCTAAATGCAACAAGAAAAGGAAAGCAGCCCTGGGACTTTGAATGAGGTGGAAGAGATTGGGACACTTCCACAATAAGTGCAATAAAATTGTTCTATTGATCACAGAATGCTGTATGAAAGACATGGGAACAGCAATAAATGTGCGTTACCCGGCATAATAGCCTAATTCCAAGCATACGTAGAAAACAACTACAATTCATAACACTTAATTTGTACATCCATAAAAAACACTATACATAATTGCACATACATAATATGAATTAGTAAAATGCATAGTACATAATACACATGCATAAAATGAATCAATATATGACCATGGTATGACCAGCTTCAGATACCCAACAATATTGGCATACACGTGGCATCGATGGTACCCTACGTGTTTCGCGAGTCTTCCTCGCTCATCAGGGGCCGATGCATAATTCATGTGTCTATAACAAAAATATTGAAAAAAACAATAATGTATATAAGTGGCTAAATAAATTGGGGTAAGGGTGATGGTTGACAAGAGAGGTCAATGAGACAACGACCTCATACTTACCACTCGGCTGGACCGGGTCACCAAACCACTGGGTGTCAAAAATGGCAGCAATGCCGGTTAGGGGGCTGAGGGGACATGGCAACCAGAAACCGCAGCAGGGAAATTCAGGACGTGCGACAGGGACTGCAAGATGCATGTGGTTGGTGGTCAGATTGTGTCCATAACCATGTCTATAAAAAATATATATAAGGATGCATGAGTCTCAACAGACATAATGAAAACAGACTAAGCATCAAAAAGTAATCTCTAACCCTAAGAATTGACCAGGGAGGGTTGTATTGAAAATAAAATATGTATATATATGAAATGAAATGGGTTTCTAGTGTGGAATATGGTAAATGATATAAAAATCGTCATGATGACAGATAGTTAAGCACCACTGTGCATGGGCGTGCTTGGCAGAGGGTGGGGGCGTGTATCTCACGCCCCCCTACTCTCTGACAAGCACGCCCATACACCACGGCGCCGCTACAGAAAGCCGGTGTCTTGCCGAGAAAGTTCCCTCGGCGGATAAGTTCCTCCCCTGTACTGCGCAGGCGCAGCGCCTGCGCAGTACCAACTGCTGTCAGCCGGCGGAGATAGCCGAAGCTCAAAATCCACAATCGGCTGTACACGGCGCCTGCGCTCTGGGTCCAGATTCCTTCCCCACCATCCAAGTGGACCTGGAGGGGGAATCTAAAAGTGCCGAGCGCAGCGAGGCCGTGCCCGAAGCGTGGCGAGCGAAGCGAGCCCGCGAGGGGCCCTCTTACAGGCGCCGTGTACAGCTGATTTTCAGCTGTTCCGCTTCGGCTATTTCCGCCGGATCGTACTGCGCATGCGCAGTACAGTGAGGAACTTATCCGCCGAGCGGAACTTATTCGGCAGAACACCGGCCGCCGTGGGCTGCATGTGTGCGGGAGGCGGCAGCGGGAGCCGGGAATCGGCAAGACGGGTGGGGGGGCATTCTCTCATGAGGGGGGGGGCGGCGTGTGTCACTCGCACCCCCATAAGCAGCAGGTGACAGGTGGAGCCTTAAGCTCCGCCTACCCTCCCCTGCACTGCTTTCCTGCAGTGAATCTTCTCCTCGGCCCTGGGGTGGGATCTGGCTGTGACATCAGGAGGAGAGAGAGGAGCACGAGGGAAACCCCCAGGACAGCAGGTACAATGATTGAATAAAGTATATCAGTGTTATGGGCACTGGCAGCATTTGATGGGCACTGGCAGAATTTGATGGGCACAGTGGCAGCATTTGATGAGACAGTGGCTACATTTGATGGGCACAGTGGCTGCGTTTAAAAGGCACAGTGGCTGCATTTGATGGGCACAGTGGCTACATTTGACGGGCACAGTGGCTGCATTTGATGGGCACAGTGGCAGCATTTGATGGGCACAGTGGCAGCGTTTTTATGGGCACAGTGGCTGCGTTTGAGGGCACAATGGCTACATTTGATGGCACAATGGCTACGTTTGATGGCACAGTGGCTGCGTTTGATGGGGCACAGTGGCTGCGTTTGATGGGGCACAGTGGCTGCATTTGATGGGCACAGTGGCTGCAATTGATGCGCACAGTGGCTGCAATTGATGGGCACAGTGACTGCGTTTGATGGCACAGTGGCTGCGTTTGATAGCACAGTGGCAGCATTTGATGGGCACAGTGGCTGCGTTTGAGGGCACAGTGGCTGCGTTTGATGGGCACAGTGGCAGCGTTTGATGGGCACAGTGGCAGCGTTTGATGGGCACAGTGGCTGCGTTTGAGGGCACAATGGCTACGTTTGATGGCACAATGGCTACGTTTGATGGCACAGTGGCTGCGTTTGATGGAGCACAGTGGCTGCGTTTGATGGGGCACAGTGGCTGCATTTGATGGGCACAGTGGCCGCAATTGATGGGCACAGTGGCTGCAATTGATGGGCACAGTGACTGCGTTTGATGGCACAGTGGCTGCGTTTGATAGCACAGTGGCAGCATTTGATGGGCACAGTGGCTGCGTTTGAGGGCACAGTGGCTGCGTTTGATGGGCACAAGTGGCTGCATTTGATGGGCACAGTGACTGCATTTGATAGCACAGTGGCAGCATTTGATGGGCACAGTGGCTGCGTTTGATAGCACAGTGGCAGCATTTGATGGGTACAGTGGCTGCGTTTGAGGGCACAGTGGCTGCGTTTGATGGGCACAGTGACTGCGTTTGATAGCACAGTGGCAGCATTTGATGGGTACAGTGGCTGCGTTTGAGGGCACAGTGGCAGCATTTGATGGGCACAGTGGCTGCGTTTGATATCACAGTGGCAGCATTAGATGGGTACAGTGGCTGCGTTTGAGGGCACAGTGGCTGCGTTTGATGGGCACAGTGACTGCGTTTGATGGGGCACAGTGAGGCTGCAATTGATGGGCACAGTGAGCCCCCCCCCCCGTGATAGCATTAAAACTCAGCAGCTAAAAATACTGTAGCTGCTGACTTTTAATATTAGGACACTTACCTGTCCAGGGATCCAGTGATGTCGACACCTCAGCCGATTTTCGGATTGGCTCTCGGGTTTTGCCACTATCATTCTTGGTAAGGGAAACCGACCGGTTCCCTACTGCACATGTGCAAAGCGCGTTGCACTTTCTGAAAGGCCCAGTGGAGGAAGGAGGAGGGGGAGCAAACTTCAGAGGGGACAGCGCAGTCTCCCGGAAGTGGGGAAGGGTACCTGTCAGAAACAGGTACCCGTTCCCCCCTGAAAGGTGCCAAATGAGCCTAAAGAGGAAGGGGTGTTGTTTACAGATGATAGGGTGGGTCTTAAACAGGAAGGGGTGTGGCCTCGGCAGGATGGGATGGGTCATATTTAAATTAGGGGGGTGCATACGTTTAGTCAGGCCTAGGGCAGCACAAAACCTAAATACACCACTGGCTCTCACACCTCCATCCCTAAATTCAACAAGAAAAGGAAAGCAGCCCTGGGACTTTGAATGAGGTGGAAGAGATTGGGACACTTCCACAATAAGTGCAATAAAATTGTTTTATTGATCACAGAATGCTGTATGAAACACATGGGAACAGCAATAAATGTGCGTTACAAGGCATAATAGCCTAGTTCTGTAGTGGCACCACTGTGCATGGGCGTGCTTGGCAGAGGGTGGGGGCGTGTATCTCACGCCCCCCTACTCTCTGACAAGCACGCCCATACACCACGGCGCCGCTACAGAAAACCTGCCGCCGTGGGCTGCATGTGTGCGGGAGGCGGCAGCGGGAGCCGGGAATCGGCAAGACGGGTGGGGGGGCTTTCTCTCATGCGGGGGGCGGCGTGTGTCACTCGCGCCCCCATAAGCAGCAGGTGACAGGTGGAGTCTTAAGCTCCGCCTACCCTCCCCTGCACTGCTTTCCTGCAGTGAATCTTCTCCTCGGCCCTGGGGCGGGATCTGGCTGTGACATCAGGAGGAGAGAGAGGAGCACGAGGGAAACCCCCAGGACAGCAGGTACAATGATTGAATAAAGTATATCAGTGTTATGGGCACTGGCAGCATTTGATGGGCACTGGCAGAATTTGATGGGCACAGTGGCAGCATTTGATGAGACAGTGGCTGCATTTGATGGGCACAGTGACTGCGTTTGATGGCACAGTGGCTGCATTTGATGGGCACAGTGGCTGCATTTGACGGGCATAGTGGCTGCATTTGATGGGCACAGTGGCAGCATTTGATGGGCACAGTGGCAGCGTTTGATGGGCACAGTGGCTGCGTTTGAGGGCACAATGGCTACGTTTGATGGCACAATGGCTACGTTTGATGGCACAGTGGCTGCGTTTGATGGGGCACAGTGGCTGTGTTTGATGGGGCACAGTGGCTGCATTTGATGGGCACAGTGGCTGCAATTGATGGGCACAGTGGCTGCAATTGATGGGCACAGTGACTGCGTGCGATGGCACAGTGGCTGCGTTTGATAGCACAGTGGCAGCATTTGATGGGCACAGTGGCTGCGTTTGAGGGCACAGTGGCTGCATTTGATGGGTACAGTGGCTGTATTTGATGGGCACAGTGACTGCATTTGATAGCACAGTGGCAGCATTTGATGGGTACAGTGGCTGCGTTTGAGGGCACAGTGGCAGCATTTGATGGGCACAGTGGCTGCGTTTGATAGCACAGTGGCAGCATTTGATGGGTACAGTGGCTGCGTTTGAGGGCACAGTGGCTGTGTTTGATGGGCACAGTGACTGCGTTTGATGGGGCACAGTGAGGCTGCAATTGATGGGCACAGTGAGACCCCCCCGTGATAGCATTAAAACTCAGCAGCTAAAAATACTGTAGCTGCTGACTTTTAATATTAGGACACTTACCTGTCCAGGGATCCAGCGATGTCGACACCTCAGCCGATTTTCGGATTGGCTCTCGGGTTTTGCCATTATCATTCATGGTAAGGGAAACCGACCGGTTCCCTACTGCACATGTGCGAAGCGCGTTGCACTTTCTGAATGGCCCAGTGGAGGAAGGAGGAGGGGGAGCAAACTTCAGAGGGGACAGCGCAGTCTCCCGGAAGTGGGGAAGGGTATCTGTCAGAAACAGGTACCCGTTCCCCCCTGAAAGGTGCCAAATGAGCCTAAAGAGGAAGGAGTGTTGTTTACAGATCATAGGGTGGGTCTTAAACAAGAAGGGGTGTGGCCTCGGCAGGATGGGATGGGTCATATTTAAATTAGGGGGGTGCATACGTTTAGTCAGGCCTAGGGCAGCACAAAACCTAAATACACCACTGGCTCTCACACCTCCATCCCTAAATGCAACAAGAAAAGGAAAGCAGCCCTGGGACTTTGAATGAGGTGGAAGAGATTGGGACACTTCCACAATAAGTGCAATAAAATTGTTTTATTGATCTCAGAATGCTGTATGAAACACATGGGAACAGCAATAAATATGCGTTACCCGGCAGAATAGCCTAGTTCCAAGCATACGTAGAAAACCACTACAATTCATAACACTTAATTTGTATTGCACTTATTGTGGAAGTGTCCCAATCTCTTCCACCTCATTCAAAGTCCCAGGGCTGCTTTCCTTTTCTCGTCACCTTTCAATAGAGACAATGGAGGCTTACCAGAAAGCCTGCGACCGCCCTTACTCAGGGGGGTCTAAACAGGCTTAGTAGAGCAACAGGAATGCTGCTAGGATCTCCCAGACCTCCTACACAGGTGACCAGTCAGCTTCAATGAAGATCATCCTCAATGGCGCACTTCCAGGAGACAATCGCTATACACCAATGGACGTGCATTTCCACCGATCAGGCATGAGCATCCAATGGATTACCCAAAAGGAGGGAAAAAAGAGACTCCAATAGTGCAGAGATTCCTTTGAAGATTTATTAAAAGTTCCAAAAATACATAGAAAGTGTTCCTTGCAAGGACAAATGTAAAAAGCTCTGCTAGTATGTATAAAAACAATTTACGCATGGGTCGTCACGTATACACGCACTGCGCTGCACTTTTATTTTTATCTATACCTTTTTGTGCCCTTTATCGGGGTTATAGTGTTCAGCTGCAGGATATCCTTCATGGCTCCTTTTTATATAATTCTTCAAATTTCTCACATTTATCATGCACCTAGCGCAATTCTTCTTTTTTTATTTTTTGTTACAGGATATTTTTATTGTAATTACAGGGGAAAGGAGAGTAACTAGACCCCTAGTAGAATGAATGTAGTTTTCATTATGACTAAGCTATCCACGCATTTTAGCATCATGTTTGGGATCTTGCAAATCTAATGCCGATTTTTTGTTACTTATATTTAAGAAAGGCATTGTATCAACAAAGGCATGCATTCTTCATCCCCATGATTAAGCTCCGAGGGGTGGAGCAAAATGAGTTGGGGGCATGGCCTGGCAGGAGCCCAGGCTGAGGTTGCCACATACCATCAGGAGGGCTTGCCTTGATGTGCTGCTTAAGGATATCCATACTCCTACACATTTTTTTTGTTACTTGTTTTGAAGAAAGGCATGTGTCAACAGAGCCAGATTTACCTCCCAGCAGCCTATAGGCAGAGCATTCTGAAGCGCCCAAACCCCCCAACCCCCCCCCCCCCCCCCCAGTAAGACAAACTTTTTTTTTCTTGATAAAATATTTTTAAATGTGTAAAGGGGAATGCTGCGGACTCTGATGTAAAGGAGGACACTGTGGACTGTGATGTAAAGGGGAACTCTGTTGTTAGGGGTCTCTGGTCACCAGAGCCAGAGTCTCCTTACATCAGAGTCCTCAGAGTTCTGCTTTACATCAGAATATGCATGGTTCCCCCTTACAGTGAAGGGGGTCCTCTGCGGACCCTGATGTAAAGGGGGAACTTTAATGTAAGGGGGACACTGTGGACCATAATGTAAAGGGGAACTCTGATGTAAGGTGGTCTCTGATCACCAAAGTCCCTCCTTACATCACAGTCAACAGCATTCCCCTTTACATCAGGGTCTGCAGAGTTCCCCCTTACATCCTAGTTCCCCTTTACTTTAGGGTTCGCAGAGGTCCCGTTGCACTGTTGGGGGGGAGCTCTGGTGATCACAGCCCCCCTCACAGCTCTGTGGAAGAAGTGATCTGTCACTGGCAATCCCCCCCATGTCTGTATTATTATGGGGGGGTATGTCACCCAACAGTGTGCAATGACTATGTAGTGAATAGGGATGTCCATGGTCGCTGGAAGAGCCAGCGCCGGCTAGGATGTGAGCGGGATAGAGAAGCTCACACAGCTGCTGGAAAAGCCATCGCCGGCTAGGACGTGACTTCATAGCCGGCGCTGGCTCCTTCGGTGGTTAAATGAGCTCCTACACTCCATCCCACTGCAGACACTGGAGCCGAGCAGCTGTTAGTGTGCTTAAAGCATTTGTTAAACCAAAAAAAAAATAAAATGGATCCTGTCCCTTTAAAGCATGTTATACAGCGCAGTGCTTGTGCTATGTCATTTGCCCTCCTGTAACACCTGACATACCTGGCTAATCCTGCCAGTTTCTGCCCTCCCCTTTGTAAACTGGCCACGGTGTATCATGGCTGCTGAGCCCTGACACCATGGTGAGTTTACATGCCTCTGTCATCCACTGCTGTCTCTCCTCTGTCCTCCTCCCCCCTCCCTCCCTGCCTGTCTGCCCCTGTGTCAGTGCCCGCCCCCTCCGCTCCTGGTGCTCTCATAACTGTTAAAATCTTATATAATCCTGCTTTTTTCTTAATTAAAGGTACTCATTTCTCTGTGTTTTATTAAAAAAAATGCCTCCTTTACCATATTTTAGAGCTGCTCCTCGCGATCACCTGACCAGCCAGCTCTCTCTCTCCTCTCCTTCTCGTGTCGCCGGCAGAGGAGAGAGCTGGTAATACACAATAGTGTATTACCACAAAAGACCAATTTATTAAAGATAAAATTATGCTTACATCAAACAAATGAAGGATAGGCCAAACAAAGATCAGAAAACAGCGTGTTTTCGCCACCTCATACATCACTTCCGGTCCGCGGTAACCATTTCCGGTTCGCGGTCAACTCCCAGTTTGCGGTAAACAGCTTCCGGTTACGCCTTGCATCTTACGCGTTACGTCACACCCTCGTGACTTCCTCAGTGGTTACCGCGGACTAGAAGTGACGTATGAGGTGGCTAAAACACGCTGTTTTCTGATCTTTGTTTGGCCTATCCTTCATTTGTTTGATGTAAGCATAATTTTATTTTTAATAAATTGGTCTTTTGTGGTAATACACTATTGGAGGCTATTCCTTTACATATCGAGCTGAAGGTGATATTTACCTATTGCATCAAGAATCCATCACCTACCCAGATTGAGCGTGGGCTCTAACACCGAGGTGATTATCCTAGGAATGGTTCAAGGCACTTGATCTATGCCCTTAAGGCAGTGGTTCTCAACTCCAGTCCTCAGGACCCACCAACAGGTCAGGTTTGCAAGATAGCTGAAATACATCACAGGTGATATCACTTGCTGCTCAGTGATTGCAGTATTCTAGTCTGCAGCTCCCCAAGGTAATACTTAAAATCTGGCCTGTTGGTGGGTCCCGAGGACTGGAGTTGAGAACCACTGCCTTAAGGTAAGAGCAATGGGAGCACAATGAAGGGATATCATTCGAACCACGGTCAACACATTATTTATTTTCCATCTGCTGGTGAAGACTCTTGAAAGTTGTGTATATTGGAATTTTTTGGAATTTCAGTCAGTATTCTCACTAGATACATTGGGTGTTTGCACATTACTTTGAACACTTTTTTATGAACATTTATTGAATATACCCTCTTTTGATATATATATTTATTGTGTTATGTATTGACCATTTTTATTCTGTTACACATGTGAGCATATCTTTTTACATGACTTTATTGGTGTAAAGTTTTATTATTGGTCTGTGATTTGGCAGTACACACGCCGTTTATTATTTGCACCTGTTTCAACCATTCACTTAACTGGGATTTATGCGCAAGATCACATATAATTTAATTATATACCCTCTATCCTATTTAGGTGATTAGTGATCACTATATTGATTTTGCAGCATCTCCACGTCCTTTGTTTATTTGTATATATTTTAGATTTTTAGTAGCGCAGGGGTCCCCTATCTTTATTTAGAACATTATGGGGCTTTTAATGGGAAATTTGAGTGCTGCGGAACGCCCCATAATGCACTGCGAGATTGCTGTATGATGATTGGCCAAAGCGTGCACATGACATGCATGCTTTGGCCAATCACAGCGCGCTCTGCTAAGAGAGAGCCATAATTGGCCAATGGCAGAGTGCCTTTGGGCCAATCATGGCTCAGCAGGACTAAGTCCACGCCCCACACTATATAAGGCTGTTTACATAGTGGCCCTCGTGTAGTGTTGGTGGCGTGGATGGAGAGATAGCTTGAGTTACCAACCGGCCCATAGCCGAATGACGGCTACAGGGTGGTTTCTTAACTCTGGGAGGGCGTACAGTGACGTCCTCAAAGAATTCCCTTCTTGAGCGCCCCCTGGGTCATGCACCCGAACACATCCGTGATACCGGTAAATGGCCGCTGATCGCTGGCCGTTTACCATGTGAACCCTCCATCAAATGATGGAGCGATCACATGTAAACAAACCGGCGTCATCTCATGACGCCGGTTCCTCTCCTCCCCTCTCTGTACCGATCGGTACACTGTGAGCGGAGAGGGGGATGGATGGATGGCAGCAGCGCTGTGGGCTGGCTGTGTAGTGCCCACAGCGCTGCTCAGTGACATCCAGCTATCCATCCATCCATGCGCAGCCATCCCTAATGCTCTGCTATGCCCTGCAATACTCTGCAATACCCCACAACACTGTGCAATTCTCTGCAATGCCCCACAATACTGTGCAATACTCTGCAATACCCCACAACACTGTGCAATACTCTGCAATACCCTGAAATACCCTGCAATACCCTGCAATAACCCGCAATACCCCGCAATACCCCACAATACCCTGCAATACTCTGCAATACCGTGCAATACTCTGCAATACCCCACAACACTGTGCAATACTCTGCAATACCCCCCAACACTGTGCAATACTCTGCAATACCCTGCAATATTCTGCAACACTTCACAATACTGTGCAATACTCTGCAATACCCCACAACACTGTGCAATATTCTGCAATACCCCACAATACTGTGCAATACTCTGCAATACCCCACAAAACTGTGCAATACTCTGCAATACCCTGAAATACTCTGCAATACCCCGCAATACTCTGCAATACCCCACAACACTGTGCAATACTCTGCAATACCCCACAATACTCTGCAATACCCCACAATACTGTGCAGTACTCTGCAATACCCCGCAATACCCCACAATACCCTGCAATACTCTGCAATACCCCGTAATACCCCGCAATGCCCTGCAATACTCTACCATACCCAGCCATACTCTGCAATACTCGGTGATACCCAGCGATACCCAGTCATACTCTGCAATACCCTGCAATAACATGCCATACTCAGCCATACCCAGCCATGCTCAGCCATACTCGGCGATACCCTGCCATACTCTGCAAAACCCCGCCATACTCATCAATACCCCGCCATACTCTGCAATACCCCGCCATACTCTGTCATACCCCGCCATACCCAGCCATACCCTGCCATACCCAGCCATACTCTGCAATACTCGGTGATACCCAGCCATACTCTGCCATACCCAGCCATACTCAGCCATACCCAGCCATGCACAGCCATACTCTGCCATGCTCAGCCATACCCAGTCATGCTCAGCCATGCTCGGCCATACTCAGCTATACTCTGCCATGCTCAGCCATACTCGGCTGTACTCTGCCTCTGTATGTGGCCAGGCTGTGGAAGTCTCACACATGTGGTATCGCCGTACTCAGGAGGAGTAGGAGAATCTATTTTGAGGTGTCATTTTTGGTATGTACATGCTATGTGTTAGAAATATTGTATAAATGGACAACTTTGTGTTAAAAAAAAAATGCGTTTTAACCACTTCCCGCCCGCCGGCTGTCATACGACGTCCTTGACTTTGTGCGGGGATATCTGAATGATGCCTGCAGCTACAGGCATCATTCAGATATCAACTTTTTTAGCCGGCAATTCCCTACACCATAAGAATGATCATAGCGGCTGTTCCACTGCTTGATCGTTCTTACGGGAGGCGAGAGGGGACGCCCCCCCTCCCGCCGCCCTCCAGTGCTTCTACCGACTCACTGCTACGATCGAAGCCAGGATCTTTTTTTTTTTTTTTTTAACTTAAGGCTTCCCAGCCTAGAGGTGAGATGTGGGGTCTTATTGACCCCATATCTCACTTTAAAGAGGACCTGTCATGCCATATTCCTATTACAAGGAATGTTTACATTCCTTGTAATAGGAATAAAAGTGGTCAAAAAATGTTTTTTTTTTTTGGAAAAAAGCATCAAACTAAAATAAATAAAGTAAAATGAACAATAAAAAAAAAAAAAAGTTTTAAAGCGCCCCTGTCCCTGTGTGCTTGCATGCAGAAGCGAACGCATACGTAAGTCCCGCCCACATATGAAAATGGTGTTCAAACCACACATGTGTGGTATCACTGCGATCGGTAGAGCGAGAGCAATAATTTTGACCCTAGACCTCCTCTGTAACTCAAAGCATGTAACCAGTAAAAATTTTTAAAGCGTCGCCTATGGGGATTTTTAAGTAGCGAAGTTTGGCACCATTCCACAAGCGCGTGCAATTTTGAAAGGTGACATGTTGGGTATCTATTTACTCAGTGTAACTGCATCTCTTTCACATTATGCAAAAACATTGGGCTAACTTTACTGTTTTGTTTTTTTTTAAAAGCACAAAACTGTTTTTTTTTCCAAAAAAAATGCGCTCGAAAAATTGCTGCGCAAATACCTTGCAAGATAAAAAGTTGCAATGACCGCCATTGTATTCTCTAGGGTCTTTGCTAAAAAAATATATAATGTTTTGGGGCTCTATGTAATTTTCTTGCAAATAAATGATTTTTACATGTAGGAGAGAAATGTCAGAATTGGCCTGGGCACTCCAGAACGCCTGAAGGTGCTCCCCTGCATGTTGGGCCTCTGTGTGTGGCCACGCTGTGTAAAAGTCTCACACATGTGGTATCGCCATACTCAGGAGTAATAGCAGAATGTGTTTTGGGGTGTAATTTGTGGTATGCATATGCTGCGTGTGAGAAATAACCTGCTAATATGACAATTTTGTGAAGACAAAAAAAAAACGAAAAAGAAAACTTGATTTTGCAAAGAATTGTGGGAAAAAATGACAACTTCAAAAAACTCACCATGCATCTTTCTAAATACTTTGGAATGTCTTCTTTCCAAAAAGGGGTCATTTGGGGGGTATTTGTACTTTTCTGGCATGTTAGGGTCTCAAGAATATAGATAGGCCGTCAGCAGGGGCGGACTGACCATTAGGGCATATCGGGCACTGTCCGAGGGCCCGGAGGCCAGCAGGGGGCCCGCCCCTGACTGTCGCCAAACATCCGGAGCAGACACAGAGAGAGAGCTCTGCTGTCTGTCAGCATATATCCCCGATCTGCAGGTTTCCCGGATACTGCATGCACACTGCTGACATTTCACTCCCTCCAGCACTACTTTGGGCAGAACTACAAGAGCTGAGTACCCCCGCTCTCACACCAATTCAGCCTGCCACTGTCTCTTGTAGCCCTGCAGCCGCAGCACAGATGCCTCTGTGATCTTTCCTGCACGCTCACCCTCCTCTCCCTGTGATTGATGAAGGAGGTGAAGTCTGTTCCGGCCAGCTACTGTCTCTTCTGGTCTCCCGGGAGTCCCAGTCACTGCACGTTTCTCTGTGTTCCTTCACGTGCTCTCCCCCTCCTCTTCTCAGGCTTGATAAGAGGTCACTGCACTGGCTCCTTCTCAGCATTCCAGCCAGCACATCTCCCACCCCTGCGTTCTGTGAATCTCCCTGAGCTCCTTCAAACACCACAATAGGATTGGGGTGGGGGGTCATTAAGAGCACCTGTCTTTACTCAGCAATAGCTTGGTCTGTCATTACAAATTCTTGCCCTGCTACCTGTACTCTGCTGCAGGTGAGCAGCAGGTACATCTGGCTCCCTTGCTAGCCTGGCCACATGAGGAAAGGAGAGGAGAACTGATAACCAGGTTCTGTAAAAGGGACATCTACACTGATATGTGCAGTCCCAACAGTGCCCACCAATGCTGCCAATCAGTGCCACCTACCAGTGCCTCCTCATCAGTGGAGCCTATCAGTGCCACCCATAAATGGCTTTTGCTATTTATTTTTCAAGTGCCCATGAGCTCATCAGTGACGCCTATCAGTGCAGGTTCATCAGCAGACAGCAGTGAAAGAGAAAAATTACCTGTTTGCTAAATTTTTTTTGTGAAAAGAATGTAAAAAAAAATATTAAAATGAATTAAACATTAGAATAAAAAGACTGTAGAAAATCAGACTAAAATTTCTAATTAGATTAAAAAGTCACACTAAATACATGGCATAGTTTAGCCACACATACTGTGTGCCACAGCACGCTATGCACACTGCAGGTCACTTTAATGTTGCGTTATAAAGATGGCTGCTGCGTGGTGGCCATCTTTAACTGCTTCAGATCCGCGATATAGCCGAATGACGGCTACAGCACAGACCTACTTTGCCAGGAGGATGTCTATTGTGCTCGAGCGGCCTGCACACCCCCTGCAGGGAGTGCGCGGCACACTCTGTGATCAGCGAGTCTATGAGATCCCGACCCCTTACTACGTGATCAGCTGTCAGCCAATGACAGCTGATCATGTGATGTAAACAAAGCCAGTAATCAGCTATTTTTTATCCTCATGCTGACAGCCTGAGGAGAAAAAAAGCCAATCACCGACGGCTGTCAGAGGGACATAGGTCCCGATCAAGGAGAGCAGCCCCCAGGTCATCTGTGCCCACCTGTGCCACCTACCAGTGCACAACAGTGCTGCCTACCAGTGCCCACTAGACATGTGCACATTGAAATATTTCGTTTCGGAATTTTGTTTTCGTCCGAAAAATAAATTTATTTAGTTACTCCCAAAATTCGTTTTTCTTTATTTCGTTTTTCGTTAAAATCTTGCATTCGTCCGAAAATCCAAATTAATTAAGGTTGAATCTGACATTGAAGGCTTATGGTGTCTGTCGAATGTTCAAAGAAGATTCGACGGAGCAGCTAAACTGTATGACGCCGTATAGTTTAGCGGCTCTGTCGAATCTTCTTAGAACTTTCAACAGACTCCATAAGCCATAATCCTCTTTGGTTACAATCAGCCAATAACATTCATCATCATCATTATTTTTATTTTTATTTTACTTCCCCCACCCAATTCCAGCAGCGATCTTTTCACCCCTATGTCAAATCTTTTCCCTCTATGTCGAAACTTTTCTCTCTATGTCAAATCTTTTCTCTCTATGTAGAATAATCTTGGACTAATAGAGTTATGCCGCGTACACACGGTCGGACTTTGCAGCTACAAAAGTCGGACAGCCTGTCCGACATACTTCCGGCGTACCTTCGGCGGACTTGGCGCAGACTTTCTTACGAACGGACTTGCCCACACACGACCACACAAAAGTACGCCAGCTTAGTACGCTGTGACGTACACCAAGTCCGACGAGACTATAAAACGGAAGTTCAATAGCCCGTACGACACCCTTTGGGCTCCTTCTGCTAATCTCGTGTTTATCTCGTGTTAGTAGAAGTTTGGTGAGAGACGATTCGCGCTTGTGAGACTCGTATTTTTCAGTTCGTTTTAACTGTTGTTCAGTCTGTGCTTGTGAGGTTTGTATCTGCTTTTCAGTGCGTTTGGTCAGTTGGCATTGAGAAATCTTTGTTTTATTGGCCGCTCGTTCCTGATTTTCAGGTCGTTCTTCACAGGCCTTGCTGTTCTTCAGTGCGTTCTGTTTAGTGCGTTCTGACCAGCCGACCGTTTTGAAGCCATGTTACCTGTACGTACTCGTCGTAGAGCTCGTGCATTGTATGTGCTTGGTGCTGTAGTTTATTCTTCAGCCCAAGACCAGTCCATGAACAGGGCGAGGAGGAGTTCATGGACCAAGAATTGGTTGCTTCAGCGTGACCAGTTCTGTCACATGCCTTTGCTCCGTGAGATCCGTGAGAATAATCCTGAGGATTTCAGGAACTTTCTCCGGATGACGGACCCCGTTTTTGATCGTTTGGTGGCTTTGCTGACCCCCTATATCAGCAGGCAGGATACCTGCATGAGGCAAGCCATCACTCCGGAGAAGAGGCTGGTCGCTACCTTGCGGTATTTGGCCACAGGGAGAAGCCTGCAGGACCTTAAGTTCTCGACAGGCATCTCCCCCCAGGCTCTGGGGATCATTATCCCAGAGACCTGTTCTGCCATCATACAGGTCCTGCAGAAGGACTATATTAAGGTAAGCTATTTTTATTTTATTAGCATCACATGTTCTTTTATGTAATCTTTGATAATGTAATGTATTTCTTGCTTCAAACACTACTTCCCATCATTGCAATATAGTGTGAATGTCCCCTTTTTATCCTCACACATGCTGGGATTTTTTCCTGTTATTTTTTGTCATGCATGTATAGTTTCCTTCAATAACCTTCCCAGCATGAAGTGATGGGAACATATCCACCTAGTCTACTCATTTTGAATGTATTTTGTTGGAGTGTATTTAGTGTGCTTATAATTAGCAATTAGCTAGATTTCACAACCCCCCCCCCACCTGAACTCACTCCAAATAGTGTGCTGCTAATTAGCAATTAGCTAGATTTCACAACCCCCCCCCCACCTGAACT